>VCRD01000016.1:0-123912 GCA_006783055.1 Trinorchestia longiramus
TGATGGATTTACTTTAGACGGCATGGGACTCCGGTATTGAACCAAGAATGGGCCAAACGGCTCGTTCCTATTGCCTTATTCTATTTTATTCTATTCTATTCTATTCTATTCTATTCTAACCTACTCAAGCGTAAACGAGAATTTTCATTTTCTTTTGTCTCTTCATGGAAAATTAGAAAAAAAAAACTTGAAACGAATTAGTTAATAGCTTCTAGGATTCGCTAGAAATTGCGATGATGCGAAGACGGTGAAATTTTGCCCATTTTACATGAGCTACAGCCCATAACAAGAACTCCAGAATTAAATCATCTTTGGATTAGAAAGCAACTAACAATAACAATTGAAGCCCATACTTTTAATACTGATACCTATACTTAAAAATAAAGACTGAATCGATTCCTACACTGATGTGACCAAACAACGGCAGTTTATACTACTATATAAGAAGACAAAAATACCGATGAAGCATTGAAAACCAGAAACTGTTGTACGAAATGCCAAACTCGTTCACAAGAGAGGAATAGAGAAGCAGGAAAACAAAGCACTCCTACTTCTGCGCTTGATAGTAACAACACTAAAAAGCATCAATTCCGCTAACTTCCCTGACGAACACAAGCACGATCCTAGTGTTTACACATTGTTGCTACGAACAAGCTCTGGTGGTACAGTTAACAAAAGTTTTAGATTCGCTAGCAAAAAATCAAATACATTTGTGCAAAAACTGGTGTGTTTTTCTAAATTTATGAGCAAATACCTGCATATAGACGGACAGTTGCGAGATCAGCATTTCGGCCTGATTTCGGATCAGCATTTCGCCTGGAATACTGCGGGACTCTGAAGTTCAGGCAGCCGCCCTGGAGCCTGCGTCTCATGGATGCTGCCATCGTAGGGATAGTGTGATGAAGTACGAATCTAATGTGAACATTTTTATAATATACTCTATACTCCACCCAATGATCATAATATAATATATTTTATACTCCAACTAGTGTTAATAAGATGGGAAATACAATAACGATTCCTGAACTATCTGGGCATAAATTAAAAACTAATTACAAGAAATCTGGCACGTGATGGTATCATTGGCAGAAGTAAGGCCTAAGACAAAAGTTAGTATTTGAGAAAAAACGTTATTGAAATCATTGAATTTTAACTGACTGGCAGTGATAGCTTTTCAATGAGAACAGCCAAAAGCTTACGTTTGTTGGCGTAAATAAGAATAAACATACATATTTTTACAGGAAATCTGCCATGTGATAACTCCGTTGTGTTTGTTTACATTGTGCTGTGCATTGTTGTTCGCTGTCACTCGCGCTTTTTTTATTTGTGGGCCATAATGGGGTCTCGAAAAGCCCTAACTATGACGAAAAAGCAGTTATAATTAAGGAACCTACTGCACGTACCTTTCCTGATGCTATTGCCGAAAAATAAGCCACTACGTTGACACAATGAGAAGATTTCAGAATGACCCGTCGCTGAAGAAGAAACGATCACATGCTGAGATTCCAAAGAACGTGATTGATAGAGATTTGAGGAATGTTGGTCGTCAGCTCCGCATAAGACCCGGGCAATCAAGCAAATCCGCTTTCAATGCAACTGGTCGTCCTGAAATACTGAAATCCACAAGGAATGCCGTTCTTGGGATTGCTTCCGTGAAAGCGCCACTGAAAGTACCACCTTTCGTAGGAAGACACAAAAGTTTGAGGGTACAATGGGTAAGAAGATATTTGAAGATGAACACAAGTCTCATTTTTTTTCACTGATGAGACCCGGGCGAAGTTTGATGGACCTGACGGCTGATAGAATGGTTGGACGTATTTTGGCGATGAGCGTCAGCAGCGTTTGAGGCGTCAACAACAGGGTGAAGTCATGATATAGACAGGCATCATCGAGGATAGGCTTGTTTGTCCATCCAAGTACCAGAAGGAGTAAAAGGGAAATCTGCTGCCAATTACAATTTCCTGAAAGAAAGATTGGTGCCTTGGTTAGATGATACCACTATCGCTACTACAAAATTTATGATTAGGTTTTTTCCGAAAACCTTTCGCTTTCAATTTTTCTTTCGTTCAAGTCTTCATACTACATGGTGGTAGTCCTTTCTGCAAAGATTTCCCTTTCTAATCTTCTTTCTTCTATTTCTTCAAGTGACATAGCAGCGCATGCTTTAGCTTTTCTTGCACTATCCATCTTTCTTCTCTCTTCGCTGCTTTCTTTTGACGAAGTTTGCCTCTTTAGACGCGTTTTTTCACGATCACGGTTCATCCTTGCTTCGCGTTCTTGGTAAGTTTTTTAAGAGATTGCTCTCCTCTTCACCTTAGTATCCATCGCTCCAACATTGGCCGTATTACTGGTACTTTGCTGAGATCTTTGCCTTTATTCCCTCTCGCATGCTAGCCTGCGCTTCCTTCCTTCTGGTGTTTCTTCGATTGTTCTAGTGAATTTTTCATATTCAATTCGTATCCAAAACATACCTGTAGATTATACGGCATATCTTCGTTCTACGATATTAAGGCCGTTTAGGAGCATCTTGCCGGTGAGTAAAGTTATATTCTGTTTATTATTTTGGGCTGCCGCAGGTAGTTGATGACTTCTTGATGAGGAAAGCCTTCCAGCAAATTGCTAAGGCAGAAAGGCAATCGGAGCTCCTGGCACTTCCTGGCAAAAATATGCGAAATAGGTTATGCACAACAGGATCGAAAACTCAATCAAAGATACAGCAATTCATGTAGCACGCTCAAAAGAGGAATATTATCAAATCAAATAGTACCGAGCTACTTTTCAAGGCTAAGCGGATTTTTAGACTCACGGTGTGTCCGTTGGATAAGGCAGTCGATGTAAAGGTGCTGGTCCAACAGCCTATTTTGAAGTAGAAACATGCAGTCATTAAGTAGAAGAAGTCTGTATCTATGCTTCCTTTTAAACGAATGTTTCCCCCATCTTGTAAAAGGAACAAAAAACTGCAATGACCCAGCACTGGGTTGCGTATCGTGACTACCTGCAGTGACCAACCATTGGCTTCTACTCTGAAATCGAAATATTTGGCTTCTATTCTGCGGGAAATTTCAACTGCTACGAAGAAATTCAGTTGGAATAATATGCGAAATAGCTTATGTAAGATAGGATCAAAAACTCTAATGTAGTATTTCAACTTTCAAGTATATATTCCAGAAACTACATTAGGGATGAAATTTCATATCTCATCCTGTTATTCAGAAGACGAATTTCCTCCTATCTAAATCCTTCGTAGAGTGACAGAGAGGGAGACATACCAAGCAAGCAAGCAAACAACAAACTGTATTATATAGTGGGAATATAATGGAATTATTAAAGTTAGGATTTAATTACCATTTCAGTAGAATTGAATAGATGATCTCAGTGAAACTTAATACGGATTCAGTTTAAGTTGCAAATTATGAGTCTAAAATTATTATTCATCATAGTCATTCTCACCATCATTACATTTATTACATTATTATGGCTATTAATACTGCATATATCATAGAAGTCCACCCGAAGAGTATTCCAGCAGTGGCGAAGAGCATATTAACAAACAAAAATGGGAAAATAAAATCGGTAGACAACGCGCTGAAGCAAATCATACACGTCAATAACGGAGCTAAGCCCACAACTGCAGACTCCTGCAACTTCTTACTGATTCTACGGTCGACTGCAAGGACCATCACTGAGAAGGGCTGATTCCAAAGTAATACATTGACAAGGACAGACATTATCAGCTTTCCCTCCCTTCGCGAACTCTAACGCAGCTTTGGACTCTTCCATACCTCTTCTGAAGCGTGGAGACACGATGAAGGACAATTTCCTCGTGCATACTCCCTTCTGAAGATGCTAGGAAAAGTTCGAATTTATTATTCTACTCCCAACAGAGTACTGATGAACGACAAGAAAATATTTGCTTGAGCAAGTTATAACATGATGTACAAAAAGGAAAACACTGTATTTCATGCAAGCACACCTGAGTAGTGCTACACAGTACACTTACAACTACATACATGTATGATGCTGGCAATGTTACCTTCAATCTTCGCAAGCATCGCTCGACTTCAGAGGACGATTTCCTGGAATGCCTTCGTGCCCACGAAGCTTTAATACGCCTGCACGAATGTGGACAGTAAAAGCAAAGTGAAATATAACTTTTTACTAAAATATTGTTTCACTTAATAGAATTAGACACACCGAATACATGTATATGCCCTATTTCCCCGAAGGAACCCTGTTATTAAAGACTAATAAATTTAACATTTTCAAATTATTTTCTTAATTGAACCCAATTCATTAACGTAACGCGTAAACTTTACAACACCTGTTTTGGGGAGCTAGTTCTGCTATTCGTACTGATAACGATAATATACACACACACCAAAAGCAAAGAACTCGATTTTTAGAAGTGAGGAGACGCTTTTTTAATTTGATAGAAGTGAATGAACACCGGTGATGCTGACACACGGAAAATACAATTGGCTTTCCGGGCGAGTGCATTAAAATAGCTTATCATAAAAGTAATAACACTCTAGGATGGTAGAATGAACGATAAAATAAAATTCACTGTATTAAGTGACACTCTCGAGTACTAAGCACGAATCGAAGAATTGTTTCATCCCGACGAGCTTAACGAGTTTAGGATTATATACTCAGGGTTAACAGCCCGCTTCCGCTTCATTACAGCAACGATCACACTGAAAATTAAAGAAAATTTCGTTCAAGTAGCACCCCAAAAATGTGAAATTTCAGGGTTTTGGTTAGCAGAGGCAGTGAAACGAGGCAGCACAAGGATCTCGAAAAGACGAAGTAAGCAAAAAAGAGAAACGGTGACGAAGATACTAGTGTGACGTCGGTTGGACAAAATGCTGCTTTGAAAAGTAGGTCCTGTTTCGAAAAAGTGAAGCAAAGTTATACCAATGTTAGAGGAAAAATTAAATACGAAGTCACAAATTTCAATTCGGCTAATTTATAAGGATGTTCGTTACAGGCAAGCAATTCATTGTAACTTCACATGCCAAACAACTTGCGCACCATGGAAACAATTTACCAGACCACATTGGGTCAGACAACAAATTCCTACAAAAACTTTAATGAGAGCAAGGTATCAGAAAAGCACGCTGCAGTCTCGATGACAAATATTAATAGCCATCAAACCAGTAAGAATAGTTGAACAAAAAGAGTTTGTATTTGGAACAAACTGAGCGTTAAGCCATCATCGGTCAAGGAAGAAATAATTATGATTATAATCAGACCTTAAACAAAAATATAGCAAGTATAGGCTCACACATTCTAAATGCAATGCTCTTTTATCAACTAGTCTAATCCCAGAGTTTATACTGAGATTAATGACACATGCCTAAGCGTTCTTCAATTCGAAAACACAGGAAGTTCAAAAAGCAGTAAACTTGAGATCAAGACAAAAATTTCTACATCAGAATAGAACTATCGAAGCCGCTACACAAATTCTTATCAATCAATGAAATACGCTCTAAGTCTAGAACTGAAAAAATAACATCTTTCCGTACAATTGATATGAAGTAAACTTGACATCAAAGGATTAAACGTAAGTTACGTAGAAAGTAATTTATACAATCCTACATACGAATTATTTCTCTTATTAGAATCTAGCAATAATTCCGTAATGCAGGTACATATTTTCCATCTAAATAATAGCTCAAAATTTCACTTTAGACCACACACTGGGCATAATTAGATTATTTACTTCGTAACGAATTATGTTCAACTCAAACAAACATGTACTAACAAACCAGCAGTCAACAGTCTCTAAGGAAATTGTCAAAAAACAATCTGAAGTTAGCACAAGTTTCAGTTTTTGGAACCATTAGATTACACTGTAATCACTAGAACCCTTACGAAAAACTTGCGTGAAATCGATGTAGTTAAATTCGATGCAATTAGTGAGAAGTTATACCTCATTCGGTTAGAAGTCAAACGAACTAAATACAATACCTCTCATTCGAACGCTCGTAAACAAATGCACACAATAAACGAATAATTACCACAGCCTAAAAGTTTCGGAATCCGAAGGAGAGAGTCGGAAATCCGAACTGAAATCCAGGGTTGAAAATCTAGCAAAAAATAACATTTTCAAGAGGAATGCATAATTTTTGCTTGGAAAGATGTTAGAATTATTCCCCTTAAGTTTAATTTCTCCACTAAATTGTGTTCAGTATCTCGAAGTGAGTGACAAGTCTACGGATTATTCAATTCAATCCTTGCTCAATTTGCAGTCCGTTCAGCCAAGTTAAAACTCGTTCTCTTGAGCAACAATGGCGCATGGTACTGGGCTTGTTGGTGAGCTACATTGCCGGTTTTGCGAGATGATTCCACCCCGTGTGTGGTGATAAATCATCGAAAATAAGTGGTACGCTACAGATCGCTCCTTCCAGGACACTTTGCTGCAAAGAAATCACACAAATGTGACTTTAGTACTGCCCACGTAATTAAAATGGGACAAAGGACAATATTTATTTACATTTGAAGCCGGTTGTATCTCACACAGCCACAGGTTAAATGTCTCTGCTTCTTCCCTACGGCAGTGTGTTTAGTAAACTACCCACCTTAATACTTAATTGACAACGTAAAACTCAAAGCAACAGTCAAAAATGATGTACACGCATTACCGTTATGATTTTCTTCGAACGCTGACATACCGAGGCTCGTTAAACAAACGTCACGGTCGCGACCCTGACTAGACCACTGAAATTCTGTCAGCAATAGTTACCAACAAAAATCAGCTCGTCCGGTTGAATGTCGCTTTGTAAGGTCGAACACGCTAAAAACTGAAACTTACCATAGCAATCTACACAAGAATCATTCGAGTAGAAAACAATAAATGTAAATTTTACGCATTAGCAGCACGTACACTGTACACTTGGAAGTCGAATGCAAAATAGAATTCCTTTCTCAAGAGTAACAGTAAACTTGCACAATTTTCTGAAGAGCAACAAAAAACACTAGAAACGAGAAGCTTAATGCAAAATACAAAAGGTGCCGAACGTATGTGCATAAAATACAGAACTCGAAACCTTAACCTCTGTTTATAGCCCAAAAAAGTAGCATGCGTGATGTACACGAGGAAATCTAGTAGACAATTCATTTAGAATGCTGCAAGCGAATCCAAGATGAAATCACAGTAACGCAACTTAATAAAAAAAGGCTGAATTAAATAGATCTATTAATGAAAAGCCCCAAACTTGAAATTTTGCATGCTTTAACAGCACAACTTTGACCAAAGAAAATTATATAAAAGAAAAATAAAATATGTGTGCTCCTTGATAGAAATAAATATAAAATATGAAAATGAGAACATTCCTAACAAAATATATTCCAAGAGCAATAGTTAAACCCCATGTACCAGTGAAGGAATTTACATCCCCAAAGTAAACGCAAAATGCAACAAATATCTACAATAAGTCGGTAACACGAAGGAAAAAATTTTTCTAATCTGAGTAAGGCGAAATCACACAGGAGACGACTACAACAAACAAAATTTAGTTTTACGATGAAAAATCAATTTCAAATAAAACGGTGTTTTCGACGAAAGAAGGCTTAAGGGAGGACCTACTGATAAGCCCACACGGTTTCTATTTATATTCCAAAATATGCAAGGTGTCTCAAAAAAATGTACTCACCCTTTAACCGTCGCTAACATGCTGTCTTCTTTATGTTGCAGGTGCGAGGTTCGAACCTTTGCAAACATGATTCTTTAATCACATTTAATCATGTTCGCAAAGGTTCGAACCTCACACCAGCAACACAAAGAAGACAGCATGTTAGCAACGGTTAAAGGGTGAGTACATTTTTTTGAGACACCCTGTAGATGGTAAACCGTTGAGCAATAGGATAAAGCAGTCACAGACCGATCTTACTGGTTTATATTGAATTCGTTGCTTAATTTGAAATACTGTACACAGCAGCAAGTTAAGCCTTTCTTCAAGTGTCCTGATATTATCATAGGCTACATCACAGATTCGTGGGCAGAATTCAGAAGCTATGGTTAAGACAATTTAGTGTGAAAGATGAGACCATCAATCCCAAAAATACGGGATTTGACTAGCTTTAACGATAAAAAATATCAAGTATTTATCAATTTCACTAGCGCATACGCCCTATTCGTCAACATCTTAGTTCTAAACTACAAATTGAATTTCAAAATTCACTCAGATTTTTATTCTGGTCCAAAGAAAGTTAATTTTTTATATCTGTAATACAATACCAATTTGAAGAGAGTTTTTCATAAATGTTTTTGCAAGGGTCATATTTCTTGAATGAGTCTTATTCAGATACTTGAAGTGTTAGAAGAGTCATATGTTCATTGTCAGTATGATCCACCAAAAATTAAGAGACAACAAACCCTGCAACACATTTACGACGTATAACTCCCCCTGTACCTCCACGCAAAGCGAAATGATCAAGCTGACCAGTCAACAAAAGTTGGCAGAACGTTCGAGTTCAGGAAGACCAGCTCCCGTGCATGAACCTCAACTGCAGATAAGGCGTTCTTTACGACAGATCTCGTCCGGAGTACAACCGCAAACCGTAATGTGCTATTTATTGATATCAAACTCACGCAGATTTACTGTTACACAACACGATATCTTTAACCCGTTGGCTACGATGTAAACCCCATTTGATGTTACGTGTTGAAGCATATAAGATAATTGAGAAGACATTAGTTCTGTCAAGCGAAAATCCTTAAATTTTTTAAATCTTTTAGAGAGCTGAGTACGATCTCACAATAATGCTCTGCGGTCGACAAGCGAAAAACGAGCTGTCACCCAAATTTAACAATATTTAAACGACCACAACCAAACACATAAGCTAAAGAAAACAGCTTACTAGAAATACGAAGCCTACCACTTTGCGAGTAATGCATAAAGATTATGTAACGCTATAACTACAGGCAATGCACACACATAAAATAATTTGAATTATTTTATTCTAGTAGGTATAATATCCTTTTAATAAGATCACAAGTGCTTGTCAAGTATTTGAAAATATTTTACGGTTTTCGATGAGTTATAGACGATAAACAAACGATTCACACAGCTATGACGACGGAAACAGCAGAAAAAAATTTCAGATCGACAGCTATCAATTATAACTCCATATGTGCTGAAGAAGCAGAAATTTTTCACCGCACCAAGGACCATTCTTTCGATTCAGTAAATGGAGATGAATTGCAGTCATTCTAACGACTCTGTGAAGGAAACTATTTAACCCATGATGGATAGCATTTACGTGGGGCGTTTTGATCTGTGATTGGGCGATTACAAAGAAGCTCTACTTGTGTATAGTACTGAATAACTACGAATAAATTTATTTCTTGAGTGTCATTGAAGAATGGATCTTCATACTGGAGTCACCGGTTTATAGTGCCTGTATCAATGCCACTCAATGAGATGCTAAACCAATGTTAAACATGGGGTTGTTGCTATTAACATTTTGATAATCCTAACCTTTAAGACGCTGGCCAACCCTCGCCTAGACAACGTTATGAAAGGCCGCAGCTGCTCTGAAAGTCCAGTGAAAAATGACTCGGATATACCCAGACCACGTTGGAAAAGATTTGTTAAAGTATGAAATGAGGGCACTAACAGCAAATACATTTGAATTTCGGTAACTTGAAGATGACTCGTTCAAAACAAACCTTCAGGAATCCGAAGCATTGAAGAGTGAAAACAGAAACTCAAATCAGTCTGTCATTAGATTAGAAGACTTTGAACAAGAAAGATTGCACTCGGGGGCATGTTACTTGAGCTGCTAAAACATTCCACTTTATTTGAAAGAATTCTGTACCCGCAGAGTAATTGCTTCATTCATCTTTATTATAAGATTGCTAATCACGATTCAAAAATTGGAGGATTGGCCCGAGAATTTACTTCAACAAAAAGGTAATCTCTGTGAAATTTTTAAAGTGCTTCAGAATTAAAGCACAATTCTCGAGTGCAACGCTCCAAAACATTTTAATAATAAGTCATCCATTATTAGACTTTTAGACTTGCCGGAGAGATTTACAGTCCTCAAAAGAGTACTTTTTAGAGTAAAAATAACCACAATGGTTATGATGACATGAGACGAATTTTACGAATAGAAAAAGTGCTCATGCCACTAATGATTATACTTGACGTCCACTAATTGTCAGCTCTCGTTTATTATTAGAAAAAAATCACATCTTGAAATAATGCAAGTAGAGACATGAAAAGATCTAAATGCAATACAGTTCCTGAAATGAAATGAGCTGGAAAAAAGATTCATGAGCTGGAACAAGAGAATGTGGTAATAACTTAGGCAAAATATAGGAAAATGAAATTTTTGAATAAAATGGAAAAAGGAATTTTTTAGCAAAATAGGTTAATAGGCAATATGCAGATACAAAACTGGTTGGCGCTGGTTACTGTAGGGATAAAACACTGAAAATCCGACGTACCTGTATGGATGATATGGGCCAAATTACCGTTATAATCTACTAGGAGAAAAAATATAATTCTTGGGATGAAATGCTTAAAGAAACTGCAGCTCCTTGGTTGGCAAGATAACTAGGACTTGCTAAAAGGAGCTTAAATAGAAGAATGGAGGCCGGGTTTTTCTACAACAGCAAGTCCGGCATAGGAGCGGCCGATGGAGAGGCTGGCAGGCAACACAGTCCAAGTACCCGTGACAGGGTCATAAATTTCCACGGAGGTGAGGTTACTGTTGCCGTCATCACCTCCGACCACGTACAGCATTCCATCTACCGCTATCACCCCTGCAAAGTTGAATAAATTACATCAAGTATCCGACACTTAAATAATTATACGACCAGTAACAATTATGAAAGACAAGAATGTACTTCAGTAACCCTGAAGCCATTACTTTAAGTGGATGGCCAAAAACGAGTCGGATCTACCTCTAGTTACACTGAGCCTCTCAGCTCATATAGGAAGAGAAATTCTTACTCACGGAACAATCTCCAGAAATTGTTTTTTATTTCAAGCGCTTTCATGCAACCGCCTCTTTTAACCCACACCCAAAATCCTAATTGACAACTCTACGCACAACCAAGCCTTCATGATACTTGCGTTAATGATTGACTGGCCCATTTATTTCCATTATTTATTTTAGTTTCTTGCACACTTCCATCGTTGCAGACATTTTTCTCTTTTAGCACGCACCACAATCGATCCATTCAGATGTCAATTATACCCGTTAACTTCTGACTTCGTACATCATTGAACACGCGCTGGTAATTCTTTTTTCCATTTGTACCCCCCTGTAAAGTACTCCAATAGACCACGCCAGAGCCTCAAATTCACTACGTCACATCGACTCCTTTTTTGCTAGGAAAGCATGTTCTTCCGACAATATTAATCAAACGCGTAATCTCTAACATCCTGACTATTTTTCCTTTTTCACCCTCAATTCCAAAACCACAAATAACTGGTTGCGATCACACGTAAAGGGTAGTATCACATAAATTGCTAAAAAGTGCATTAAATAATACACATCAACAGGTAATCATTTCAAATAAACTAAAATAGTTACGAGATAGTCAAAACAGTTAGCGGTAAAGGGAAAACAAAATAAACAAAGTATCATATGAGAGCAAGACTGACCGGCATTTCTCCTACAGAGGTTCATCTCGGCGACAACTCGCCACTTGTTGGTTGAAGGATTGTAGACCTCGACGCTGTTCCTGACGAGCGGCCCGTCATGCCCACCCACGGCATACAGCTCCCCGTCTATCACCCCTGACACACACAGACGCCACGGGACAAGCATAAGTTCACATCAATGAATAAATTATGTTTTAACTAGGATTTTACCTTTTTAAAAAATAGTAGTACCTTTTCGTAGTGTCCATATGAAATAAACACAGTAAGACAACAGGACCAGGTCTTCGTGTTAGGGGTGTTCGACTGGGTGTCACAGTGGAACACTAAAGCTGACTTGCCAGCAGTAGACCACACAGCGAGATAGTTCTTGCGTTCGATTTAGATGTAGCGATACCCTTCTGTCGCAGTGATATTAATAGTGAAAGCTCTTGCATTCCAGTGACGCTGTACACGCCATGAAAATATGGCCAATACATCAACAAGTGTAATTATTACAAAACTACACAATAGGCTCGAACCTATACACAATATTACATCACAGTCCTGATACATTTATATTCGCAAGTACTACTAGACCACTATAAACATTAAACCACATACAATACGATAGCACCCCAAGATGTTTGTGCTCGCTATAGTAAATCAAACTATGATTGAAAAGCACGGAAGCACACACAACAGGAGATGGTCTCACCAATCCCAGCTCCACTTCGTCGGGCAGTCATCTGCGCCACAGGGGTCCACACGTCCGTCTCTGGACAGTACCTCTCCACTCCTGACAGACACTGTCTTGAGGCGCCGTCGTAGCCTCCCACCTGCACAAGCCGTACTTCTACTCAGTCGCATTCCTGCTTACCCACACTCCCATCTAATCTCTTACAGCGTTCTACACTTAACCCTATAACGACTACATTTATCCTCGAAGAAACAAATGCAACACAACCACATGCTGTACATAGACTGATAATACTATCTGTAGCCCCTAAACAAACAGGATCGGAACATTTTCTGAGCTTTCTATGACTGTTGAGTGCAGTACTGGACTGATAAACACCTCAGGTTTTGTTTAACACACTTTTCCGTAATAGGAAATTAGTGTCCATCTGTTCATCAAATTAGCGTCTAAAGTCGATCAGTGTCTAAATATCCATCTAAAGGCTTATAATTACACCATATTCAGTCACTTGACGTCCAAATATAGAATGTTATTGCATAAAAAAGTATGTTGAAGTACGCTTAACGTGAAGACAACTAAATAACATCAATATAATAGCATAGTAAAGAAACTACATTATTCAAAACTGTCCTTCGTATGGAAGATGAAATAGAGCATTAAAGCGACCACTGCAGCAGTGGGTCTCAGTCGAACACTTCGACCCACAAGTGGGCAGCACAAAATGGGGGAGAAAAAAACTGCACTCAATTGAGAAACCAAGTAGCCAACGAATACGAGTCAATGGAAGCAAATGCCTGTAGGAATTTGCTTCTATGTTAATAAAAGAGCCAGATGTGGCTAACTCATCACACTTTTATAAAATACTAAAAATTGATGCTCATAAATGTCTGGTAACCATAAAATGGTTGAAATTTCTGGGAAATAAACGAGTGTTGATTAAACTAAAATGCATGTTCTCTCAAATTCAAAGTTTAGTCAATCTACGAGCACCGTACGACGCGCTAGAACAACAAGCCAAATACAGCATCAAGTTAACCAGACCACTCACAGCGTAAAGTTTGCCGAGCACGACGCCCACTCCAACAGAGGACCGACGAGTGGTCATAGGAGCGATCATGCGCCACTCAGCCTTCCTAGGATCGTACACCTCAGCGCTGTTCAGTCCCGTCGAGCCGTCAAACCCTCCGACCTGCACACCAAACTCGAGTTAATATTACACTCTTCTACTTGAAAATGATGCTCCCAAATGTAAACTTCTTGCGCTTCCTGAGTGCAGTGTGCACTAACCTTCCCTTATTCAAAGTCCTACGTCAAGTAAGCAACCATTTTATTAGCAGACTTCAAATAAAAGGATGCTTCCAGTTCCTCACTGTACGGCACCGATGCGCTAAGACCATAAAGCGAACTGCTACCTCAGCCAACACGAGCAAAGCCAGAAGGGAATGCATCCCATAAAAGTGTTGCATTGATCAGAGTTTCAGTTCCCATTATCCAGGTAAGGTAAAAATATACTTACAGCGTATATTTTACCATCGATGGTTGCTACACCGAGTGTGCTGCGACGGGCTTCCATGTTTGCACAGCCCGTCCACGTGTTAGAGGCAGGGTCATAGACGTCCACAGTGCGTACGCGTAGAGACCCGTTGAAGCCACCCACTGCGTACACGCGCCCGTCCACCACAGCAAGGCCACATCTGCAGTCATTATTCCAGAGCTTAGTATCACGTGATTGTTCAAATGATGCAATGTTCACGAGTTCAAATGATGCAAAATTCTTAAGTTCAAATTATTATTTAACTGTTGGAAAGTTGCCGGGTTTAAATTCGCAGTAAACTGATTCTCAACTATTAGGTACGTTGAGTTCTGAATGTTCTCTTATCACTGAATTAAAAAGATGTAAATACAGGTTGCTCAAAATATCAGAATTACGCGGGACTCAAACAGTTCGAGCGAGAATATCGCGTAAGAACATTTCTAACAACAAAAAGATATGAGGAGCTTGTGTAGTTAAACTACTGTAATCTGGACGCACTGAATTTAGTTCCATGTTGATGTTTTGCTACAAGAGATGGGCTCGACTGATGGTCACTTGACCCAAATAGAGATGAACCCATTTTACTTAATAGAAACTTTGCATTACAAAGAGTTCAAGTCTTAATGTTTCACAATCAAAAAGTCATACAATGCATCAAAGAGAATGAAATCTGATAATACTTGCTCAAAAAACATTGTAGGATTTTCGCCGAGCTGAACTACACGAGAGATAAAGCATGAAAATTCCCAAAGCAATTAAGAAGGAATGATTGGCTTTTACAATCCCTAAGAAATTCTCACGAGTATTACAACATATCTCAACATGTCTATTACACCTCACAGGTATCATATCAACCCATCTATTAATCACACAAGTATTACATCAACACATAGCAGCGAAAACTACGAAATTAAACCTTTGACTATAAGTTAAACTGAATTCGAAGTGCGGAGCTAAGAAGCGTTAAGTTTTGGAACAAACTGGTAGATGCAAACACAACCAGCGAGTCTCAAAAACGCCTAATCAAAATATTCGTAGCCCTTGTCTGATACATTATTCTTTCCCAACTTATGGAATTGTAAAATTCATTTTAGGAGTCTCGCGATTATAGCTAAAGTTTCTTTGGAAAGACTAGTCTTATCAACATCTCTATTGCACCACATTTAACATCAACATCACAAAGCAATGATGCAAATGCCTCAAACAGAAATAAGTTATTCTTGCTTCTATGTGAACGTCCGTTTCAAGTAAGAAATATAAAAGAGCCTATTTTATGACATATTCATTTGATCTCTAAATTCATAGCCAGTTAAAACATAGTAGCAGCTAAACAG
Source organism: Trinorchestia longiramus (assembly GCA_006783055.1). Classification (NCBI taxonomy): domain Eukaryota; kingdom Metazoa; phylum Arthropoda; class Malacostraca; order Amphipoda; family Talitridae; genus Trinorchestia; species Trinorchestia longiramus. The sequence goes on from VCRD01000016.1 coordinate 15,163, forward strand.
CGACATCGCATCCAAAATAAATATTGCCTGTGACCAATTCAGTACAATCTTACAACGAAAAAATTATGTTAACCCTTTCAGGAACCGGTGACGGATGCTTCTTATGCTATTGTAAACTTCAGACCTATGGACGACAGATTTGCCAGTCATCCGAAATTTCTATTTTTTAGAAATTCCAAAATAAAGCACTCTCCTAAGAGTCGTCAAACGTGTGATAACGGTCGGGTGGTGGAAAGAAGTACATACGAGCAGGTCTACGGTGAGAGTAGCTTAGACTCCCATACTAGCGGTCTCAGACACACGGAAAGTCAGCCACACGTTAGCTGCTACCGGGTGAGGTTACGCTTAGTCAAACGTTTCGCAAGAAGTTCTGATATCTGTTATTTTTCTTGGGATACAACTGAATTTTTTTGCCTTCAATACGAGAACAAATTAAGCTTTGTATGAGGAATAATCACTTTGGTACGCGTAGCAGAAAATAAATTTCGCTACGCAATAATATTTGCTCTAACCAGGAGGCAGTCAGCAAAAAACGTCCTTCCCTTTCAATATTTTTTACTGCTATATTATTTATTTCAATACAATATATTGTATAATATAGGAAATAAATTTATTCAGCTACATTACATAATAAAAGTTATAATTTTATCAAGAATGGTTTTTACACTTTATTCTTTCAATTAATGTGAACCTTTATTAAATTTCAGCTACGTTTAGCTCTGTTTTTTTAGCATTTTATTTTGATGTGTTTTTAAATGCACTTTCATAAAGTACAATTCTTAAAATTAAACAAGAAGACCAACTAGAGCTCTTTACAATGATTAGTATCTTCGCTACAAGCCTTAGAAGCACAACATCTGTACGTGAGAGCTCCCCAAGCATGGCAACAGAGCGGTGAAAATTATCCATTCCTTATTTTTCCGCCTGACGTGGAAGGGTTCAAAAGAATAGAAGAATATATAAAAGAATGGAAGAAAATAGACGAAAAAAGAAGAAAATAGAAGCAAATAAAAGAAAATAGAAGCAAATAAAAGAAAATAGAAGCAAATAAAAGAAAATAGAAGCAAATAAAAGAAAATAGAAGCAAATAAAAGAAAATAGAAGCTAATAAAAGAAAATAGAAGCTAATAAAAGAAGATAGAAGCTAATAAAAGAAAATAGAAGCGAATGTAAGAGAATGAACACCAGACAACCAGAGAAGATGAAAGTACCTGCAGCGTCTGGTGGGCATCTCAGCGACAGCAGACCACTTCTCAGTCTTGAAGTCGTAGCACTCAACACTCCTCACTGCCTTAGGAGACTGTCCGCCCACCACCAGCAGCACCTGCACAACAAAACTTCACGCTTAGGAGCTACATCCATAACTCTAATGATTTATTCCTTACAAAATCATTTACAGCTCCGTAGCAAAATGTAGCATTACAGGGTTCGAACTCCTCGATGTCAGACAAGAGAATTTCGTCGCTGGAAATTATACAAGTTCATTAAATCTGATCCTGAATATCTGTACAGACGCGCTCAATACTCGACCATTTACCCAAGTCGCCCTGCAAAGAACAAAATGACAGCACGAGCCTTCACACCTAAGATGAAATATTTTTACAATCATCATATTTTATTGGTGGTTTAAAGTAGACGGGATAGCAGCGAAAACTACGAAATTAAACCTTTGACTATAAGTTAAACTGAATTCGAAGTGCGGAGCTAAGAAGCGTTAAGTTTTGAAACAAACTGGTATATGCAAACACAACCAGCGAGTCTCAAAAACGCCTAGTCAAAATATGCGTCGCCCTTGTCTGATACATTATTCTTTCCCAACTTATGGAATTTTAAAATTCATTTTAGGCTCCTCGCGATTATAACTAGTTTCTTTGGAAAGACTAGTTTTCTTATCTAGTTATCTTGCAACATAGCCTTTCCCTGCAGTTTTCAAACTTACGCACGCAACAGCAACGTTTTTATTATTTATAAATCTTAGATTCAATCATTCTAAAAATGCTAGTACAGCAATAACTCTTCATTACAGCTACAAAACTGCCACAATGACCTGCCGGAGTTAGTACACTGACAGATGATAGGTTGAAACAAAAATACAATTAGCGCATGCATTGTTATAAGATCCTACAAAACATTTTGTGGTTATATTTGAAAACAATTCTTGAATACTTGGAAAAGTACTGTACAGCATTAAGAAACAGTGAGCGAGTGTCATCATCCATCTATAACAAGCTTCTCTCAACTCTCAAAGAAATCTTTGGAGATGAACATATTGCAGGATGTACCATTACAAAATCATAACCAATACAGATACTCTATTTTGCATCTGTGCCGGAACCCAACATCAACCTCACATACTGAAATCAGTCATTAACTCTGCAAAATTTTTAACCAATACACTAAACTAAGAAATCGGATTCCGATACCAGAGACAGTTCCAGAAACTCACCTTCCTGCTTACTTTTTCCTGAAGAAGTTGTTTTTCTTCTGGCACGTTTTCAGCCCTGGTTGATCTGAGACTAGATCTCCTCATAGCAGAAACTATAACACAGATTCTCGACGCCGACATTCTTTGTATGAACACCAAGTAAGAGCCTAGTCATTTCCCGATAATTGAGAGAGGACAAAATTAATTAAATAAGGGTAACCTGCGAGTTACAAAGGTCTTGGCCATTATTACAGATCCAAAAACTAATAGCCACGTCCTGTTTCTCACTAGCAGTGAATTATCGCAACTTACATCTCAAGTAGTATTTTCATTTACAGACAAAATTTGAACACGAACAATGTATTATATGTCACAGTAAATCACGGCTGAAATAGCACTAGTTAAAACTTGCGGTTCTTTGGTCAGCTACCGTAGAAGTCAGAGATTGGTAAAAGTGTTGTCTTGTTGTCAGTAACTCATTAAGACGTGCATTGTAGGCGTTTATAAGCCTTTTGCCTACATAAGTGACAGTCCAGAGGCACAGCTTACGTAGTCCAGCAGCCAATTCTGGCAAAACATTCTTTATCAAAATTTTATCTCACGCCTTTTTTATTTCTACAAAACTATAGCAGTCTTTAGCCGAATAAACCATTACACATGCACATCATTCTGAAGTTTACAGTGCCATGAAGTCAGAACAAGATAAAAATAGCCTAAATAAAGCTATGGGCAAGATTTGTTACATGGCCCATCATCTTCAACTAAAAAATATATTACTAAAATATGACCAAATCCACACCTTCTGACCTGCTTCGTCTTTCAAGATCAAACTATAGTACACTGTAAGTATCCATACTAAGTAATTTTCAACTTTCAATAAAACTTCGCTTACGTAAACCTTTACATCTATCAACACTGTATTAGAAACTTGTTACAAATTAAGAATTTTGTAAATGCCTTAAATTAAAGGGGGTATCTTACTGAAAATTGTAAAAATTTTCGATTTTCGGTTTTTGAGTTGTGACTCTAATGTTGGCAAAATGGAACGCGATCGAATGTAGAAATTGATTTTCTCTTTCCAAAACTCCATTTACTTTTGTTCTAGCATGAAAACTGTAAGAGAAGGTCGATTTGGGTCGAAAATGCAAAAAATACTTTATTTAGTCCTGAAATTGCCATTATTTCGAAAAAAATAAGAAAAAGTACATGAATAAAATGTGTTCTAAGTTCAATCTTACTTAATATGTTGCGCTTAGTTTCGTCGTACCATGAATTTAAGCTTTTCACTAACATGCTCCCTATAGAGACGTTCCAGTCAACTCCCATACAACACTTTGGTATAAGTAAATTTCCCGACCACAATGAAACTGCATTTCTGCGTTCTCCGCCACAAAAAGAAATTGTACAAAACCTTTCCCTTTGAGTTCACAAGATTCACCAGCTTATCTCTAGAATCATTCATTTTTGCAAGGTAAATTGAAGCGACAGCAGCGTCGCTGAAACCCTTGTGCTATCGGTGCAGCAGCCGGTTTGTAATGTTGTTCAAACGCTGTGTAATTGTAAGCGCAATTCTATAGATTTCTTTATGCAAATCTATGTATGTGCACAGACACATGAAGGACTATGTCTAACATCACACGGCTAGGTTTCAGGATGCTTATTGAAGTGACTCAAGCCGGATTCTTTCTTGTTAAACTTCCATAAATCAAAGTCAAAGTGCAATCTGCCTGACACACAACCCGGGCGACAACTAGCAGAATTAGATATTGCAAGGTAGGGACTACACCAATATGTACAAACGTACAGACATACGAGTATATAGTTCACATTATTAACGCCGTTTTCGATTACTATCTAACATATGTAGGCGAGAATAAAACTAGAAAGGAAATTATAGAAATAGTGGCAAACATTCATCTAAATACGGCAAAACTACTGAATAAGCTGGTGGATTTTTAACACGTTGACTCCGAAGTGGTACGTATGTGTACCACTTAGGTTAGGTTCTGTAATTTTTTCAGATCCTTTTAGTGACTATGCGTACAAAGTGAAGTTTTAGACCAATCAGGCAATCGGACGCAACGTGTTAATTATTGAAGTCAAATGAAAAAGATAATATTTACAATACAATACAATATTTTAAGAAGTTAACTTTACGTCGTATTCTAATTTTCCTAGAATGTATCCCTAGGTTTTGTAAAACGACCCTTCCAACTTTTCCTAGATATTTCGTTTATTCTTACGCCTTAAATGTAGATCAGACCAGCAAGTTGAAATTTCTAAGAAAACAATAACCAACACCTGAGTCGGTGAGGCGGATCCCAGAGAGGCAGTTAAAATGTCAAGATCTATAACGCGCTAGCAACTTTGAAGACAGCACAATAGGACCAAGCAAAGGAAAGGAAAGAATGCTAAGCTCAACAACACAGGTTATACATAGATTCAGTCAGTTAATTCCTTGCCTTAGTAACGGAAAGCACTTGGAATGAATGAAAAATGTAAAACGATCACAGATGAGTAACTATGTCTTTCCGCGTGACCAAGCGTTAACTCGTCTTTCATGCACCAGGTTGAGGGCTGATGAACGAGGCAGCTTTCTGACAAAACTAAGTTTGAAGACAGCAAGCCGATATAAGAAATTCGTTCAATGAAACACTGACTCCACACACTCCTTCTGTTGAGGCTTCAATCACAGCGGCCTAACGCCAGATTTACACGGTAGAAGAAGATCGTCAGAACGACACTGACAGCACGGCATCTAACACCAAAGTGAGAACTTGGCGCCGGCAGATCTTAGCTCTACACGCAGTTAAAATGACTACATGCCTGACGTACAAAGTAGCTTTAGGGTATATGTAGAAACACCATGTCTCAAGGTCCATAAACCTAAAAACTAAATTTTGATGCGCCTCCTCGAATGAATGATCTTCTGAGAATCGCTCACAGGAGTGCCAGCTGTTTCGCAGACAAACTGGTCTGCATGATTCCTCAACTCAGTAAATAATCGTACAAAATTTTAGTACGGCCCTGAGAACAATCATATGAAACTGCTCAAAATTTGACACAGTTCCGTAATAAAAACAAACTGAAATATAATAAATTTTACTGAACCTTACTACAGCAAGTCAAAAGCCGAGGCAAGCACAAAAATTCTGCTGGCAGGAAACTGTAACTTGTAGCTTTCATGAGCTTGCTCCGTAGGAATAGTAAAAGCGATGAAACTAGTCCTAACGAAATTCGAAATAAAATTGTCTAATTTCACGTGTGCTGCCTAGAAATAACATTTCCTCAGTCTACGCTCCCAGGAACTCTTAACTCATCATATCACTGAAGTTTTTCGCGTCCTCTCGCCTTGAATACGTGAACAAAGTTCTCCTAAAAATATTAAGTCCTCAATGAAATACTTCAACAGTGCCGTGTAGGGAACGCAATAGCACGAACGACTGTTACGAAGTCCACTAATTGTTTAACGAAGGACTAAGTCCATGAATAGCAACAACACAGCATTATAAAAACGAACGTTCGCTCCAGGCAGCCACTTGAAAGACTAATCAAGCGGGGCAGTGACCGAGACGCGTTGAAAGTTCAAAACTAAATTGTTAGAAGCAAAACTAGAGACACTTACGGGACGTCAGTTGTACGATACGGAAGCTTTGCCTATGAGAGAGAAAACGAGATGAGCAAAATAAGCAAGCTAACAAAAAACAATTATTTGCAAAATATGACCGACTCACCAGTGGATAATAGAAAAGGTAACAACCAAGGAGGGTCAGAACCATTCAATTTCCCAAAAAATTTCTTGGCAGTTCTTTCACAGACTTTCTTTCTACTCAAGACCTCAAAGAAAAACTTAAGAGTAGACAACCTCTCAAAGTAGAGCGTTAACGTCACAAATCCTTCACGACAAAATAAGTACATAACGGCTATTACTCTGAGGAATCAAGCCAGGAGCAGTTAATTAAAGTTGAGCAATGAAGCAAGAACGGCGTGTTCGTCACGACTTACTTTGGGGACTCCGACGGGCTGACGAGGCTTGGTACGTGGCGTCTTGAAGTTAAGACGCTGCTCGTTGCTCAGCAGATGGTACTTCAGAGCCTCGATCAGGAAATCCTTGCCTGCACATGAAAAAATAAAACTTTGTAACTCAGTGATCAGTCCCACCACCACAGAAACAGGGGTGGTGCTGCGAAGCGTGGGGTAGTAAGCATGTAAGCGTGGGGTAGTAAGCAGGTTGGAGGGAGTTAGTGAGGCGGGAGTAATGTGAAGAATCACCAACCATCGTTGACAGATAGTCTGTCACTCTAAAGTTAGGGATTTTGCTAAGCCTTTTTCATCAAATAATTATTTCTTAACTCGATGAGAATTATTTAATAAATTGAAACTCGTATTAGTAAATTAGAATTTAACCGATGGTGGATGATACTTTTAATTATCACGCATTCACTTGTGAAATATTATGTTGATACAAATTTTAGTTGTAGCACAATATGCATCACAGTAAAGACAACCAATTTGACCCTTGCGCGGAGAAACAGAAATATTCCTTCAATAATAAAAAAGTTTAAACCTATCTGGAAATATGGCTCAAAAAATGAAAAAAAAAACATTTATAGTTAAAAATTAAAACTTAAAACATATTAACAAAATAACAAACACTTCAATTTTGCATCATCTTCTACCTATTGAAAATGTCAATTTTTTCTAAGCAATGTTGACATCTCTCTCTCATTTTCTTCCTCACACTTTTAGTGAGTTCAGGATTTTCCTTAAGAGCATTAACGTGATGAGTAATCCATCTCTCATATCTTCCAAGTCTCTTGCAGGTGTTGCGAACACCAAGTTCTTCAAATAGCCCTAAAGAAAAAAGTCACACGGTGTGAGATCAGGAGAACGTGGTGGCCATTCCATTGCGTGACGCATCGAAATCACGCGTTCTTGAAAAGTTTCTCGTAAGAAATCTTGAACAATAATTCATCAATGGTACGGAGCGCCATCTTGAATCCACCAGACACGATTAAACCTGTTCCTGTAGGCATCTCTTAGTTGTGGGACGATTACCTCAGTGAGGAGATCCAAGTAGTTTTCCTCAGTCATGTTACTTTCAAAAAAAATTGGTCCAATAATACGACCTCTTTTAGTGAGCCCAATCCACGACGAAAGCTCTTAGCGATAGAAGTTTTTTTTCGAAAATGTCTTCTGTAGCGTGTTTGAAGGGAGAATATGTTCTTGAATTTTGCCTGTTTACTAGTCCGTTCAGATGAAATGCCGATTCATCACTCACAATGATGTCTTCGACAAATCTTTCGCTTTTCTACAAGAACCATTCACAGAAATTTCTTCGCCGTTCCAAATCATTTTCTAATACTTTCTTACAAATCTTTTTTGTAAGGATAGTAATTCATATCTTTTCTAACGATTCTCTGGAATGTTGATCTAGATAGGTTCGCTCCATGGCGTCGAGTTGAAAAGGAAAGGGGTTTCTTCAATTTTTTGTCGAACCATTTGAATATTTCTTCAGTTCGTGCAGTTCTGAGTGTACCAGAATTTCCCTTATTCCTGTTCAGAATAGTACAATGAGCTTACCACTTGTCAATATTCCTTTTAACGGTCAACCTGGTCACAGTTTGTTCATCGAAGGTAAGTTGAAATCTTCTTACAATTTGCGATATAATTTTTGATTTAAAGTGTATTTCCACAACGAAGTATTGTTGTTCTCTCGTTAGCTGCATGGCCAAAAATCTAGAGTTTATTTGATTTATTTTTAGTTGAAAAATATTTATGAAATGAAAGGATTATTCAGATTTAAGAAGTGTTCGGTTATAGCTATGATACTCCATAATTTTTTATTTTTAATAGGAAAGTTAAAAGATTTTTTTACTTACGTTAACGAAAGAGTACTAATTATTCAAACCAGTGTATACATTTTTTGGGCCACCCTGTATACGATCAACCTCATGTACACCCACTTGAAGTACGAGCATTAAATCAGCGTAGAGATACTACGTTTAATGCAGAAGCCCCACTAGAAGCACTCACACTTAATGTTGCCCTTGAGCAGAGGCTCCTGTTCAACCCTCTGAACCAGGTAGTCTTGCTGTAGGAGTGGCAGTCGTACACACGCTACCAGGTCTGCCATGTGCTGCTGCCGGCTGCTCACGTCATGCTGCACCCATGCCATCACACACTCAAACACCTGACGAAGTAGAGCTGGTCACTACAACAGCAACGTCCTACGCAATGGACTCTGTCAATAAGCTTAGGGTCAACAATCTGTAAGCGGGAGAAAAACTAACAGAGAAGTCCTGGGCGGCTTCATAACAGTTTGGGCGTATATCTAGTGATCTTCAGATGAATCTACTAAAATCTACCTGCGCAATGACTAAGGTACAGCAGGTAGATATTTCATTATGAAGTGCTCACAAGTATTAGGGGTACCGGAAAGTTCTGTCCTGATTTTTGTTAGGAATAATAATTGAGAGAAATATTACGGAAAAATCTTTATTGCTCAACAAAATAGTGACCATCATTAGATATAACCTTTCTCCATCAGCTTGGAAGCTTTTTAAACCCCCTTTCAATAAAATAACATCTTTGGAAGAAATAAAGAAATTAAACTCCGCTTCAACCTTGGGAACATTTATGAATCTTTTCCGCTGATGAAATACTCTAAAGAACGAAATAAGTAAAAATCTGATGGAGCAAGGTCTGGCGAGTATGGTGGGTGAGGGAGAACTTCCCAACCTAAGAACTTTAATTTTTCTTGAGTTGGTTTAGCAAAATGAGGCCTAGCGTTTTCGTGTTGCACAATGACTCCTTTCCTGTTCACTAGAGTAGAAAATTTTTTACCCACCGATGCATTTAAACGTCCGAGTTGCTGACAGTAAAGGTCTGCAGTCACAGTTTTTCCTTACTCAAATAATCAAAGTAAAAGAAAAGGGAAGAAAAGAGGACAGGACTTTCCGGTACCCCTAATACAAGCATATTTCTAACTTATTTTGACACAATCGGATATAACGATGCGCACCTCCAGAAATGTTAAGTCTGGGTTAACATGCATCGGACCCACATCAAATGCTTTTCTCTGCCAGCATAATCACTATATCTCAAAATAATTGAATCTTTATGCAAAGTGTCAAAGCAGATTTCTATCTCCATCATAACCAAAATAAATAACTAATGTTTAATAAAAAACAATATTCAATTAGAAACTATTCAGGCCCTTTACGAATCAACTCCGAGTAAAATTGAAGCTATTTCAGAAACGGTGGGCAAACATGTTATTAATAAATAAATATTTGCGTTTCACATGGTATTCTTTTGCTAAGCCCCTATACAAGCATTTAAAAACTAAATAGAAATGAATGGATCTACTATTTATTATAAGGCAAATTCATTCACTAAACCATAGTAATTTTAGACCCTATTTATTACTGCTTCTATACAAGTGGCACCGAGATGCACCATGTCCAAAATTAGTACATAAACCAATAAGATCATCTTGCAATGTTAAAATGAAGAGGGCAGGAATGCAGAAAGTCAATCTCCTTCAGTGCACAATCTGAAGGTAAGACAATACAAACAATACGAGAGAACTCACCTTTTCTTCAGCAGGCGTCTGTAACTTGTCACTTGATATGAGCCTGACGACCTGGTCATGAGTTAGGCTGAGGAACTCCTCGCACTCCACCACCTCCCTGCACACACAACCACCGTATGCTGGTCAAGTTCCGTCACTCCTACGCTTTGCTGCACTTGAGTTATGCAAATATATTCTGGTCACACACGTTAAGTAAGAATTTTATTCCATTGAGCAAAAACGTTGAATGATTGCCGCATGGAATTTCAAAACGTGACTGCCTACACCGTGTGTGACAGTTGAGTGAGCCAATGAACTGTTGCTTGGGCCCAGGGTTACGAAACAAAGTGCTCGATTCTTGTTTGATTGATACTTTGCGGTATCTAGTTTACACAAAAAGAGTAAAAAATCTTAGCACTAAACGAGTAAATCAATCGTTGCACATAAAGAGTACAAACGTTGTTCCACAAAAGAGTCAAAGTCTAGTCCAAATATAACTCCTTAGATCTTCAGGTATTCTATTCCGATACACCTTGCTTACAATAGAAGTCAGAGTTACAGTTATTGCACGAAGATGTCAAGCCTTTTGAGTGGCCACTTCATTTTTTAAACAATTGAAGCATGACAAGACAGAGCACCATTGAGATCGACGGGAGCTAACTCTCTTTATGTCATATATTTTAGAGCAAGAGCTGCCAACTTCAACTGACAGGCAAGGTTGACAGTACATGTCCATTACAGTAAATAAATAGGTAACAGTTCGAGAACGTAAACTTGAATACTAGGGGAGAGAGTGAGCAATCGTAAGGTCGCATCCAAAAACAGGAATTTCTGTAAATTCATGTGAAACAACTGGTTATTTGGATTTAGTCTGTGCGTTTCAACAACAGAGAAGGAACACTACACTGCAAAACAGTGGCACCGGGACACCCAGTAGAGTGACTGAACACTACACTACAGAACAGTGGCACCGGGACACCCAGTAGAGTGACTGAACACTACACTACAGAACAGAGGACACTGACGTGAAGTGCGTCTCGACGTAGGCATCAGCGATGTTGAGGAGCTCTAGACAGCCATGGAGGTCAGCGAAGGCACGGATGCCGAGGCAGTTAGTAGGATGCAGCTGTGACTGTAGGAACTCACAGCACGAGTCACGCACGTATGTCAGCTGCAGGATGTTTGCAGCCGGTAGCAGCACCTGCAACAAGCAAGACTTCGTCATTAAGGTTAGGTCTCCCCCTAACAGATACAAGTACGTAACTTCACTCGTCAAGACCATGTGGTACGTAAGCGTACAACCGAGAAAAAGGCAGTAAAGTGTTAACTACAAGAGCGCAGAAATCTAACCATTACTTTCGAACAATAAATCAAACTTTCTTTTTTAAATCTAGTTAACATTGGCTAGGCTCTACTCCATTATACAGTTAAAAACAAAAACAATAACCACGCAAACATCAAGCATTAAGTATAATTTCATCTAGTATTTGTACTCTTCTCACGTTGAAACGTAGAATATCAAAAATGTCTGATATCATTCCGTCGTTTAAGTTAACTGATCAAGTGAATGTTGCAGTCATGATACAGAAGCATACCCAGTTGTAATTCTGAGCACGAGCGTAACATAGAAATTTTAAGATTAGCTCATTGCCTCCTAGGCCTTCTCAAATTTACACTTTTAAAACACAACGTAGGGAGTCGGGCTGTTAAATCGGACTCAAATAGACTGTTAAATTTCTGATGGACCCTGTGTACGCACACATTTTATTAGAACAAAATAACAAATAGGAACACAGGGATAACGAGAGTTTGTTAACAATTTGAACACAGAACAGTTTGCCTCAGCGGGTGTGAAAATTTGTTGCGTCAGAGACACCACAAAAGAGCGTGAAATCCCATGATTCAGTAAAACACGATGGTACATCAAACCCTTACCTGCACATTTTCTTCTGTAACAGAAATATCTGCGGTGTAAACATAGTCAATTATGAGCTCCAGTGCAGCTCCGTCTATTTCTCTGAGCACAATGCGCTCCTGTCTGCTCTCCTCAAAACCTGGTGAGATAAACACATAATTAGACACGCAGAATGAGCACTCTGAAGACTTCGTCACACTCTTCATGCCTCACACCATCGAGCAGATCAAAGTTTTATACTTGTTTTAACATTTACGCCCTTTGCTTTAGAGTTATTTTTCTTTTGCATACATTGGTTCACCAAAATATGAGCTCTAAGGTCATTCTCAGATTTGGAGTACAACTAATTCAGAGCGTGTTCATGACATGTTTCTGAACGAAGATTGAAACCAACATTAGCCAGATTAGAAGGCACACACTCAAATAAAACTTTACTGCTGGCCCTCAAGCTTTTCCAAAGTTTGTCATTTGCCAGAAGAAATAGAGTGAGATATGAAACACTAACCAGCAACTTAACACTTGAATGTTGATGTTCCTATTCACCTGTTCTTCAATATTGATGCAGTCATTATTATGTACCACTTAATGCGTGGAATTTCCATGTAAATCGTTGTGCATGACATCCACATGGCTATCTAACGTCTGGCCGAAAAAAATTAACACTCGAAATATAATACGCTACTTAGAATCTAAATTCATGAGCCTCAAAATAGTTACAAAAACCTTAGCATAGGCAGTGGAAAATGTAAAATCAATCATAACCAAAACTTTAAATTGGAAAAGCAACAAATTAACCATATTTTCGAATGGGTCAAAATTTGAGACTTGAAGCGCGGCCCAACTAAAAAATAATTACCAAGACGACCAATGAACTTGACCAGTTTTTCAAGATAAGTTATGACATGTCTCTGTGACACGTCCTGTCCGATTGGAGAATCCATGAATGGTAATTGACAAACGTTGCATGCGCTGAACAATTTGTAATCAAAATGGCAGTTCATTTTGATAAATTTGAGCATGCACATCAATTCTTAGTCGTCCTTCACAGTGACTCGTGTCTAGAATAACAATATTCGTAATGATGCATGTCTGAACCTCGTTGTAGTCACACATACAAAGACAACAGAAATTGACACTCCCTAGCTATGTTAGCAAAATTTACAACTTACTGGCTGATAAACATTTACAAAATGTAGCTGACCAAGATAACAATGGTAAACAAGAGTTAAGTACTGGTGAACATTGTATGGAAGTCACTTGCGGGTGAACATGGCATGTAAGTGATTTACTGGTAAACATGGTATGGAAGTAAATATTACTGGTGAACATAGCATGGAAGTACAACTTACTGGTGAACATGGCATGGAAGTACAACTTACTGGTGAACATGGCGTGGAAGTACAACTTACTGGTGAACATGGCGTGGAAGTACAACTTACTGGTGAACATGGCGTGGAAGTACAACTTACTGGTGAACATGGCATGGAAGTACAACTTACTGGTGAACATGGCGTGGAAGTACAACTTACTGGTGAACATGGCGTGGAAGTACAACTTACTGGTGAACATGGCGTGGAAGTACAACTTACTGGTGAACATGGCGTGGAAGTACAACTTACTGGTGAACATGGCGTGGAAGTACAACTTACTGGTGAACATAGCATGGAAGTAAGGACTGCAGGCTGCCAGTACCATCTTATGTGCAGTCACCTCCACATCACCCGCCACGAGTACGACATCGCACAGAGTGTTGCCGCTGGAAACAACCTCACATTGTCGTACGAGCTCAGACCATTTATGATCATACTGTTGTTTAAGTACAGTGGAAGTTCAAGATACCAACAGCTCTGTATACGAGAAATTGAAGATACAAGGAAAGTATAAACGAAAAATTGCTCTAAATACGATTATTGGCTCGCAAACCACACACGAGCCAGGCAGTGGACATCCGTGACGAGCGTTTCCCTATCCGCCTTGACCCAGTTTGTTCTAGATACGAGAAATTCGCTATATGGGCTCAGTGCTGGAACGAATTAAACTGGTTCTCGAGGTTCCACTGTACATACATAATGTGCCCACGCTAAATCGGGGTGCAAGCCAATGCAATATACATAAGCACAAATCAGACGAAAAATACGGTTTAATCTTATTAGTACAAATCTACCATGAGACAATCAATGCTAGCACAATTTGTATGCTTGAAAGGATATAAATCATTTCAATGAACATCCAACCCGAGTGGCTCGTTGATCAAGTGTTAGTCTAGACATGATTGATTTGAGACCTCATCACGACATAAACCTTGATAATGGTCTTACGCATTAGCTACACCACACACTATAACATTGCCATCACCATGATCTAAATACGATTCTCTGTGACAAGATGATAAAATTATAAAACCATTGTCAATCATTCACATTTCCCACCATACTCACACTTGTGCCCTCGTTACATTCTGAGTTTCAACTGAAGCCAGTCACGCCCGTCAGAAGTCTACTGCTGCCATGCCACTTACTTTGAGGTCCTGCCTCTTAATCCAATGACGAAAATTTCAAAAACCCTCATCAGCACTCAGGCGTTGCCCTCGTTAATACACCACGGAAGTTTGTATAAGTTTATTTACACAGATATATATGATGTAAGAAGTAATGTAGAAAGATACCAAACAAAATATAAGTAAATGTATGACAATATTTTTCCAATACCAAACTATGTGTAAAATGAATTACGCAGGTGTGAGGAAGAGCAACTAAGAGGCAGCAGTACAAATGTTCACCACACCTCCTCATAACATTGAAGACATCGAAGGCTCTCTGGAAGTGTTGGCCGTTAGTGTAGGGCGGGTTGAGGTGTGCCCCATCATTACGAGGTAGGTTGCGTTGAGAGCTCTCGTCCAGGCTGTTCTGGCTGGCGTGCCGCAGCAGCAGGCGGCCCTGACTGTTGCTGTTGCTCAGTGACAGTCTGCAAAGTTTGTCATACAATTACATGAAAGCATTCATTTCAGTAACAGTTTTAGTGGGTGCAGGTAAGATGAAGAGTGGGTAGCCTTGCTGTGGCAGGATGTATCATTGTAAGCCCTGTCTCCCGAAAAACTCGAAAGTCGTTCAAAAAAATGCAATTCTAATGACGATGAACTTTTGAACAACGAATTATTTTACATGCAGGGTGCAAGATAGTTGACAAACAAAATTATTAATAGCACCAAGGCCAAACTGATGAACATGATGTACAAAGTGCACAGTGAGGAAAGAAGGTTGCTAAGACCTGCAGAAAGTGCTAACATCTCTGATGTTTGTGGTCGCAGCACTGGATGATTTATTTAAATAATTGTGAAACATTACTTTCCATGCCTTAATAATATTGAACCATCAACATAATCAAGCTCAATAAACTCTTATGTAAAATTATCTGCTTCAATAAAATATGTACAACCAAATGGATAGGCATTATTTATTTTTCATTAAATTTAGTTTCTCCATGGTTACAAGACATTCTAAGCAATAAAAATATTTCACACCCTTTACACATAGCAACAGAATAGAATAGAATAGAATAGAATGAGGCTATAGGAAGGAACCTTCTGGCCCATTCTTGGGTCGGATAATTACTTCGATAATTATTCGGTTGTTTACCCAAGTCCCATGCCGTATTTCTAGCCGCGTCAACCATGTCGGCAGCGGGATTCGAACCCATGTCTTTCCGCTCGCAAGCAGATTCGCTCACCAGTCGACCAAGCTGGTGGTGCACACACACATCCACAATACTAGCAGACTGTCACACACACACATCCACAATACTACATCCAACACATCCACAATACTAGCAGCCTGTCTCCAAATTACACTACTCAAAGGTATAATAATAAAATAAGAAACATATGAGATTGGCATAGCCACAAACACACACAATAAAATTCAATTTATACTTTCCACAGTGAGAAAATGCCACTTTTGGATATTTTAATCAATATAATAAATTTTAGCAGTTTTAGCCCTTAATTTGGTCCTGACTATTCTGCTTCAACAACCTTATAGACTCTACATACACACAAATTTATTGCTGGTAAAAAATTATTTGCACTTTTATTAAAACATATCTTCAGTGATGTTTTTTCTTTGTGCATGCTCATGCTTTGTAATATAAAATTTTTAAAACCAAAGTCAAAACTTCTTTACTCAAGTTTTGCCACAACATCCACATTGTGTCAACAGGTAATCTAGTTGCATATAACAAAGAAGAACAAAAAGTAGCAGTTATAACATTTGTCTGGTTAGATGTATTAATGGTTGACATGCATTGAATACTTCCTACCAATCCAGAAATTCACACCAACTGCTCGAAATAGCAAAAAATAACACTATAAATACTTTACATTAATATATTTTTAAAACCCATGAAATAGCGAGTCCACAATAAACGAAACACAAAGCAGCGAGGGTACACTGTATTTACATACGTACAACCAGGCAGTGAAGCTATCCTCAATCAAGTGGGTATCAAGACACCAACAGCCCATTTTTACACTTTCAAACTATTATTTTTATGGACCACTCAAAATGCTTAGCAGTGTCATCACTGTGCTACAGACAAAGCAGAGCAGAAAGTAAAGCATAAAAGATTGTGTGACAAGTACAAGATACTCCTGGAAGTAACACACAAACTTTTGATTTGTTGAACCAAGTGCATCAAAAAAGAAACTAGTTTGATAGAAATCTGACACATTTTTAAAACTCATTTAAAAAAAAATGATTAAAAAATATGGTTGTGTATAATTTTCAACTTACACTGGCCCAACACGATTGTGCAAAACTGCCACTGGGGCATGTCGGTCAGAGTCAGCCATCTCCTGAAACAGTGCCTGCTCTTCCTGATAGTCAAGATCATCCTCATCATCATCTCCATCAGGAAAAGGATCAATGAATTCAGGATCATCAATGGCCATTGCAACATTGGGAAGAGCTGCTGCTGCTCCAGCAGCAGCAGCACCAACTGCATTTGCTAGCTCACCATAAGCATGATTATGGGCATGCTCAGGGCTGTTTCTCCTGAAAAATAAAATAAATGAAAACAAATGTTCAGATTGAAAGCTCTTACAGTTTTACAACATTTATAATAATGTAAAATTATGAATACAAACCAGGAATGAGATTGAAAATAAATAATACTTCAATACAAAGACTTTCTTTGCACAAAAAATAGTTAATACACAAACACATATTAAAACTAGAAACTTCAATCATCATAAAAAAATTAGTTGATTACCTACAATAAAGGGATTGTTGATATAGAATTATAACATAGTTAAGCTTCAAGTTTAATGAGACTTTTAAATTTTAAAAGATCCCATTTTTACAGTTAAATACTATTTTTGTAGCAAATTACATTAGTTACACAAAGTTTTACCAGAGAAGCTAAACAAAACCCACTCTAGAATCCCAAATAAATTTCCTTTGGCACATAAACCATTGCCAATTCTGTGATAGATTATTGGAAAATCCTAGCAAGACAAGAAAAACAAGGAATATAAGTCAAAATTTTCTTAATATATTTCTCAACTTCATGTGGAAGTTTAAAGCTATAATTTTAGTAAATTACTCAAGCTGATGTGGAAGTTCAAAACTATCATTTTGAAATTTTTGTCAAGCTCATGTGAAAATTTAAAACTATAATTTTAGCATGTATCTCAAACTCATGTGAGTATGACATTTCTTACCTGGCATTTTGTGGTTCATGAGAGGGTGAATCATCACGAGCTCGATCAACATCCATGGCAATTTGTCAGATCAGCCGTAGCGTCAGAAAAGATGAGATTTAAAACACAGATTCAGCATTGAGTATGATCTGAGGAACAAAATTTGTTATTCATTATGCATGACTATATAGATTTCATATTAATAAATAAGAATTCTGTAACAATTATGAATCATATCTGAATTCAATAAAGGATATGTACTACATAGAAAGAAAACTGGCATTTCAACCCTGGATTAGAGAATTATGGGAATTACCTGAATAGACATCAATTAGAAAGTAAATTCACAGGAGGGAGTGTTATTATTTGCTGTTCTGACTCCTATATTAGATGCTTTATGATGCAAATGAATACTGTGCCACATCAGCAGCAAACTTGCTTACCTTAATGAAACCTAATCTGCCTCACTGCAGAAAAAGGTTGGCTCTGACACTATTTCATCAATGAGGGCTTTCAATTACTGAAGCTTATTGAACTATATGTTTTTGATAATAGTAAATGCACCAGATAATACTTAACCCTGGAACGACGGATAAAATAATCAACATCGGAGACTAGGTGGGCCAATGGGGACCAGTCACATTTCAATTATTTTTCTTTTAAACTACCTAACAAAAAAATCATACCTACATATTTATTTTATTGACATTATTTGATCAATCAATCAATATTAATGTTAAGTGAGATTTGTGAAAACAATGTTAGACAGGCTTGTTAATTTTGACACTGGACCTCTCAGGGCCACTTCATCATTCCAGGGTTAATGTGCAGCAATGTGTGACTGTGGTGCAAATATCAGTCAAAACTCCGTACAAATTATGCCTAATTTGTATTTTCTTTTCAATCACTTGTAATAAAATGAAGACTTCTTAACCCATTAATGACGAGAATTATTTACTCGATGTACCCTTCCCTTGCAATTTTTTAAGGCCAGCTGAACATGGTGTAACCGGCATATAAGAACCAAACCTGTTTAGAAAATGTACAAGCTTTGTATTGAACAATTAACCCACTAAAATCAATACTTGATAATACAGTTAAAATATGTATTTTTGTCCCCTGGTTCCAAATGGAACCGCTCGTCATTAATGGGTTAATGAAATTATGAACAACTCGTCAAATCTGACGACCAAACAGCCAAAATTAGGTCATCCAAGGGATGCAGCTACTACAGCCAGCAGGGTACAAGTAAGAGTACATGTGTAGTTATGTACAGTGAGAGAATAAACCTTAGATAATGAGTGAAGATGAACGGGGCTTGAATGAAAGGGGATGGATGAGATCAGTGTGATGAATTATAGTGATTGTGGTTAAGCTCAGCTGCATAAATGTACATAGATGGAATATAGGGATGCTGGATGACCTTCTTCAAGAATTCATAGAAGGAAAAAAGGATTCAGTTGTTGGCTTTGAATTATCTGAAGTCTGGCACTTTGCTGTATGTGTACATATAAGTGGCAATTAAAGGTAATAACATAGGTCCCAAGTACAATTGGCCTTAACTTAAGCGAGAATGCTCAAGTCAAGTACCTTACATGGACATTGACAACATATTTGCATTTCTTCACATTTATTTTGAAATAAATTTTATTTCATAATGTTAACCAACATTTTGAATATTATTTCTCGCTAAACATGGTAATTCGGTAGCTCAGGCTGATGTCCTTCAAGAGCACCTGTCACGCTGTGATGAGCAGTCGGCACCACAGGCCATCATGTGAAGGTAATGCTAAATTGGTATTAAAGTTCAAAAACATTTTTTGTGATATTATTACTTTATTTTTAATAATTTTAACCAATGGGGTAATAAATTGGAGACAAGATTTTTTCCCATTTGGTTAATACGTACGTGTACAGGTGAATTAAAAAAAATCAAAACTCATCCAGAAGTAGAGCAGTAATTTAATGCTACACGCTGAATCTTTGTAAGATTTTTCTAAAACAACGTTATGTAAGATGGAACTAATTAACTATGACTATTTCACACACTTTCGGAGAAAACCCTCCGTCTAGCGCAAATAAAATTCTTCAGCGGAGTGAACATCGCAACTGATTTCGGTAGTAAAAATCGGAATTGCGGAATTAAATTCACTGGTACGAAGGAAATTTCTGATAGGAGGAAATTTGTCCAACACTGAAATGAAATACGACTATATGTAAACCCATTTGCTATATTTTTCAATATTAAATTATATATTGCTCTGTTATTTGAAAATCACTCTAATCATAATGGTTTAATTTATATGCTACCCCAAGGCTTCCTCCTAACAGCCAACCAGAGGCTCCGTTACCGGTCGAATTTCTAGTGAATACCTTAGAGCGTGAACTGATACCAATATAACACTTAAAATCTAACGAAGGAAAAAACTCTGTGTTCAATTGATTATGCAGATACATTGTATTTTCAAATTCTTGATTTTAACATCTTACGACTAATAATGATGCTCATCGACATGATCTTAGGAGTAGTAGTTGTAGCATGACCTGCTACCCCTTTAAAGCTTATAAAATTAAAAATATTAAAATAACCTTATTTTTAGTAATAAAAATAAGACTAAAATTCGAGTGATTTTTACGAACTCTTTACAATTAAAACGTGCATATATAGTGCACATTATAATAATAATATTAATATTAAGAGCGTTAGCCAGAAAGTATTTCAAAATCAAAACTATAGTCTGGCAACATTCTCACGCTCATTGTCTGGACGTAGCTCTCCCCAGCGACGCCATTTCGTGAATTTCAACATGTGACGTTAGGTTAAAGAATTCCCTGAATTTGGGGGACCGTCTACCACCCACTTCACTTACCTTTCAAACTTTCATCTGGACGCTCTGGACGGGCTCAAGAATCAAAAGAAGTTCCAAGCTATTTCTCGTGCCAATTTCATGGAAATACAAGCTGAGTTCCTTGTTGACGAGTTCCTTTATTTCCTTGAGTAAGGTCACACGGGCAGTTAGTTAAGGCTTGTTAAAGTTGGTTGCTTAAAATCCTCCAAGCACAGCCAAAACTTTACATAGTGATGCTCCAAACAAAATTCCCGTTTTCTGTGCTGTAACTTAAAGTAGGACTCGTAGGGGCGCTTTGATGAGCTTGGTGAAGGTGTAGTATTACAACGAGCGCCCAGCGTAGCAGGTGCTGGACATGTTTCTAGCCACCGATGGTCAAGCACAAACAGACCACGGGGGCTACAGGTATTGAACCCAGATCTTCCCACATATCAATCGAGTACGTTCACCAGTCGATCAGTCTGGCAGCATATCAGAAAAAAATATATCAGATAACAACACGTCCAATTTTCAACAAACATATAAAAACTACTGCAACTTTTAGACAGAGTTGGAATGGGTACAAAAAGCACGGATAAATGATCAAAAATTTTTATTTTGTTCCAATAGCAGCATAATATATGCATTAAGTTAGAATTTTTAATTATTAACTCGAACATCACTGCTAAGAACGGTGCTCCCAGCAACAGTTCTCGTCTTGTGTGATGTGACTAGAAGTAGAGGCTCGTGAAGGAACTAGATGAGCTTGAGGAGTCCATGTCCCATGCGTCATAAACAGAAGAAATAGTACAGTCTTCAGAAATTCAACTCTGAAATCTTGCATCACAAGCAATAATCACTCACCTCTTGACCACAATGTCAGCCTATTGAAGAAAGAAAGACAGAAAGAGAGAAAATCAAAGGAACTTTATTACATTTAGGTGTACGTGAAATATATATTGGGCTTCAAATTCTGAATGCCAACATTTAAGACTAGTGATCCTGTTCTCAGCGACTGATCCCGTGCATTTTGTGACTTGAGTCAGAAGCTTATAGGCATCTGTTGCGATGATCTGGAAGTTTGAAGACATAGTCAATTTCAATCGAGCTGGTCAGTTAGCTTACCTGGTTCTTGCGTCACAAGCAAAAAATTGTGAGGGTAGCGTTAGGATACGAACTATTGAAATCAAGGCACTGGCAGCTGAAGCATAGGTCAATAAAGAAATAAAAAGTTTATTCTAATCTCGTTGATACACAAAATATTTAAAATCGAATTTTCAAATGTCTTATCACCAAGATCCTTAAATGATATGAATTCATTGGTTGATAATAGCAGAAACTATGATTATGTTCTCACAATTCAAGTGAAACTTAGAAATAGAAGTGCACTAAAATTTCTCGAGAACGGGAATGTTGAGAAGAAGAAAAAAAAGTTGCGTATAACATAACGTGACAGTCTTAGTTTTCAACAGCAAAAGCTTAAATCTTCTAATTAAATATACAAGAATGGATGAAATATTTAGGAGAACTTCATAGTATTAATAGTTTTAAAAATTACTTATAAAAAATCGGAACATCAGAAGGGAATTTAAACACGTCATGAATTGAAAGGAGTGAAATCTCCGAAGTCCCATGCCCCACGGCATGGGACTTCGGTACACGGCATGGGACTTCGGTATACGGCATGGGACTTCGGTATACGGCATGGGACTTCGGTATACGGCATGGGACTTCGGTAATACGGCATGGGACTTCGGTATACGGCATGGGACTTCGGTATTGAACCAAGAATGGGCCAAACGGCTCGTTCCTATTGCCTTATTCTATTCTAAATAGCAATTGTCAGTTGGGAGCTACTGCACGTAGAAAGTTCTAAGTTTTCATATCATCTAATTATTACAAAAACATGTACTTCAGTTGGTGGAAAAGCTTCATGATCATAGTAAAAAAAAATAATTACTGGTAAGATTAAATAATGGTGATGATATTGTAAATTGTTATGCGGTTGGCATTGTACGCATAGTAGGTGACATTACAACAATGCAAAGGATTATGTCCTACAGGCACAGTTTAAAATTACAAGTTACAAGGGACATTTTACAGTTACAATACAGTGTTAACTTTGGAAAGAATTCGCATGCAGTACAATGTTATAATATGAGATCTCAGCAGTCAGGCTAAAATCTCGAATTTTGAAAATAGAAATTAGAGTGAAACTTCAACGTTGTAATTTTTAATTACTGGTAGACGGATTAGTATTTTTGTGCTGATGATCTATAAAATTTATTCATTTTTCCAGTTAGCTGAAAACATCATTGCATTTAATTAAATTAGGTGTTACCTCATCGGAGAAAGCCTAAAATAATTACGAGAGCGAAAAGTTGAAACATGTCGCAAAATATCACGATTTAGATTTGATATATGTAGATAGTTAGAGTTGTAATAGATTTGATATAAATAGTTAAAGTTGTAGTAGATTTGATATACATAGTTAAAGTTGTAGTAGATTAAAGTTCTGAGGCTTCACATTCATTTATTGTAACAAAGCATTTACTAACATTAACTCATGAGCTTTATGATTACACCTTGGAAAAATAAAATAAAATAACAAAGCTTTAGCAGAAGAATGAACCGATGAACAAGCACCAATTGAAAAAAATTTGGTGGACACTTCGTTTTTTCT
The DNA here is from genome assembly GCA_006783055.1 of Trinorchestia longiramus. Classification (NCBI taxonomy): domain Eukaryota; kingdom Metazoa; phylum Arthropoda; class Malacostraca; order Amphipoda; family Talitridae; genus Trinorchestia; species Trinorchestia longiramus. The sequence goes on from VCRD01000016.1 coordinate 38,285, forward strand.
GTTACCAAGTTAATTTTGCTTAATTATGTTTAGCCATGTATAACAACTTAATAAGTTTTAGGCTTTTATTTACCACTTTGATATTCGAAGTGATGTGTTACGCTTGCTTTGAAATTATTTAGTGACTGGTTTACCTTCATATGCGTGTGCAATTCATTCCAAAGCGATGCACTTGAAAGTGATGGAGCTCCTTGTTTAGCATCGGACTAATAAAAACTGACTATATCATCTTCTCTTTGATTAGGCTTCATGCCTTCAGCAATGGGTGGAAGGAATTGTACTACTCAAACAGTACCTCGATCATGTCGCAGTCAAAGTGTTAAGAACGATATAGAGAGGGAAATACATACCTGACCTAGTGAATGAGTAGTCTTTCTTATATCGGGGTCTAGTTAAGCTTTTTTATGCGAGGGGTTGGATGATCTTTTTTCTTGAAATTTACTTTGCATGCTACCTTAGCAGCAAAATTCATACATTTCTGTAACTCTCTTTGAAGACTTTTAGGTATACATATTTCCCCAGACGAAGTCACAGTAGTCAAAGCGCGATAACACTAGAGATTGGATGGCTAATAATCTTGTTTTTTCGTGAAGCATGTTCTTCAAGCGGGAAAAAATTATCAATGTGCCGTTAATTTTGTTGCATGTTTTCTTCACATGTGATGTGAAGGACACGTTTTGATCAAACCAGACACCCAAATTTCTTACTCTTTCTTCTGATTCGATATTATCAATTCCTAACGTTAAAGTAAAGTTCGACTGTTTTCTATTGTGTTCTTGGAACCAAACATGATGCACTGTGTTTTGCTAGCGTTAAGTTTAAAATCATTTTGGTTATACCGTGATTTTAAGTATTTTAAAAAGGATTTGATGTTTGTTTTCGTGTTAGGCAATTTGGCTGGAACACATCGTAATTCAAACGTCATATGCGTACATAAAATTCTTGTACATGGGGGCATGAAAGAGAAATCATTGATGAAAATAGAAAACAGAAACGTAGAACGGTGTAATCGTTTTGTATGGGAGGTGCTATCGTGGTTTCTAGGCAGACTGAGTGACAGTGGTTTGATAGATAACGTTAAAACTATTGTGTATCAATTATTGAATTAGAAATTTTAACCACTAACTACAGTGAAAAACACTAACCACTGGGACCTTAACCACTGGGCTACATTGGAAAACACATAAAATGCAAATAAAAAAATCACACAGACTTCAACTTACATCCAGCAAATTATTTTAACAACTGAAAGAACAATTTCATAAGGAAACCTTTCTCAAATGAGGCTCTTTCTCAATGAAGGCAGGTAATGAATTTCATTAGATAGATAATTTTAGATTTACAAACTAACTTATAATAAACAACTCAACACGACAGGAAACTTGGAGCCATTATGAAATCTCTTTGGCCTTTTCTCAAGGCTGGGTCTTTGCTCGCTGTGCCTGCCCAGGAAAAAATTCAGAGAATAAATTTCAGCTGATTTAGCATCCAAATTATGGTATTAAATTAAATATGAAAATGTATTCTTGTTCAATTTTTAGTTTGAAGGTATATTCAAAGTACATGCACACACTAAGTTATGTCATGCCTTAGCAGTTATAATGCTTACACCACTGGACTAAAGACTGAAACTAAAGAGGTATTCTCTTTATTCTCTTGCAGGTGAAGTGTTGGAATCAGTAAAAAAATGTGGAAAAATTAGTGCAAGTTCAATCCCATTTGTTTATTTGTTCACGTATCTAAGAAATAAAAATACTTCGAATCAGAAATACTTTCTAAAGTAATGTAGAAATTTGACATTGATGTACCGTATGTTCTTGTATATTGTGATTTTACAAAGAAAATTTAGGGTTCAATAACAGTTACCTGGAATTTCCCAGAATTCTTACATCTATACAAGATACCAATTTTTTCTATTGTCAAAGCTCCTGTCTGTTAAAAACTATTCGTAATTTGATGTATATATCGACAATTAAATAAGAATATTAATGGAAGTTTAAAATTGCGCAAACCATGCAGGCAATTAATGATTGACAATACATGAAAGTTATTGCCTACCAGTTCTATACTAAAGAAAAGTAGTTAAATCTTTCAAATGATGTGTGCAAAACACATCTAGTAAATTTTGCATAATCTACTAGCACAAAAATAACAAACAAAAATTATACCGTGAAAAATCAATAGAAGAGTTTCAGTATAAATGAAATGAGCTGAAACATTCAACTTGATTGTTCGTAGCTCAATAAAAGACCTATCCATTTCTTGAGACTAAAACATGCTACAGTTCAGGTATGAAAATCATACAAGTATACCAAGCTGGATTCGCCTTGGGAATAATTTCAACAGCATGAAGACACGCACCCGGATAGTTTTACTTGAGTAGATCAGTAAGTCTATTTTGATGCAAGAACTAACACATGAAAAATCTTATAAAGTGCATCACAACGCACAATAAATGATATATAAGATCGAATTAGAACATGGGTGGCAGTAAACGTGACTCTGCTTGTCTTTTATTGAACTCAAATGAAATTCGTTTCAAAACTAATCAGGGATGCTCCACGCAATTGTTGCTCGGGTGTCTGCTTCAAGGCTAATTCCGCTAAACCAGCATATTGGGAGCTCATTCCCAGATTAGCTTTAGAATTGTTGAACTTACTGCCTGCTTTCTTAACTTCAAACTTCTTTTAGAGAGTTTTCGCTTTCAAGAAAATAGAGCCTTAGTTTGATCACCCTCTAATGCTAACATTTATAGAGATACCTTTGAGCCAATCAGCTAATGCTTCTTTCCTGCAACAACTGCAAAAGTTAGACTTCGTTTCCCACATTCAGTTTTATTCAAAGAGTAGATGGTGGTATGTCCGAATATCCAGCAACATTCGCCTCCAGTTAGCCTTTGCTTACACTTTCATTTTAGACTGGTAAAAGTGTTGGACGAAAAGGAATCGTTTTTTAAAATCCCAACAGTTTCTCAAATGCATTTAAAGATATACTCAGCGATTCCTATAAACTTCAATTTGGAGGCTGGTCCCACTTTTGAAAAACTTAATTTGCCAGAAGAACTTTAAGAACTGTACAAAATCACACAGTAGATATTAGCTCCGTCGTGAATAATATTTATGAGGTACACAAGCATTTCAGGCATGATTGAAATGTGGAGTTTGGAGGCTTCAGTGTAGCGAATAAAAAATAGCACGGAAGCCATAAAACATGCCAAGCGGAGCTGAGGATCAAAGCAGAAGAAGGTGAGTGTTGTTCATATTTTAGTAGGATGCAAACCTATAACTTTTTGACCTAAAGTTGCCGAATTTGTTACTTAGAGTGGCAGTATTAAGCTATCTTAAAAATGCTACTGTTAATACTTAATACTGTTACGTTGGCGTAAAGTGTCATATTACAAAAATTTACTGTTGCAAGTTTTTATGAAACATTTAAGTTAGTCAACCACCTTATGAATCATTGAAGACTTCATATTCTACTTTAGGTTTAATGTTCAGTCAAGGGTTCATATTTGAACGAGGCTTCTAAGTATCTGGAGGACAGTATTGTTTTATTTGAGAGACTTTTGCTTGAAAACCAACCATGGAAGAAACCATAGCGTATTACTGAATGATCCTGACATGATTGCACGGTGTATAAGTTTTTTTTTATATACTAGTATGGCTGTAGAGCAGACCAAGTGAAAGCTTTTTCGATATCATACCAGATTTTAAATGTTATCTGCGTAGCTTGTTTTAGCATCTCTTGATTGTAGTTATGAAGGGACAGGACTGAGTGTCATTCCGGACAACACAGTACGCAAAATAACGGCTGAGTGTGAGAACAGTCAACTGAAACCCAACACATCATTGAAAAATAGTGCTCTAGTTAAGCCTAGGTTACATTATAAGCGAAAACGTTGACAAACACACATCAAATTTGACCGGAGCAATACGTTCTCAATAAAATAATATATAGCCATAAAATAATAATGAATTATGAGTTGCTTCAGTATTAGAAAACGTGAAGCATGCCATATATCGTAGTACCAACCCAAGCATGCCATGTGTTGTAGTACATTATTGCCATCTTTATGTGAGAGATTCCAAAATTACATGACAAACCTTATCAGAAACTCTGTGAAAAACAATTTCAAGCTATTTTTTTCAATTAGAAAATATAATAAAAAAACATGGCGTCAGATCAGTGTAATCCACTTGCCCAAGATAATGTTGCAATTACAACAGAAATAATTATTGCTCAGCACGGTGTAACGCAACACAGTAAAAAGCTTTACACGTCTTTTTAAAAACTTGTTAGTACACAAAAACAAAAAAATACTACCAATTCAACCAACAATTTAAAAATACTTACCAGTGGAACGGCATGTGGAATAAATATATAACAAAGAAAAACAAAAATACTATCAATTTAATCAACGATTTAAATCAAATACGCTCCAGTGTAACGGCATGTGGAATAAATCTATTAATTTTCAGCGTCCATCCGTAATACGAGTGTGTAACAGCAGGGAATTCTGAAAGCTCAGTAACACCATTAACAATGAGCAGTTTGTCATCTGGATTATTAGCGTCGCTGGTCTACAATATTATATTCTTTGTAGATTTTTTGAACATGCAAAACTCATTCAAAACTAAAATTAATTGTGCTTACCCTCAACATTCAGGCAGTTCATTTCATATAGATGTGTTCAACAAATAGTATAATCTGTCAACACTTCTGTTCAATATTTTTCTTTAAATCTTTGCACACGCTCAAACTGCCCTGAATTCTGCTGCGTATATGAAGCTCCTTCCACTACTCTCTTACTCTCCATAATTGTTTATGACAGGTTTCTGCTTAGAGTAGAACCTGAGACTTGATGTTCTCGGCTGAAACCAGTAGCACTGTTCCGTAGGATCTCTTGGATATCGTCGAGCTTCGTGATGACATGTTCTCTCGACAACATTACCGTAAATACATGCCCGTTTCTCACCACTTATTCAGTGGTGAGGGTACGTTTCTCACCACTGGCCTTAAAGCAAAGTGACCCAGCGTTTGTTTTCAATTTAAGTCTGGTGTAGTGGGTGACCTTCATCAATTTAAGCTGAAAATCCTACCAGTGCACGAAGTTCTCTAGATAGGTCCACTGGCTTACCGACCCAGACATAATCCAGTGACCAGTGATAACTTGTACGTAAACGTGAATAACTAGAATAACTAGACTCTTTTTTTGTACTCCTCTCTCCTTTCATAGACTCAAATGAAAAGCTGCCAGGATGTAAACGTGTATTCTGCATTGAATCGACCAGAATAAGATGCTTCAAGTTTAACAGCGTTCTCAATACAGTGGAAAAATAAACAAAATTATACTGATACAACGATTCTTATGGCAGTATAGATGTTACTTGCTATACATTATGGGTTTTATTACACTAGTATTTGAATTGCACAAAGAGTACAGTGTAGCCAATACACGCATGGCATTATTTTCTGCTCTCATATGCTGGAGTATAGTGACTGCGTTAAACTGAAGGCATACATCATCAACATATTTTGAGTTATAAATTCTGTTCTGTTCTCAAGAAGTTAAGTGACGATACGTACTACTGCGCATGACTTCTTGCAGGCTACTGAAACTAAAACTAAGTTTTTAGTAGGCTCCTCCAGATTTGGATGTACAATAAGTTGTAATTCTGCATAATTTTGTACCCTTAAACCACACACAGAATCGAATGTAGTCCTATATGACTTCCTATGCAGTATTTTTAATCCGAAAAATGAAATCTGAATTCAAACAAACTTATTTGTTCAAAGATAATGACAGCTTAGCTTATCATTCCAACCTATCAGTTTTAGTCCCGTGAAAGCGACCCTTATAGATTGGAAGAAGCCAATACAACAAACTCTAAAGGGCAGTGATGGTAACTTGGAGCAAACTATGCACTAATCTTCCCAGCGTGTGAATAATTGTTTCAATGGCAGTCAAACCCAGCAGGCACAAAAAAGGTCTTCTTTATAGCTCTCGCGGGCTCAGGCCTTTTCAATAAAGTATTATAACTTCCAGAACTTGAGCGAGTAATTCTCCAGCACTGTACTCAAATGCTGGGCAGTTACTGCAATTACTGTAGTTATTCCAGTGGATGGTGGGAAATGTTGCCAGAATGCTATGTTCGGGAAGCTCGAAGCGTCCGCAAACGAACTTTTAATGCACGAAGCTGTTGACATGCAAATTTGCATGCCTCCAAATTGCGGGGTCAGCTTATGAGGGGTAATCCCGTCACCAGGAATGATGCATAGCTTCGCAACTTTTGGCCCGCTTGCTTTGGTTGAATATCAATGGCAGCAAAGCCGCTTGTGAGACTGCTCCATCTATACTTTTTGCTGTGGTTAGGTCGTCCACTGAGTAGAAATGTGCAAAAATAGATTATTCTTGTACTGTTAGCCCTAGACAAATGAACAATGGCTGCGTATTTGAAACGTTAAAACCTTTTTAGCGTCAGAATCAGTTGAACCATCTCTCGTTAATAACAATGAAGCAGTGAGTTTTGTAAAGTAAAAAGTCTTATCAATCAGTGATCAAAGAATGAGGAGTCGACCGAAGTTTTTATAAAAGGGACTTTATCGTTACCTTAGCGATGAAATCAGGCTAGAAAACATGTAATACTGAAAATGGATTTGCTTTGTACTTCACGAAAAATTAGCGTTCACTTAGCAGAAAACTGAAATATTCTATTATAAACAAGTCTCGTACTCGAGCGTAAAACTATTGACTTATAACATATTAAAATGTGAAGTAGAAGTATTACAGGTAGGGAAGTGTCAGCACATTCACTGTTACAAAGCTGTTGTGAATTCACATTCTCGTATATTCAAGTGCTCTTACAAACAACCGAGGCAAAATTATTTGTAAAAAGGAATTTAATAAACTCTACTAGTTTTCATTTTTCGAACAACCTAATATTAACCGCTTCAGTTAGTTAGTTCAATAAAACTGTAGTACATGACCGTCTACGGTGATACATACATACATACCTCGCAATACAACTGATTCCTCAATGACTGAGAGTTTAATCATTCTTCACAAGATTTAATAACTGTGACTCATCATCTGAAAAAAAGGAACGTGTTGAAATGAAGACGCGCTGTATCGCAACAGTGTTTCTAAAATTCTATGTAACAACGAAACCGACGTAAATTTTGGCTTTCCTCTTGTATTAATTTTGAAAGGAGAAAAATGAGACAAGACCTCCTGAGAGGCTATTTAGCCTCTTCCATACTATTAGGCCCAATTTACTGCATCTGAGCCGCATTAAAACATAATGAGACTCGCTAAGAATCTTGAAAAGAAGCTTTTCGAGCGGGGCTTATATTGAAATAGATGGTTTCATTTTCCATACTTAACATACTTGCATGTTGTGTAATAGCAGGATATATGTATAGGGTTTATAATAAAGCTTTGAGTTTGGTAGCGGCTGCTGTGACATGAAATGTTTAACTACCGAATGTACGAGCTCTTTTGTGTAGCTGCTCTATAGTACAAACTAAATATATTCATCATATAAATTATGGTTTAATAAGTTCATACCAATAACCTAATCCATACCAATCCCAAATTGCGCGTGAACGTTTTTGGGCTAACGAACGCTATGGTAAGCTAATATATATATATATATATATATGTACTTCCTTGCAATTGTTTTATAGGAAGAGTGCGTATATAATGGAGCATTTCACTTTTATCACGATTTTGCTCCTTGTTTAAAATTAAAAATAAAGAAATGATCTCTATAAAGTTTCTCGTCAAAGTTTGAAACATCTTGTTCCATATTTCCCATGAAAAGTTAAATCGTTTCATAATGTCCATAGTTCAGTGTGATAATTTTTAGGGTTTATGAGCTGTGTTGATGCACTGATACTGCAGTAACACTGGTCTGATACTGCAGTAACACTGGTCTGATACTGCAGTAACACTGGTCTGATACTGCAGTAACACTGGTCTGATACTGCAGTAACACTGGTCTGATACTGCAGTAACACTGGTCTGATACTGCAGTAACACTGGTCTGATACTGCAGTAACACTGGTCTGGTGCAGCAGTAACACTGGTCTTACACTGCACTAATGCTACACTCATACTGAAGTCACCCTGCACCTTGCACACGGCTGAGCTGTCTTCAGCAAGACAGCGCGTGGCCTCACACGTTATTCCTACACGGAAATTCGAAAATCTTGCTTCCTTGTTTGCATTAGTAGGAGAGTTATTTAATCAAATTATGTTTGTCAATGATAAAAGTTACAAAAACTAAGAAAGATTATTTTCCCCTTAATCGTTGATACATCTTCAGAAAAAAATACCTGACAAAATTATGTACAGTGTTAATGGATGTAAAAAGATATCAACAGTTATGGTGTTTACATTTTATTTCCTTTTCTTTGTGACGAAATAACACAAAAAACACTTCATTTTTTATTTGGCTTTACCACCCTCACACTATTCCACGGTGAAATAACAGACGCAAACTATTAAACTTCATCACCATTGAATTGAAATTCAAGCTTAATCTTGAGAATAGCTGATCATTGCCGCACTTTTGTATCAGTTACAATACATGCCCTCGTTTTACTGATAACAAGAGCAGGCAAAGTAGTCTTGATGTTGACGACTTCTGGAAGAACAAAGGAGAATTGAAGAAAAATTGCCATAATTAGCACAGGGACGACGTTAACTGGGACTCCACGATAGTGAGAACTAAGATGGTAGTGGAGATTATGCTATAGTAAGACGTTTTGCAAATGTAATGAGGCTGCTAACCACGTAAAATTCTGTAGAAGTATTTTAGTGAAAATGCATCACCACATTCATTGCCACAGATACGCATTTGAATATAAAGTGAGTATGTGGGTAAGGAAACGCTGAACTACGAAGCTATAATACTTACCCCGTGAGTAACGTCGGCTACGTGGAAATATCTAAGCCTTCGGCTTTTCTCTTAAGGAATTCTTTTGAGTATTAGGAGATTTTAAGTTCAATTTAAAAGTGTGAATTGTTTTCAGTGGGCATGGAGACTGAAATCTATTGTCCTACTGCCACATTTTCCCCTGCAGTTTTGTAATTTTACTCACAGTTCGTTTCAAAATACGGCGCTACCTTTTAGTTGCTCCTATTATTCTTCGACGTCAACGATATTTGATCACGTTTTGAATTCGCTCTGGATTCGGTAAATATTTTAGCTGTCTCCTTAAAAGATGAAAGTTTTTTATCCGAGGTAGACAAAGAAATAAGCTACTACTTAAAAGCAAAAGCGAATTTAAAATTGATAACTGTTTAGTACTGCACGTTGGTGCAAAAAACCGCATGTCCAACACACCATAGATGACACACCTATTGAAGAAGTATGGCAAAAAAACAGATCCTGGTATCATTATCGCTAAAAATCTCAAGCATGATCAACAAGTGACATAAAGTGTCGGAAATGCGAGCAAGATCCTTGGTTTCATTGCAAGGAACTTTAATTATAATACAAAGAACATATTACTACTGCTCTATAAAGCGCTAATCCGGTCACATCTGGAATATGCAGTGCAACTCTGGTCTCCTACCCTAAGACAAAACATCAACAAAATGAAGAAATTTTAGCGTGAAACAACATAAATAATATCCTGAACTTCACAGTCTGAGCTCCGAAAAGCGTGTTCAGTAATTACGAATTCACGAATAAGAAGACTGCGAGGACAACTCATTAATACCCGTGAATACCTCAACGGCTTCACCGATGTTTCACTGGGAGGGCTTTTCGACAAAGATTACAACGTGCAAACCAGAAATAACGGCAACAAACTAACGATAAGGTTCTTCAAAACATTCTATGCTTCAAACTTCTTTCCAGTTAAATTATCGGAATTTGAAACCAGCTGCCTGAAAATATCGTTTATGCTGGTATTGTGAATACATTTAAAAATCGTAACGACAAATATTGGATGAGGGACTCCCCAGTATTGTAACGTACTGATTCTATATCCTTTTAACTCCTGGAATCTGTGTACAATTACTAAGCGTGTGCTTGTTTAAAATACCTGTGGATGATTTACATAGGTGCGTGTACGTGATTAAAATGTCTGCGGGCGGTTGAAGTGCATGTGCATGATTGATGCCTTTACGTTAGACGGCATGGAACTTTGGTAGCAACCAAAAAATGAACCAAACTGTTCGTTCCTGTTACCCTATTTTATTATGTTCTATTTTACTAACGCAGTGAATAGTAAACATGTCTTCCTGAGAAGTGATGAGTGATTGGAAATTGAAAAATCACACAATACCAATTATGTCACTGAAAGAAGAATTCATTTGTGTTACCCAAGAAATTGATGAACAACTGTTTTGTACAAATTAAATTGCTTTGTACGAATTGAAAACCTCTAAGAACAGCAAAAATTTAGTGTGACCAATCCTCTTTCGTCAGTAAGAGATCCTCATTCCCTGACAGAACGATGACCTGTCACAGATAACAGACTAGACTTCATACTAACCAAGTCTCATTGGTCAGTATGGTTCTAACAGAGTGATGCCATTCTAACTGTCCCTGGTGAAGCTGTTTCTCAGAGCAAGCGCTGACTCTCCTACTTGATCGATTTATTGGTACAACAACCCAATATACATGCCAATACCCTGTCTGGATGTTGCGAAATAAAGCAGGCAGTGCGATGCTTCTGTGCCAGTTCAGAATTTTTATGTCAGCACATCTTTTCAATGCTAATCTAGATCTCGCAATTTATTTTAACAAATTATGGTCTGTGTTTGGAAATCAAAGTATAAAGCATTTATTTGAAGTCGTAACTTTACTATTTTTCTCCCACCTTAATCATTTTTTAAGATCTTTCCTGAAATTCTTCCATTTTCGCAGAATTTTTTTCCCATGCTGGTAATGTTGTACTCATTCTGTCTAAACTTGAGTTAGTTATTTCTGAACAGAAATAGATTTTAGAAGCATCATGTGATGCACTGATAAATGTCCTGAAAACCTGCGTTTTACAGCGTTCGAAATGTAGAGCATCCAATGATATAATAAGTAAATATTATCTCTGCTCGTTTATCAATTATTACTCTGAAATCCTATGCGTCAGAAAATATTTTCAATCAAAACGGTAATTTTGCTCACTGCTTGAAGTCAAATGAGTCATTACCTGCCTCTTTTTTAATACGGAATAAGCTATTTTTGCTTGAGTCAAAAAATGAGTAAGAATTCAAAGTAGCATTACACAATTGCAAGACAGATATTGCCGAAGTTCTGTTCTTATTACTTATCAAAAGTACGTTAAAACAAAAAAAAACTAATACTATGCGTGCACAGCATAACGTTGTTGTAAAAGCTAGAAAATTACGTTCATTTTCCCGCATACACCTCAAGATTTAAAGCTGGAAAGATAATGGACTAAAGTGGCGGCATATGATGTCCAAGGAAGAGTGCATGCTCCCATCTGGAGTAAATTACAAGTGGTTTCATTACTCTGATCGAGTGATGGAAGTCTCGTTTGGGCTTTGATCCGGCGTTTGTGAAGCGGACGTGTGAAGAAAAAGCCGGCGTCCAACGCGAGTACACCCCAGTGCACTTCAATACCAAATGGCATTTCTTTGATACGAGGATCTTTATCAAGTCTGTTGACTACTACTCTGTCGTTGAGCTCGATATTTTAAGCGATATAACAGATCTCAATGGACTGTTCAAAATGAAGACCTGTATCAGCGAAGTTCAATTAGTGCTTGAATCTAGTTCAATATCATAGCTGGAAATTTTTCATCATATGCTGAAAAGATTTTGAATTGGTTTGGCGAAGGGAAAATCTAACCCTTTGATTCAAGGAGCTGCTAGTCGCAGGAGAGCTCGAGTTGAGTCTTTCGTAGAAATAAAATTTGCATTAATATCATAAACGTCGAGCGTCATAGCACAACTTTGTGTACAGGCAGAGATGGGTTAGAAATTGTCACAGGAAATACAAATAACGATGATCGAACATGCTATTGTGTTCTTAAAATGGAATTCCTCCTTATTCATTTTATTCTCATGTGCAGTATTCATTGAAGCTATGGCTAAAAACTGAAAAAATGAACTTCTAGATTGGTGTAAAGGAAAACTTTGAAATTTTAAGGAGATGATAATAGGGAAGAAGTACTAATAACAAACTCTATTATGTTGGATCAAACGTGAGTCATGTAAGATACACTGAAATTCACCGCCAATTATCTGTTAAGTTTTGCAGTTAACATTTATTGTGTGAAGAGAGGAGGAAGCGAACTTCGACTTAGTAAAGAAAATATTTGTAACAAACACACACATGAATGACTAAAATTAATACGTTTTACGTGATAAATTCGTTGGCAATTAGTTACTTTTATTTACACCTGTTCGTGAATGAAAACAAGCTGTGTAACACATGGACAAAAATCAATTATTGGAAAAAATAAATGGGAAGAACACGCGTCTCATGGGAAAAAAATTGGGTGCAAATCCAGAAAATATTAATTTTTCTGTAAATCTCAAGTTCTCAAACTGTAGGACAATTTACCTTCGTAATTCTGCACTTAAAAATATACCAGAGCAACTTTCCTGTACTTTAATTCTTGAGTAATGAGCAAATTCTGAATATTGCTTTACTGTTTTGTCCGGTATTTCACAACGACCGTTCAATTTCATCTCTTGTTTCTGTCTCACAGAAATGGATTTGTTCGGTAAATTTGTCAATTTTTGAGTGAACATACAATTTCAAGCTCTCAATGCGAGTTTTTCTTCACTTCTAAAGCTCAAAACATTATGTGATATTCATCTGCTAGGAAAAGTTAAACTAAACGAGATACAAATTTTGCCGAACAGATTCTTGTATGTCAAAGTTTGCATTACATGATATACTTTCATGGTCGTGAAGAGTGTTTTTCTACTTGCGGATGAAGGAAACATTCTGGGAGCCTCTATTCCTCTCTTCTTTATTCGTAACATGAAGGTTGAACAACCGAGGGAAATGCAACGCTAATGTCACCTCTGTTTTATTTAACTCACTTTTGGATTAGCTTTAATTTGATATACAGCTTCAGTGTTACTGCAGTTTGTCTCTCAATTCTGTAATGAAAATTTTAAAGTTTGGGGCTCAGTGCATTAGCAAAGAATTCTCGAATGAAAACACGTGGCGGTATTTCTGAATAAAACGACAATTTTTTAAATTTGCTCAACATCAACTTGAAACCAGAAGTACGGAAGCAGTCTCAACATAGTATGAGACAAGCTAAAAACATTTAAATTAATCCTAGCTGTAATACAATAATAGAATAAAGTAGAATAGAATAGAATAAGGCTATAGGAACAAGCCGTTTGGCCCATTCTTGGGTTGATACCAAAGTTTTATGCCGTTTAAAGTAAGGATACGTACACCTTAATCATGCACGTACACCTTAATCACGTAAGTTAATTCAGTCACGTACACACACTTCACTCACGCACAGGCATTTCAGTCACGCGCATTTATCACAATCATACACTGGCTCTGAGAGTTAAGGACATGAAATTCGTACGTTATAATACTGAGGGGTACGTAATCCAATATTCGTCAAGACAATTTTTGAATGTGTTCACAGTGCCGGCAGAAACGATAATTCTACATGTACCAGGTAGCATACGTTTAACAATAAGTACAAGACAACGTATGAGTACGCAAAAGCTCTGATTGTGACCCCGTGCGTAAACATCACGCAAGAAATGACAAGCACGAACAAAAACTTTGGAATTTTAAGCTTAATGAAGATTGAAAATGACCTGATTGATGACGAAATTGAGCTTTTTGTATCAATTGTTTTGATATTTTTAAATTGTTGACGTTACTTAATCGATCGAATATTTGAAGGTTGTTAATAATAATATAAAATTCAGACATATTTCTGTGATCATCTACTGCAATGTTAACAAAAACAGCTTGCTGAATAACAGGACTCAGGGGAGTGCTTAGGATATGCTGTGGTAATTATAGTGAGTTAAACTTAGTGCAGTTTTGTAACTTCATTTCAGCAAGTTTGCAAGTTCCTCTGGAAACTGAAATGCTATTTAAAAAATATTATGAATAATTACCAAGATTTTACTATACCATGAGAATCCCTTTGCGTCGATCACTCAAAAACAAAAAACACTTTTAATTTTATTTCAGGGTGCATTTGTATTTCTTTATAAGCGATGTAAATGTGAAAATTTCGACATGATATCCAGCAGTACGTCATGCATGCAGCATTTTAGCACTATTTTTGAACGACAGTCCAGACATCCTGCTACTTTGGGTCCCAGCTCTCCACACCAGCATGAACACTACAAGTTCTTTCGACTGGCCCTGAGATAAAATTGAGCAGCGCTCAAAGTGATCAAGAGAATTTCCCATCTATTATTCCAGGGAATTGTCGTCTTCGTGGTCCTGGACGTACAATCGCACGCAGCTCAGCTTTGTAGCATTCAATACTGAGCTTGAGGATGGCTGGCAGATGTAGACGGTCGTTGAAGGAAGCGGCGAGATCAGTCTTGATCGACTTATCTATCACTCCAGAGTTTGTTGTTGCATAGGAGTCATGGCCGGAAGCTCTGAACTCATTGTAAATCCCACTATATAATAATGCACAGTTTGGTGCTTGCTTGTTTGCCTGGTTGGTTGGTCTGTCTCTCAGTCACGCTCTTAAGGATTTAGATAAAAGAAAATTCGTCTACTGAATAACAAAATGAGAGACCATGAAATCTTATCCCTGAATTACGATGGGAAATATAGTTTCTGGAATGTATGCTTGAAAGACGAAATACTGCATGGTGAAATAAACTGTCTATCTTATGCTAAGTATTGACTTCTCAATGGAACGGGCATACATGTATTTTTGAACATTATATGGAGAATACTAAAGACACATCTTTCTGTGTGGAAATTCCTTCACACTGGCAAATCAAACGAAAAAAGTCAGTACAAAACATGTGAATTTTTACTTGTGGGTCTACTAGTATTTCAATTAGCAACGTAATTTATTCCTTTATTTTGGCACCACAGATTGAGCGTTAGCACGTGAATAAGGTGAAAGCATATTCAATGAATTTGAAACTGTCTAGAAGCTGAGCATAACTGACAGACGTGTCTAGGCGCTGAAGGGAGCTGACAGACGTGTCTAGGCGCTGAAGGGAGCTGACAGACGTGTCTAGGCGCTGAACGGACGGTCGTGTCTGGGTATGAGCCGTGCAATGAAGTACAAAATCCTCGACCACAGACGAACATTAATCAAACTATCATACTAACCAACAGCTGTACACTAACTCTGAAGGTGCACTGTCGCTAGAGCAAAAAAAATGCGTGCCCTCATACAACACAAATGATTCAGTGTTGCATTTAGTCTTTTTGCTTAAAAATGCTACCCTATTCTGCTGTTGTTCCACCTTCTTTTCATGTTTTCAGCAGCCTAGATAATTATTTCAGGGTAATACTCAATAAAGAAATTAGAAGGAAGTTGAAAATCAACTAAATGTCTTCTTAAAATTAAAAAAAGGAGTTTTATGAAAAAGTCACCAGAAATACGATGGATTGATGAACAGAAACTTCTGGTACAGATAAAGATTATAGAAGAGTTTAAATTTGTGCTAATGACGAGTTAAACTACTTGTTATAGATTAAAAGCAAAACTAATTTTAATGTTGAATTGGAAAAAATACAAAGCGTATGTAACGACCTTGGTAATGAAACTCCTTCGTTATAAATGCTCAACATTTTTCTTGAGCGTAAATCAATTCTGAGTATAAAGTATACTCATAGATTTAGTTACAATAGTTTTTTTGATAATAATAAAACTTTACAGTGAACACAAGGTAAAAAGTAGCTCTAAACCACCATCACAGCTCAGCTCCTCTCGCATCACAACATTTCAAGATTCAAATTTTACTTGTAATTGAAATTTTATTGGGTCCCAGTTACGTCCTGTATTCAGTGGCATTTGTTTATGATAATGATTTCGGTTTCAATTGAAATGCATCATTTCTGCTAGACCCCAAGCGTCGGCACCGATAAAAGGCGACGTTCCACTGCCAAGTCTTCTGAGCTTATGGAATGCGAGCGCGCAAATAAAGCATGACTTTGATGGCAACGCATCAGGGGTCAACTGCATACCATAATGCTTGCATTTCTTCTGGAGCTCTACGAGTTTGCTTAAGCGGCCTCTTTACTGGACAGTCGTCTACCTCACGCAGAGTGGCCCCATAAAAACGGAGTAGAATGTTTTTTGAATTTTTTTTTAGTATCTAGACTCCAGTTACATGTATAAGATGAATCTTTTGTTTGTTATTGCATTCACGAATCAATCATGAATTATCATATGCATGCATTTGGTATTCTAGGTACTAATAACTACATAAAAAATCGATTCACTTTCTTTTCAGGCACCCTGCATTTGATGCAACTGGTAAACTGATGTCTTGCTGCAGGGCCATCAAGGCATTATGACCAGTGTTAGGCAGTATTTAAATACATTGTATTTGAAATGAATTTTCAAATATATTTAAAAACGTGTATTTGAATAGTGTACTTAAGTACAACATTTGTGTATTTAAATACTATGTATTTGAACACGAATACAATGCATTTAAATACGTTGAAATAATTTTTTTGTCTAAATACGACGCTTGCAACGAATTTGAGCGTCCAAGCACGAGACTTGAACCTTTAAACGTCTTGTAACGCAATGGCTCCTTGGTCACGTCCACAGCTTGACATCCAGTTGAGGATCAGTTAAAAATAGTTCTACTTCGAGATGGAATTCACTCCATAAGGCCTCAACTCAGCTACTAAAAAACAGAGATGAGCTCAATGAATTTTTTACCGCACTAAAGCTCCCAACCCTGAATACCTCGGAAATAGAATTAATTGATGAATATATTTGTGTTTTGGGACTCATCGCTACTGCAATCGACCACCTGCAAGCAGAAGAGGTCATTTTCTACGGACACTTCCTACATACATTTCTTACTGTGCAGAATAAACTCAATGAACAGAAGTCAAAGCCCCTAAAACATTGTGCCCCACTCATATAGTCAGTTTTTCAGGGCTTTCAGAAAGGATTTCAAAAATACCTGCAGCTAGTTGATGAACCAGACGTTCAGGACGCTATATTGGCTGCAACCACTCATCCTTGCTTCAAGTTATGATGGGTGGATATCAGTAAAGCGTGGGACCGCGAAAGCAAAAGGACTTCACTGATAAATGACCTCACAGTTTTTCCTTGATATTCCAGTCTGCAAGTTCTGCCTATGCCTCAGAGGAGGCAAACTTGACGTCGTCTGAAGATGAGTACTTCGGCTTCGAAAAGAAAAACTCATTCAGCGAATCCTCAGGAGACTTGCAAGTTATGACGTATCTCAACGACAGTGACAAGAACATTGAAACCTTGAAACGGCATCCTCTTATTCTAAAAATGTTTCTTTGTTTTAACACAACTTTGCTGTCTTCTGCCCCGTCGAGAGGTTATTCTCACTTGCTG
The DNA here is from genome assembly GCA_006783055.1 of Trinorchestia longiramus. Taxonomy (NCBI): domain Eukaryota; kingdom Metazoa; phylum Arthropoda; class Malacostraca; order Amphipoda; family Talitridae; genus Trinorchestia; species Trinorchestia longiramus. The sequence goes on from VCRD01000016.1 coordinate 55,794, forward strand.
GCTTAACGTTAATCCCCCACATGGAAATAAACTAAGCGACAAAACTGTTGAACTCTTAATATTATTGCACTCTAATAAAAATTTTTAATTGTTCGGTCCAAGTTCTGAGTTTTTGAACAGTATTTTCATTGTATGAGTTCCTTATAAATGCCACCGTAGTCGAGTGGTCTGCGGCCCGTGTTCTGTATCGGGTCTCTGCTTGTGCAGAAAGACTTCTGCGGGTTCGAAACCCGGCCATGAATACGAGCTGTTTCTCGTTTCACGCCGTGAGCTCGCACTTATCGGTAAGCCCTCAACAGGATCGTCGCATGGAGCTCACCATCATCCTTACTCTAAGAATGTTAACCTTAAGAATTTGAAAAACCAATGTACTAAATGTCTATGTACTGTGTACTTGATTGGAAATAAAGATTGTTTGTTTGTTTATAGCATTGTTAAGTTTAGCAGGAGTAAAATTTATGCATGATTTTTATACTTAATAATAGAATATATTATCAAGAATACATAACGCACTTTGTTTAGGAGTGTGAAAGCTTCGATTGATATAACGTTACACCAGCAGAAAATTAAATTCTTATAATTATGAAATATGAAGGTCTCCTATTTTCAAAGATATGAATTGGAGGAATTATATTTTGTTTGATTTAGGTAATACATTGAATATTTAGTTTTTTATACTTCTCAGGTTACAGGATTAAAGTCAATAATGTTGTACCTCCGCAGCCGTTGCAAATGCGTTTTAGAAAGGGCAGAAATTATTTTAGAGGAAGAAAAATGAAGGAATGAAGGAATGCTAAATCGTGGAATGCTAAATTCCCAAGGCACGCTGACGAGGACAGACAGTATCCGCGTGCTTTCTTGGGGGCAGTTCGAAAATCCTATCGATCCTCCCGAAGAAAGCCAAGTCCCAAAAATATGTCAAAGACAATCCCCTTGATCATACCTCCCAGGGAGCTTCTAATGTACTGCATCTCAAAGGAATGTACCTAAATTATGTCTGTATAAATATACTGTATTTGATAAAATTCTTTGGCTCATCGTCATACAACATTTATGCTTCTTCTTGTGCAAGATCGATCGTAATAATTTTTTCCTGTTCTCTTGAATTTTCCTTCATTTTCATTCGTAATTACCATAAATGTTCTGAGCTTTACTCTCATCTCCATAACGTACGATGCTACTATGACTTCACCTTCATCTACAAAAGCATGAACGATCTTCTCCTTAATTGAAAATAATGGCCACGTACATCACGACCAGAAAGCAGTTCATAAAGTGAGACACCCGTCGAACTCGGAGGAACTTCCCGATAGGCAAACAACGTTGGTTGTAAGAATAGGTCCCACGTCTTCGGTTGTCCTCTCGAATTTTCTTCAACATTAGCGTGAAGCATTTATTAAAATTCCCACAGCTTGCATTACATTTAGGATTGTACAGCGTCGTGTTAATATCATTAATTTGAAGTAACTCGTTAAATTTCTGCATAACTGATGACATAAATTGCGGCCCTTGATCATGTAAATTTTTTTCGGCAAGCCCATTTAAAAAAATATTTCCAACAAGGCTTATGCAACGGATTTAATATGTTTCAAAAGAACAGTTTATTCTCTGACCTTATTTTTTGATGAAGATGCATTTCAAAACTCGCAAGACTCCGTTTCCTTTCTTTTGAAAGTCAGTGGATCGAACAGACACGGGTTTCAAAGCCAGTGCACTTCATCAGTTCTCTGATTTCCCAGCAACTGAACTGAATGCGCTGCTGCATGTGCTGCTTCATGCGCTGCTTCATACACTGCTTCATGCATTTATTCATCCGCTGCTTCATCCGCTGCTTCATGCGCTGCCTCATGCGCTCCTTCATGCCCTACTTCATGCCTTACTACATGCACCACTTCATGTCCTACATCATGCACTGCTTCATGTACTTCAAGTACTGTTTCAAACGTTGTGAACGAAATTCATATTTGCTTGCTAAAGTGAAGAGGTTATTATTTTTCAATAATAACCATCGTTTGTGGCATTTGCCTCTTTTAGCCACTTAACCACTTTTTATGTGTATAACCATGGGTACTAGATTCTTACTTGTCTTTACAACGTACCAAATAATTGTGCGTTCACAACGTAATTTGTGCGTTTCCCTAACTAGGTGCAATTCAAGCTTCATTGATGACGTAATACGATTCATGACGTAGGTTTAGTCGTGGTGGTCCGCCTACCACGAATTTTCTGCTCACATTACCAGGTTCCTAAAATTAAAATTTAGTGTCCACGCAGGAAGTCTCCGGGTTTCATTTGCTGTCAACGCAGTCAACCACCAACGTCACGATTGTAGGAGAACTGAACAACTTAACTTGTAGTGTAATTAATTGCAGAAGTTAGAGGTACGTTCTCTTAACCAGCTATCTAAATTTTCTCTCTTGCGTACAGTGCTTAAAAAATTAGATTACCATAAGTTCGTTTTCAAAGTAAGAAATTTACGGCTTTCGTATCAGCTTAATTTTTGGGAAAAAATATTCTATTAAGAATTTGCTGACGAGTTTTGTGCAGGTAGTCACGTACAACATCGCATATACTGGTGCTGTAATTTACTAGTAAATTAGAGTTCCTTCATATGAGAGCTGATCAAAAACAATGATGAGTAATACTCAGGAACACTATACCACAGAAATACTATGAGTAATACTCTAGAATACTATACTAGAGGAATACTAAGTAATACTCAGGAACACTATACCACAGAAATACTATGAGTAGTACTCTGGAATACTATACCAGAGGAATTCTAAGTAATACTCAGGAAATACGAGAAACTATACTTCGTTTCCTTGGCGAGAACTAGTTATAGAAATAAAATGAAGCTTTATTTAACAGGATGGAAATTTATTGAAAGTTTACTTTGACATTGCAGTTCAAAAAATTGTTTCTAAGAGTTACTGAATTTTTTGTAATTGGTGTTTAACATAAGATCTAATATTTCTGACGAGAGAGGCATTCTAGAATCTATTGTTTACTGATGAAAACCGAGCCGCTGTGTTTATCATTTTAGTTCAATGCAGTTGTCAAACCTTCCAACACAGTTGATTTACAATTTAGACTGAATCAATCATATGCATCTTTTTAAATAGAATATTATGAAGTCATTCTAGCCATTGAGTGCACATGTCAACGAATGGTTGGCAAGGGGTTTGTGCCTGCAGCTTCATGATGCTCATTAGTGTCTCGCTGCAGACTGTGAACTAAATTTGTTTTCACGAAATTATCAATGTAATTTTGACAACTTAGGGTTCTAATTTATTTGGAGCATGCACAATTTTGCCTCTGCCAATATTGGGCCCGTCTTTACTAGCTCTAACATATAAAGGCCCTAGTACGTTGTTGTTGAACAGCGCGAGAACACCTGCGTATAATCTGTTGTCGAAATTAAATTTTAAAAACTGTAGACCCGTGCACTTAATTCGAAATTTTGTTTACATGTGCCATTAACACGCTAAAATATTTCGTCAATTGGTTTGAATTTATTGTGAAGTCATTCTTGCTTCGCCAGCACATGTAAAATCTCAATAATTTATCTTAGAGCATTTATAAGGCAATGCGTTGATAACACTTAGGTCCTTACTTAATTTCATCTCATTAACCTGTATGGTCAAGTACCCATTTTTATTTGAATTACTCATCAGTACTCGCTAAGTTTAGTTTCAAGAACTCATGGGCTTATGACATTTTCTTCAAGTAATTTCGCAAGCCTTTGAAAAATTGATCTCAAGGGCTCATATGCCAACTACAAATTTTGCATCAAAAATCAGTTGACTTCAGTGAAGTTTTTTCACTATGTACGGGCTCGTGTAATTTTTTTTAACAAATTTTTGAGTCAGACAAATTTATCCTATCATGTACGGACTTTAGCAAAATTTTTCAATAATAGCCCGTTGGCCCAGCCAAATTTATCCAACCATATACGGGCTCTAGTCAAATTTTTCAATAATAACCCGTTGGCCCTGCCAAATTTATCCAACCATATACGGGCTCTAGTCAAATTTTTCAATAATAACCCGTTGGCCCTGCCAAATTTATCCAACCATATACGGGCTCTAGTCAAATTTTTCAATAATAACCCGTTGGCCCAGCCAAATTTATCATAGTAACTTGTGGCCCCAGCAAATGGAACGTAAATTGCAAGTCCTCGAGACTGGGGGGTGGGACCTTCATTGTTGCTCGCCAACTCGATCACGCAAACAAGATTCTCTCATCGAATATTGGATCGCCATTTCTTTCCATGAATAAGAAATAGGCCTACAGGCGTCTGGCAGGCTTAAGCCTATGATTCCATCGCGCCGAAATGAGCAGTCTTTGGGCTGATTTTCTTCCTACTCTTCCTCCTGCGCTAGAAAAAACATCTTTCATGGTTGTGATATTTTTATTGTTAAACCAGAGTGAAACTGGAAAATGAAACTTCAAAGGAAATAAAAATGTACATGGAGTGAAAAAATAAAAATTGTCCGCGAGAAAACTCCATGTGAATGCTCGAACAAAATTGATTTCTTTTTTGTTTTTGAGACTCAGTTTTTTTAATTTTAGAAAACATATGATACTCTATATGCAATTTAAAAATCAGGAATAAATCGTTGGTAAACTATCATGACAGCGTGATCCATAAGTGATGAACATGTTTCAAATTTTATTTATCTCACATAATTTCGTTACTTTGACGTATTATCAACGACATGAGCCGTCTAGTTGCGAGTTAAGCTATTACTTTTGGGAACCATTACTTTAGTTAAGGTATTACTATAGATGTAGGAGCTGTTTACTTCTACATATACATGTAAATTGCTGAAACTTGGTACTAGCAGCCTGAATACATGGTTTCTGCTGACACTGATAACAAATCCAAAAATCGTCTTGACAAACATTGGACAAGGAACTTCCCAGCATTATAACGTACCAATTCTATAGCCTAAATCCTGGGGCCTGTGTATGATTGTAGCACATGTGCGTAATTGAAATCCCCGTGCGTGAGTTAAGTTATTGTGACTGAAATGGCTTACGTTATTGACGTGTATGTAGGCAATTGGTGCTTTTACTTTAGACGATATGGGATTCAAGTACCAACTCAAGAATGAATCAAAAGACTCTTTCCTATTATCTCATTTTATTTTCTTCTGTCACGAGTCAGAAGAGAACTCTGCAGTCCTCTGAGCCGTACTTCTTCAATCTGACGCACATATGTACATCCTCTGTGGGATTGCGAAAAAATCTAAATAAGTTTCTCGTAAAAAAGGAAGCAAAATAAAGCAGAAAAAATGATAAGAATTAGGATTTCATTTTGTCATGATTGATGTTATTTGAATGCTATTTGATAGGCTATGTACTTAGGAAACAATACGAGGTATTATACATTCAAATTAAATCGATTTTGAATTTGTTCTCAGGACTGGAAGAAAAAATATACGGTTTCTCACTGTTGTGAATGCGTAACAGAGGTGGCAGCACTGTGCGGCATACGGAACTCCAGCAGTAGCAGCGAGAGTGAGGACTGTTTTTGAGACTCGAAGGGGGGACGTTTTCAATAAAAGAACAGCGTGTAATCATTCGTTTTCTTTATTTGAGTGGTGTGGCACCGATTGAAATCCATCACCAGTTTAGTGAGACACGTGTTGATGGTGTCATAGATGTGTTTAATGTGCGTTTGTTGGTGTGACAGATCAAAAAAGGCAAGCACGTCATGTGACAATAAACCAAGGCAATCTCGACTTCGTACCAAGCCAGTCTGACGACATGATCGAGCTAGTGGAGAAAGTTGTTTTGGAAGATCGCTGAATGAGTGTGGAGCTTATCACCTCCAAAGTTGGTATTTCCGTAGGATCTGTGAACGCAATCCTGCATGAAAGCCTGAAAATGCGAAAAGTGTCCTCCAGGAAGGTGCCACGAATGCTGAAGGACGACCACAAGACTACGTGCGTGGCATGTTGCCAGGCAATGTTGACGTGTAATGACGGCATAAATGAAACTTTCTTTTCACCTATTGTGACAATGGATGAAACTTGTATACTGTTTTTCAATCCTGAAACGAAATGCCAGTCAGCCCAATGGAAGTACGAAGACTAACCGCCACAAAAAATTTGAGTTAGCACCAGTGCTGAAAAACTTATGGTAGCCATATTCTTGAACTACGATGGCGTAATCCTTGCTCATTTCATTCCAAAGGGCCCTTCGGTGACAGTTGCATCCTATCAAGATGTTTTGAAGAACAAACTCCTAGTATCGCGTGAAAAACGGCGAGGAAAGGCTGCACGTGTGCTCTTTCACCAGAACAACACACGAGCACATTGGGCGAACGCGACGCTACAGTTTTTTCGTGACAACTTTGAAGTGAGCTCTTATGCTCCCTACGCACCTGACATGGCTCCTAACTACTTTTGGCTGTTTCCAACGATGAAAGATATTTTTTGTGGTCACATGTTCATTAGCTGTGCCGCTATTGCATCAGGGATTTTCCCGTAATCAAACCAGACATGGTTCCATGGCAACAGCTATGGAACCATGTCAAAAGCGTAGTGAAAAATATATACGGCCGCAGGAAGATTACGTCGAGAAGCGGCACAAGTTTCATAGTTTTCGCGGGCTTAGTTTGTGAGAAATAAATAGGAGGTGTTGTAATTTGAATGCACCTCGTAAACGGAATTCATTGCATTTGGTTTTTTCTTGAAGATGGTTGGTCTTTTTCAGAAATTATTGTACATTTTTAAAGATAGTTTGAAACTTGAACTTCAACACTCCTTCCATGTATTTACTTTATGAAAAATAAATAGGAAGCCTTAAAAAGTATAGTTTCAAAGTACAACGTGAATTTATTCATTGAGTACCAGCATACTTTACTGGCTGTGTTCTAAGAAATAAATTTTCTCAAGTACGAGAAGTGGTCAAATTTTCTTTTTGGGGGGTAATATCAGTGATGAGTACTTTATTAAATGGAAAGTATATTAGATGAATTTTTAGAGACTTGGTATTCAAGTGTCCTTGAGAATCCAATTTCGAAATCTGAGAGTTATGTTGAAACATATAATATGTACCTTAATTCTGTCCTGTTACGGGACGTACATGCCAATGAAAAGGGAGTTTTATAATACGAGCAGTGAATCATTCAAGGGTATATTCTGCGCAAGTGTTTTATATCATCATGTTTTGCGTCACTCTAAGTGGGAGGAAAAAGCAGACGGCTTGGTCAAAGAGTTAATAAATGGGAATAGTCGCGGAAGGTTTGAATGATTATGGAAGTATAGACGCCTAAGAAGAATTTGTAGAAGTTAGTGTGTTTGTGATGGGTAAATCAGGAGTATAATAATTATTTTTGTGAGATGGTGATGGTATGTAGAGAGTTATAGAATAGAATATGGCACCAGAAACGAGTTGTTTGGTACATTTTTGGGTTGCTACCCAAGTCCCATGCCGTCTAGCGTAAAGGCATGAATCCCGCACATGCACTGTAATCGTACACAGTTATTTCAGTCACGTACACGCACCTTAATCACTCACAGGTATTTCAGTTACTCACATGCACTGCAGTCAAACACAGACCTCATGTGTTAAGAAGGATGTGGAATCATCAGTACTTCATGGAACGGAGGGCATCTCAGCCAATATTTATCGAAACAATTTTTGAATGTGCTGATAATGCTTGAAGAAACAATATTTTTAGATAGCTGATTCCAGGTTTTGGCAATTTTAACAGGAAAGAAGTTCAGAGCCGGAGATGAAGCGAAGGTTTTTATTAATAGTTTATGACCGTTATTTCTGGTTCTCACATCATCGTCTCTGTTGGAAAGCCCTTCTATGGTAACATCCTTAAAGATTCTGAGATATTGATAGGTCTAGATGAGTTGTCCTCGCCGTCTTATTCATAATACATACCTTAATGGTAGTGTATGGTTCAAAGACTTCTGGGCTGAGGACATTAAAGAAAACAAGATAATTGCGTTAGATATAAAGTGGTTCACAAGTATGGTTGGAATGCTGTCACTTAATAGAACGAGAATTGAGACATGAATAAAGACACAAATTCTTAAAGTTTGCGTGAACCACTTCTGATGAAAAATAAATGGTTTGAGTGACGTACGTGAATTAATGTCAACTGAAAAGAGTACTGAATTCTGACGTGAGAGAATACATTATAATAAATAGAGACTTGAATGGAAGAATGCTCACTGGGTATCAAGCACGTGATTGCAGAGTCTGCTAGGACTTGCGTTTGAGATCGTAATGGAGCATGAGAGCGGCTGATGATATATTTTTGTACCTCTTATAAACCTGGTCGCACACCAGGTGCAGGTGCAACAAGGTAAAGTTCATATAAAAACACGGGGATAAAACAACGAGAGTTTCCAGTCCTGAAGGAGCAGGAATGTGTGAATGTGAGTTAGGAGTTATATCGTGAGTAGGTTCATGGGTCCGACTTGTCTTCAGCTACTTGTCATACACCACTTGTCATACACCACTTCTCATACATCACTTGTTATACACCACTTGTCATACACCACTTGTCATACACCACTTCTCATACATCACTTGTTATACACCACTTTTCATACACCACTTCTCATACATCACTTGTTATACACCACTTGTCATACACCACTTGTCATACACCACTTCTCATACATCACTTGTTATACACCACTTGTCATACACCATTTGTTATACACCACTTGTCATACACCACTTGTTATACACCACTTGTCATACACCACTTCTCTTACATCACTTGTTATACACCACTTGTCATACACCACTTGTTATGCACCACTTGTCATACACCACCTTGTTATACACCACTTTTCATACACCACCTTGTTATACACTACTTGTCATACACCACTTGTCATACACCACTTGTTATACACCACTTGTCATACATCACTTTTTATACACCACTTGTCATACACCACTTGTTATACACCACTTGTCATACACCTCCTTGTTATACACCACTTGTCATACACCACTTGTTATACACCACTTATCATACACCACCTTGTTATACACCACTTTTCATACACAACTTGTTATACACCACTTGTCATACACCCCTTGTCATAAGCTACTTGTTATCAGCCACTTATCTTCAGTCTTTTTTAAGAATGAGAAATATTGCTTATTTAATTTTTGTATTTTTACGAACATTTGGCAAAATTCCCTTACGTAGAATAAGTGATGGAGGTTCAAACTTTTCCTGTTTCTACTTTGACTGTGCAACCTAACTGAACCTCTGACCTTACCTGACATATTCAAATCAACAATAATCGAATCATCCTTCTACAAATAATTTAACGGGAGAAAACGTTTAGAATACTGCAGGTTTTTGCATTGTTCATTTTGTATCCATACCCGCTGTGAGCACTAATTTAATTCAGTGCGACTTTTATTGTAAGACTACCGGATGATTTGCCATGACAGTTTTGCAGGAGCTGGTCATCTAACTTTTACACGACGCATGCTCGTCTGCTACAGCAGCGTCGCGGTCCACTCATGCATGTGGTGGGCAGTATAAAACTTGCTTATGCGTGCTCAACCTGAAAGGATTTTCGATAGTGGGGCACAAATCCTTTACCACCGTATATTTTCTGGCGATAGAACAAGCCGGAGCTTTTAGTGAAAACTTCTTTTATGGATAAACTCAACGCGGACGTTTAAATTTCATGGGAGGCAAGTCCGAGGTTTGATGTGCGCAGTAGCGCGCAGGCATGCGCTCGCGCTCGTGATCGATGCTGCGCGACTTGGGGAAATGATTTTAAAGCGCTGCAAAGTCGTTGTTTAGGAGACCATTTTTCACGGGAGCTCCCTTGGGGAGACGTGCTGGGGAGCATCTCTCGTATGCAAACATCAGAAATTCATTTGCATGATGAAACTTTGATCGTTCTAAGATCCGGGACTATGGAAGAGTAATGAGCTCGTGCGAGCTTTGGCCAGCGACGAACATGGACATAAGTTCTAAAAACTATAAATAAAGCTACAGCACGAGGACAAAAAAATACATATGAGAGTTGCATGTGTAGAATTTTCAACCACAGATGTTTTCAGGTCAATAAAAATTATTGTCATAGCAAAGTTAAGCGAAATTCATTGGGTCGCCGTTTATGAAAATAATTTAGTTGTAATAAAGATCAACTACCAACAAGAACTGAAGCATGAAGGTAAGGGACATCTGAAGCCCAGATTATAATAATCATTGTTCAGTGCAGATTGTCTCGTGTAAGGCGCGTGATCGAGTTATGCTGCATGCAAGAAGCTCCCACAAGTTGCGGCCAAATAACCTTACATGAAATATTACCTGTGACGTGCATTAAACTTATTTTCAATGTTGATGAGTTTGCTTAAGAAGTTTGAGATTCATTTGAATATTTAAAATTATGATTACTTATGGTTGTGTATTCAAAGATTAAATATTTGTGATGTGTGTGCTCGAGGACTGCGTGGGCAGGATTTTGGACCTACTTACCTTTACACGGCACGCAGTTGCACGCCGTCCTGGCGCTACATACAGCTAATATAAATAAAGGCTTCAGTACAGACTCTTGAAAGCCCATAGTCCCCTCACGATAGACTGCAAGCATAACAAAATAATATTTTTTAATATTTAGCCCTGATGGTACTTGCCACATATCAATTAGTAACCAGTCTCCATGCTTAAATTTTCGAAAAATTCAAAATTTGGATCAAAAGACTTGGTGCTTTGCATAGCAATGAGAGAAAACAACACAATAGATTGAAGTAGAATTTCTGCCATTCGCTGATGCTTGCTTCTAAGAATTTTGATCGACTTAAATTTAACCTGAATATACAAACTTCATCCTTTTCTGTTGGTGTTGTGTAGAAGTATTGTACCTCATCGTATTGTATGACTTCATGCGCGTGCATAAGATTGTCAAAAGCAGAGAAGAAAATCAGTTGATCAGTAAATGCTGCACTAGTTGAGTGATATGAGCTTGCACGTTGTCTTGATGAAGAATCATGGCACGTTACGGTTTACTAGTGCAAGAAGGTACATATGATCGAATTAAAATCAACAGATTGTGGATAAATTTGTGTTTCAATTTGCAATGTTTTTTTTACAGCAGCGATTTCTAATACAAAATACAAATTGAATTGTATAGCACACAACATTCCGTGTAGTCGAGATCCGGGTTTGTTTGTTACCGGCCGGGCCTGTCTATTGTCATGTAGGTCCCTGATATCTATATTCATTTTTCGTTGCTGGCCCCGACATTGTGTCAAAAAATTGCATACAGTGTTGGAAAACATATATTCGTACATGTTAAAAATTTTATTTATTAAATTTCTGATGAATAAAAATGAGATATACGTATACCATATTTACACACACATGCATAAACTCAGAATATACAAAAGAATTGAATAAATTATTGTAAATAATGAATTTATATACAATTATGAATATTTGAAGGTAAAAAAAGTATTCGTCCAGAATAAATTTTCGAATTTAGATGACATGAAATACTGTTTGGATAAGGTTTTTGTTACCAGAACTTTCTCACTTGTTTCAATAATTGTTATCAGTAGTCACCTTGAGATGTCAAAATGCTGGCTGGTTCATTCAACTCTATGAAATCACACAGTAGTGTTGTATAATAATAATGGCTGAAGGTGAAGAACTCACAAATTCCGTGAATACCTTTATTATTGAACAGATGAAAGCTGGACAAGTTACAGGAAAATATGAGAGAACCTTCGAATTCTATTTTCTACTATTGCTTCATTCATTCAAAGATATAAAATATCAGGAACTGTTGGAAAATAAAATCTGGCGCACCACGCAAGATTTCCCCTAGATCCTTGAGAAAAACCAGATGAAGAATCGAAAATGACGAAATGATCACCAGAAAAGAGTTACCGGAAGATTTATTAGCTTCAGGGACTAGTGTTACGCTATGAACTATCAGCAATGAACTTCATAGGGATCAACTGAAGTCACGCTCTCCAAGAAAAACTATACTGTTGACTAAAAGGCATGAAGATGCCTATTTAAAATGTGTTTCTGAACGAGAAAATAAACCTGATACATTCTGGGAAAATGTTCTATGGACAGGCGCGTCGAAAATTGAATTGCTTGGACGAAATTCACGAAGCCATGTTTGGAGAAGAGATGGCACAGCCTATGCGCCGAAGAACACAATAATCTTACTGTAAAGTTTGGAGATGGCAACATGATGGTGTGAAGGAGTTTTTCTGCGAGTGGCACTGGCAATTTACATGAGATGGATGGTAAAATAAATGGAAAGATGTACCAAAATATTTTGGACAATAATTTATGTGATTCCGTAGAAAAGTTTCAACACCATAAAGTGTGGGTTTTGCAACAAGATAACGATTCTAAGCACACGGTAAAGTCTACCAAATATAGATTGTGAATCACAATCTAAATTACTAGAATGGCCAAGCCAGTCTGCAGATTTGAACCCCATTGAAAATTTGAGGCGTTATTTGAAAATTAAAATTCATTCAACTGCGTCAACGTACATTTCAAATTTGAAGTAAATTTGTAAAGAGGAAGGGGTTAAAATTCTTGAATAAACGTGTAAATCATTGATTAAGAACTACAGAAAAAGATTGATTGAAGTCGAACTGAACAATGGTTATGTCAGGAAGTAATAAATCAGATGTATCTATTATTCATGTTTCGTACGAATACTTTTTTAACCCTAAATATTCATAATTGTCTATACTGTAAATTCATTATTGACTGTAATTTATTTGTTTCTTTTGCATATTGTTAGTTTACTTAAGTATCGGTATATGCCATCTATATTAATCAGAAATTCAATGGATAAAGAATTTTAACATATACGAACATTTGTTTCTTCCACTGGACGAGTATATGCTGTGAGACTACACAAAATACCCGGCAATCAGTGCTGTCCTTCGCCTTGTTTGAGGGGTGCTCTAATTTGAATAGAAAACTGAGACATCCTCGGTTTTAATTACTTCACTCTCGGCTCTCAATATCAAATATGGTTCTAATTGCTATATTTGCTTCCATTGCCTGTAAGAAATTTAGATTCTGATTTGCAAATTTGTAACTCACTTCTTTTAATTTTCATCTCCAACCTCTTGATTCCTGTTTTCGATCTCCAAATTTTCGACTTCGAGTTCTAAACTCCTTTTGTTTATCTCAGTATTTTATTCCCAACTATTGATTTGTATCTAAACACGTAACTTGACTTGGAACTCTAGAATCGACTTATAAATTTAGACCCGACTGGGCAACCGAGATTTGAATCTGATCTGCACACCCTAGACTCGGGCTTTCAAGCTTTCGACTCTGATCTCCAGACTTCTAGCGGTGATATCCAAACTTTTAGTGGTGATCTCCAGACTTCTAGCGGTGATATCCAAACTTTTAGTGGTGATCTCCAGACTTCTAGCGGTGATATCCAAACTTTTAGTGGTGATCTCCAGACTTCTAGCGGTGACATCCAAACTTTTAGTGGTGATCTCCAGACTTCTAGCGGTGACATCCAAACTTTTAGCGGTGATCTTCAGACTTCTAGCGGTGATCTTCAGTTTTTCAAATTTAAGAAAGTTCCCCTCCCATTATCTTACCTTGTAACGTTGCTATTTTTATTCGTTTATAGATGCGGATTTAAATTAATATTTTGGAGACTTACTACCAGTCAACATTCTTGAAAATCTATTTAGCACTCAGTTATAAGAAGTATTTTCCATAAAATTTTACTCTAAATATGAGTTAAATATAAGAATTATATTTTATAAACCTGAACGTAAATAGTATAGAAGATTTTTGAAAATGAAGTCACTGCAGAAGCGATGTTTGTTTGGTAGTAGTACTTACACGCAGAAGCCTAAACATTGCCGCAGACAACATAGCAATGCCTACTCTAGCAGTGGTTTGTATGTTTAAACAACAGTGAATTCATGAAATAACACACGTCAGCTTAACTGGAGACAAAGCTGACGGCTGACTTGCCAGTTTGTTACCTTGTGATACTTCTCTCTCCACGCTACCAGCATCTTTTCGCGAATTGTTTTTGATTTTCGATGAATTGATTATTCGATTCTTTGGAAAATCGTTGGATCGCATTACACACTTCCATTCGATATTTCACTTCTGGCGCGTATTCCATCCTCTAGCACGCGCTTCATCCTTTGACTCGTGTTCCATTCTAATGTACGTGTCCATCCTCTTGCACGTGTTCCATCCCTTGTCACGTGTTCCATTCCTTATCACCTGTTCCATCCCTTGTCACGTGTTCCATCCCTTGCCACGTGTTCCATCCTCTTGCACGTGTTCCAACCCTTGTCACGTGTTCCATCCCTTATCACCTGTTCCATCTCTTGTCACCAGTTCCATCCTCTTGCACGTGTTCCATCCCTTGCCACGTGTTCCATCCCTTGTCACCTGTTCCATCCCTTGCCACGTGTTCCATCCTCTTGCACGTGTTCCATCCTCTTGCACGTGTTCCATCCCTTGTCCCGTGTTCTATCTTTAGACGCGTGTGCGTTCAATCAAATTCCACACGACTAAAATAAACGTCTATCATCAACACTCACAGGTCATCTTCATGAAGGATAATTATCCTTCATGAAGATGTGATAATCAGTGAGTGCCTCATTTTACACAGCATCCTTGCAAATGTTTGCAGCTCTTTAATCAGTGATTTACACTGCATCCTTAGAATGCTGCAAATGTTTTCCAAACGGCAGCTTTACTGTCAGTTTGAGTGCATGGAGAAAATATCCTCAATCAATTATTATGCTAGGGGGTTCTTTTTGTACCCCTATATTGGTGAGCTCGTTTAGAATCGTGAATGTCGTCGAAGTTTCCTATGCACCGGTAATGTTGTCGCACTGTTATGAAGAAGTTTAAAATGCATGAGAAATTTCGTTCAATGCTCTTCAGCAAATGGATTTAAAAACAGCATGGACTTTTGTACGAGAATTATGGTCTACAAAGCAGAAACTCTCAATGGGGCCTGGGGAAACAAAACTGGTGTTGTGAAGGAAACTATTTGGTGTAATTTTAGTTCGATATAAAAGATTGGCTCACGGAAGTATTATGATGATGTAAAAGTCATTATAATCACTAACACGTGACCAAGGCAGTGCCACTACCATTACCATTACAGAAATAACCAGTTTCAAGCAAGATCTGGCACAGTTGCATCTGTTACATGTTAAACTGTGCAGTTTGCAACCAGTTTACTGAAGCTGCACCGTCCTACAGAAGTTGTTCACTGACTGAAACCGGTGGAAAAATTTGGAAATGATACCTATTCTATCAAAGTAACGCAGACTTGTCGGTACGCTGACACCAATATCTAGACATCCATATTCAGTTTCGACGTGGGACATTTTGAAATTTAAATCGTATTCAGAAAAACAACCCGACGAACATTGGCCTGCAGGAAAGGATTCAACATTGTTTCTTATTAAAATTCTTAGCAATGATTGAATGGTTAGAAATGAATGTTTATGCCTTGCATAAAAATCTTAGAATCTTTTTCTGGCTTCGAAACTAATAGCTTGTACAGTCAATGAAACTGGTCATCTTTCCTCTAAACTTCAGTCCATTTGGGCCAAAATATTTCTTACACTGCAGTCAAATGTAAGGTAGAGTTTTAAAACTACAACTTTTCATCGCCGATACGGTCTGCAGTCAACCAAATATTTTCAATTGATTCCATTATTCTAAAGCCATTGCCAAGAGCTTCATGCTTTGATCGTCTGTATTTTCCAGCTATGAACTATGAACAATTTTTCAGCATCAGTATTAAAAACTATTGGCTTTTGCCGACGAGCGACAACAATTTTACGAGGTCTTAAAATGCTGAGGTGAATGCCGCTCTTTGATGGCCGGAAAAGCCGTGGAGTTCTCGTCGTTTTGTCTCAGATTGTCCTGACAAAACAAAGAAAAACAAAAATGACTGAACTGAGCTGTAGCTTCGAGAGCACGACTGCCTACAATGAGGCTCCCTGCAGGACATGGCGTCAAGAGCTACTCACACGCGAGGGATTTTGTTTGAATGCCAAAGGTTTTTGGATTGTGATGTGGATTACCTATTGCTCTAGTAGAGCATTGATAGAATAGAAGCAGAAAAACAACATTTTCGACAATACTAAATATTGTGGTTTGCAACACTCCACTAATAAGTTTTATTAGTAAGTTCGTACGGAAGTAGGTTCGAAATCTAAAATAATTTTTGAAGGATGTTTCAAAAATTTTATAGGAAATATTCAGAGGAAAGGGAAATTTTTGTATTATATTTTAAATTAAATATTATATGATAACTAAATTTTTTGTTTCATAATCTAGATCAGGGAATTTTGGAACTATAGGATTTGGTTTACTCCTTTAAGTTACTAATTACTTAATTTTCGTATGCATAAAGAACACAATTCTTCCCTTCTTATTTAAATTTATGCCTTAATAAGTAATACAGAATATTTAACTGTACTTTGCTCGTATCTTTAAAAACTGCAATGAGTTCTGCATATAGTCTGTTTGCAATATTGTTGATAAGACTACGATTTTATTTGTGTTATTTAATTTTATTAAACCTGCATACGTTATTAATAGCATTGGTAAACACATCATTTTTGACTGGGCTCCCAATCACCATAAAAGCTGCCAAATAATCCTCCTTAAGAAACCTTTTGCCACTCAAAAGAGCTTCTAAATAGAGCTGGGAAATGAGCTCGTGTTCAAAATTGCCTGCTGGGACTCGTGGTCCGAGCTGCGCTTACCGTAACGACTTGGGCGGTGCTCTGGAACCTCCAACTTCTGCATTCGGATTAAATATTCCTGATTAGCCTCAGACTTCTGCCACAACACTCGGTCTTTAGCGAGCAAAGTTGCAAAGAGGGCATGGTACATGTGAGCATTGGGCTCGCACTCACTCAGATGCACTCTCCGTAATTTCCAAAGGATAAGTTACGTAGAAAACAACGAGGAGTTTCATTAGAAAATTTCTTCATTTAGCTGTTATTGAAATGGGATAACATGGCATGCTTTATAAGTGGTCCACAGAACATATTTACTGAAGTTTTGGAAAGTTGGTATGTTAATTTGAATTTAATATGCTTTGTAATCAGCACCTCGGCATGTGTTAAAAATATTAACATTTATGGTAATTTTTGAGAAACTATGCCGTCGTAACATAAGAATAGAATGTCTTGAAAGCGGCGGTTTAAATGAATGGGAAAATTGGACGAGTGTATATTATTATTTCGTCTGCCTAGATAAAAAGATCAAGTAAAATTCAACTTCAAAGAAACATACTGAATTTTGAAAAGAAATTGCCGTGATTTCTTATTTTGTGCTGAAATAGATTTCGAGACAAATTTGTGAACTTTTGACATATCACATTTTAAAGGTTTTAAATTCCTGAAATGGTTGTGCTAAATTAAGTTTGACGTTTTATATTGCTCTCAGTCTACATACCTAATCCTGCCCAAATTTTATTCAAAATAGTCTTTTAACATTGAGAAAAAGTACGAAGGAGCAAAGAAATGCATTTAGGAGTCCTAGGTAAGCAAAAGAATATAACTTAAGAGTTCAAACATTTTTCAATTTATTAGGTTCACGTGAACAGCTAATTAACGTAGATGTTCTATAGGTGTATCTGGCAGATGTACGTGTCGGTACGCTAAAAATAATATTGAATTATAAAATTATATACAGGCTTTTATTATCGAATAATTAAGAACTTTGACTGTCAATTCACGCTTGTGACTCTTGATTCACATTTTTTGATGGTGGAAAAGAGATGGTCGCTTCTCCTGTAAGTAATGAATTTACTGGCTGTGGAATGAAAGCTTGTGTTTGATTTGAAATAGTAATTTTATTTGACGTCTAAACACATCAAACCTAATGAATACGAATTTTAACAATTTAAATTATGTAATTTTCAGATTCAGGCTGGACCATAATTATGTTGAAGTTCAAATTGTTATATATGACTTAAACTTAACATGTATCTGAATGAATATCATACATCGAATTATCATGATGCAAAATTCGTATATGAAGATACAGTTAACGATGAAATTTTTTGTACACCCATCAATATTACAAATTTTTGATCCTTTTTTTAGAATTTATTGCTCGCATGATTCCGAACTCTTTATATGGTATTAAGTGGACTTACCACCAGCTTTGTCGACTGGTGAACGAATCCACTTGCGATGCTGGAAAACCCGGGTTTGAGACCCACAACCGCCGTGGTCTGTTTGTGTTTGACCATCAGTGGCTAGAATTACGCCATCAGTGGCTAGAATTGTACTTGTTTATCGACCCAAGAATGATCCAAACGGCTCGATCCTAATGCCTCATTCTATGTTTTTCCATATCTATAAGTACATGGCGGGATGCTGAGTGGATGCTGCCTCTCCAGTATCATGCCTCCCAACTTGCCTGACCTCAATCCAATGGACTTTTTTTGTATGGAGCACAGTCGAACGAAACACCAACCGAGCCTCATGCACAACCAAGGACAAATTGATTGAGCTTATCAAGGTGGGTTTCGCTAATCTTTTAAGGGGGTCGTCACGACCTGTAGCAGGTTCCGAGAGCGTATCGAGGCAGGGTGCAGTTCCATCGAGTAAGAAGTGGCCAGAAGGTCTACAAACACGATCACATAGTTTTTTCAATAAACAAGTTTTTTGACTGAGAGCATTTTTATAGAGACGTAAAAAGCGGGTTATTTATCTGCTGTACCCTGTATGTGTGAATATAAAGCTTCACAGCGAGCTCTTCAGAAACTTACGAATGCTGGCCATTAGTGAATGGCAAATAAATTTATGTTTGCAGAGAGTAGCGGTGGTTAAACGCACAATCTCACTTATGAATAGACAACCATAGCAAAAATCTCTCCAAAGTTGATAAAATTAAAGCGAGCAAAAGGTTCTAGCCTTCCTGCAACAGGACCCGGTGGCGCTAAATTCGTTAACTCCTGCGTAAATGCAGGGTGGAATTAAGCCCGACCATTTACTGCACACTGTATCCGAATTAGGCTCGAATGAGGGCATTCTGCGGAAATTTCCTTCCAAAATCACGCGAAATTGAGGCGAGCTCTGCAGGGCGGACTGCTAAATTAACAGTGACACAGCCTGCTGCTTTCTGCACCGGGGCGCGGATTTGCTACTCCTAGCGCGCTGTGCCTCGTCCTCTGCTGTGCGTTATCAGGATCAGCGTGGGTGTCCTTCACTAATGAACTACAGCGCCTCTGCATGCAGGTGTGGACAGTGCTGTGATGTGCTTTGTACGAACACCTGCCATAGGTATGCCGGCAACAGCTGTAGGGTCGTGATGCATTTTTGTGCGTGGAGTTGCCATAGTTCACACGAAAATGTTGGATGTAATTTACATAAAGCTCTTTATTTGAGAATATATAATTTTTATGAAATGCTGGAACATTAGTTAAATGGACATTTCAGGATAAAACGAAAATAATGTCCGATTATAAGAAACACCTGTGACTTCAAAAATAAATGACTTTTAACATCATTTAGTTTTATTTCTAGAACTTTATTCTACTTGCAAATAAACATATAAATGCAACATTCGTAAAAAGTAGTTTTTGGTGAAAACAGGACTTCAACTTGGTTTTAATCTCTCCTCTTTATGCAACCCAACAAAACCTAAATAGTTCAGTAGTCTCTTACGGAGTAACAAGTAACAAGGAATAATCAGATGGAGATAGGTCAAGAGAATGTCGAGGTTGAAACTCAATTTCTAAACCAAACTCTGTTAAAGATATTTGTTTATTCATCTGTGTTAGAATGACAATTATCGTATTTAGAGATGACACCCTTTTGGTTGATGAAGGAGGGTCACTATCAGATCGAAGCTGTGCCCAAAGGGTGAAGTTGATTGCTGTAAAAATTATCAGGAATGATTTGATCATTGTCAAACAGTTTGTAATGGACAGTTATTGCAATATTCCACCGCATACGTAATAAGATTGTCTTTGGAGAAAGTTTTTCTTGGGAAGAATAGTGATGGGCTTTGCTGTCACCTGCTAGCTCTTCACACCTAAACTTTTTTTGAGCTACCATTTTTTAGTTTGTCAATCACATTGAAATTGTTTCTTTGAAAGTGGAAAAACTATCTCCTGCAACTTCTTCCATATATAGCGTCATCCCTGTGTGCCCTTAAAATGGAGTTTGGTGCGGTGCATCAGTTGAAAACTCCATGTACCTCATAGGGTGACACATTTCTGGTGTGATTTTTCGATGGACGAACATAAAGGGGAATACAGCTAAGGATAATGAAGAATATTCTTATCAACTGAAAAAATAAGATCTAGGATAGTTACTTATTGTATGTAATATTCCAGAATGATAACTAGAGGCATTACTTTAATACAAGTAATTTGTAAATTTAGAGCAAAAAGTGACACTTTTTTCACGTAACCTGATGATTTTGGTCATTCGAAGAGCTGCCGTGATTCGGTATCGAAATGTTGGATTTTTGTTCTCAATGTGCTTCTGTATGAAATACTTATGTGTTCTCCGGGGATGTATTAGATTTATGTTTGGGCTAACGCACTTATGCCTGCTGACCTGTCGGGATATGAATTGTGACTTGGCAGCACCTTGATCTATAGGGGAAAACTGTCATGTACTTCGCCCATCGAAAACTTACTGCTCTGGAAACAAACATTGCTCAACATAGAAGAGATGGATCCTCGCCTTAATTTATTCGTTTTGAATGGTGGTCAGAAAGAAGGCTGTTCAAAATATTTAATTTGCATACATCCAATGGATTACTTTTCATTATAGGTACTGGAAGCAGTAGAAAAACATGCAATAATTATACAGAAATGGTCATTAACACATTTCCTGCGAAGTGACCCACCGGTGGGTCACTCAGGTTAGGTTCTATAATTTTATCAAAGCTTTCTAGGGACTATGCGTATAATGTAAAACTTTGCACCGGCTAGGCAATGGCAGGAAACGTGTTAAAAATATAAAGGGTCTGCAAAAGGATGTTATTTAGCTGACAGACTACCAGGAAATTACTGCTTATACTCTTTTAACGTGTAATTCTAAAAAAACATCTCTGTACATCTCAATACACGAGCGCTTTGACTCGTAGGTTGTCCATCAGCTCTAAGACTCCAACATCAAGAGTTCTACTGCACTCAGCCAAAAAACGTCTGTAATATCAATTAATTTTAATTCATGAGTTATCAACCATATACGAGCATATTAAATCATTTCGAGTTCGGCCGAAACAGGTTGAAAGATATGTTTAATATTCATAGATCAGTATATTAAATGACATATATAATATATATGTTTAATAAAAATATGAATATTTTGAATTAAATTTAATAATATAGGTAAATACTATATTTTACGAGTATATACAGTATAATAGGATATATATGATATATGATAAACGATTGAATTGTTTCTACGATATTCTTTTCACTATATTAGTATCTGCTCTATAATTTTTGATAACATACGCCGAGTAAAACGTTCAACTTACTTTTGATGCTCCTTTTTTGCTTTAAGTATGAGCCTGTAATGGAAACTCTCATATTAAAAATTTTCATTAGACTTTTTTACCAAGTTTACCATCACCTTCCTTCCCCAAAAAACTAATTTGCTTAATCTCCAAAGAATGATAACTGCTGAGCTTGCGTTGCTAATGCTGGCAGAAAAAGTTGGAATTTCCTGCTTTATCAAAGAATTTCTGTTTGAAGAGCTAGCGTATCTAGAAAAACGTACGAGCTTATGTCATTGCTGATGAATATTGTGCAGTATGGCGTTATTGCACGTCAACAACGAAGTACAATAAACATTGCAACAATTCACATCACAGCAGTTGACAAGTAAAATTTGTGATACAACACTCAAATGTTAGAATTAAAGAAAATCTCGCCTTTGTTTTTCGAAAATTATTTCGAGTTTTTCACAGCTGTTTGGATTTTATAGCACCATTTTCAGATATAGCTCCCAGACCTCCAATATGTGCTATGTACATCAAACCTCTACCTGAAAATATTATTATGATTGAATTCTGGCTGCAAAACTCGCCTGGTTGGGAAAATTATTCAAGTGTTTGGAAAAATTTGAGACTGGAAGTGGGCTTTGCGTGAAAAAGATTATACTAGAAGTAAATTTAACATGATCTATTTGAAATTTAAAAAACAGTATATTTTTCTTGTGCATTTACATTTTTGGAAAAGGACAGGATTCATTTTGTGAATTTTGATGACCCTCAGTCTTTTTCTGATTGAGTTACTCGGTGTAACAGAAATCAAATGTTACACAATCTCGTACCAACAGCTCCATGTTTGGCAACGAGGAGGTTCATTAAAATTAAGAGTAAATATTTCATTCATTTCATAACCGCTAGTAGCATCATTAAAATTCTTCTTTTAATATCCCAAATCTTAAAAAGTAAATGCTAGATTGGGTTCCTCAGAAAGTCACAACCAGATTCCAGGAAATGAAGCTCAGTTTTGTTCGAGAAGGCGCGTCGCAATTGGAGAGGAAGCGTCAGCACCAGAGTGTGCCCTGCATCAGTATGAGGACGTAATTACCAGTGTTCCAGGTGAGTGCAGCTGCAATTCCAGCCCCAGCCAACCGTCTCAGCTCCTCCGACATGGCCTGGACTTCTGGGTCTGTACATGGGTGGGAAGAAGGGGCTCTGTAGCTGTGGACCCCTCGGGTTCTGCTCAGTGTGCTATGATGTACAATTCTACAACTTAGTATGTTTCTAAGATAAATTTGTTGAAAATGTGTAGATAAAACATTGAAATGTATGCTCCTAATTTAGTCCGCTTTCTAAAAAAGGTATGAAAATGAGCTTTTTCAACTGGAATTCATGTTGTACCAAGTAACTCAAGCAGATGTTCGAGGATCACTATAAGAAATTTTTAGCTTTAAAATTGTGTTCTTTATCTTCTGCGAACCTGCAGAAAACTTTATGAGTGGTGCCGCTATTTGTTGTACGTACTGCTGTTATCTTTGGTAGTGTCAATAAATAAAATAAAAAGGACTGAGAAATGAGAATGGTGCCACCAATTCTGTCTACGCAGTGGCAGAGGTGACATAGTCCTGCAATGACACGTGGCACTCGCTGCTCAACAAAAAGTTACTATGAGATTGCATGCAAAAGCTGGAAGTAAAGAAGGAACACTGCTTTAAGTGCTTGATCTGTTTGGCACTAGTAACAAAAGTAGATATTTATTATACGATAAGGTCCTTGAACGTTCTAATGTTTTAAATTGGCATGAGGTGAGCGCAGTATGCTGTCGCTGCAATATTTCTGAAAGATTGATAGAAATCCTATATAACATCAGTTACTTGCAGTCAGTACATGGCTTTTTTTTTATGGAAAGTAGAGCTCAATAACTGAAAGTAAGACATGAGCATTATCGAAAATCCTATTTTGAAAACTTTTGATTCGATCATAGATCATCGCCAAATCAATTGAATCTTAGGTAAATTTTTAGACAAAGATAGGATACTGAATATCTTATTCAAAATACAAATAAGCAAAAATGAACTTCAAATAAGAGTCACGAATGAGCTGAAGAATCCGCTAGTCTACTGAGCCTATGGGGTAAAATTTGACCGAGGAGAAATAATTAGCCAGGAAATTAAGTTTTCATTATTGTGTGATAAAGTGTCTTTTCGACTACCTCCAACTTTAAATACTATGGTGCTACATTTAAGCAAGATGAAGCGCCCTCACACACTACAGAACGAGGTCTGAACTGGTATTTACCATTTGTGTTTTTTTTGTTACAACGTCTTCAACGTTTCGATATCACGTGGATGAAACTTAGAATTAGTTATTTTTAGGTAGTAAGATTTACTTATTTTTTATTCGAATTTAACTTTATTAAAGCACTCCTTGATCGAAGGGTAAAAAAAAGTGACACCACAAGCTATACGTGAAATGTCCAACAATATAATCTTGCTCGCAGTCCCATTTATCTTGTAAAAAACTATAAAGAATAGAATAGAATGAGGCTATAGGAACGAACCTTCTGGCCCATTCTTGGGTCGGATAATTACTTCGATAATTATTCGGTTGTTTTACCCAAGTCCCATGCCGTATTTCTAGCCGCGTCAACCATGTCGGCAGCGGGATTCGAACCCGGGTCTCTCCGCTCGCAAGCATATTCGCTCACCAGTCGACCAAGCTGGTGATATTTGTTGTTTATAAATTTTTCTATTCGATAAAAGTTAGACGGTAAAGTTTTTAAACGTAGTTATGAAATAAATGGAGGTTTTGGTATTCGCTTACCCATTTCCCGAATCAAACATTACTGTTCTTCGTTGAAATAATGAGGCCATGGAAAGCTAATCAGCACGCCTGCGCTGATAAAATAACATAAATTCAATTCAAATAACAAACTGTAGTTCAAAGACTCAGATACAAAGCTCAAATCTTCTATGTATTTTCAGTCCACATTTTACTAATAATTAATGGCTCCCTACGTGTAAACTACATTTAGAGCATTAGTGTTAGGTGCTTTTGGAGAGCACTTGGCCGCGGTCCGTGATGTGCAACTTGCTTTGGAACAGCTCGTCTCAGGGGTTGTTGCCTACATGAACAGGAGAATCTCGTGACGAATAGAATTTGGCAACATTAATGAAGGTGTGTTCAGGTGCTTGTATGAGTTCTTTTAACCAATATTCATTTTACCTACTTCTTGCATAATTAATTATTCATGATAAGCATAGTTTTATCGTGCACTATCAACTCCATTAGGATTTACATAATCTGAGATAATTTTCGCTCCATGGCTCTACTATCTTGACATGCTAATGTTCCCTCATGAACCTCTACTTGTCCCCAGAATTCCATAACTGAGTATACGTGTGGAGAGTGGCACATTTTTTTAGAATGATGCTCACAGTATGAGACAAATTGTGTTTTTTGCGATGACGTTTCAATGACGAAACAATGGCTCATGCATCATGCTCTTTCTCTCTTAAGGAAGTCCTATGGAAAAATTAATTTTTTTTGAATTCTTTAACTGATTTTTCTTGTCACAATTTGATATTATTCATAAAATCTGGGCCGATGGAAAGACTGCTGCCTTTTCGTTGTTATATGATCAAAAGCCGCTGCAGAATTTCCCAAACAATATTTGCTTCTACGGCAGCAAAATCGTTCAAGGTTTTGAAAATGAGTTCCAAAAAAATAAATGACGTGCTCACGAACAAATATTTTAGTATTTTCTAAATTTATTTCGATACAAAAGGTGAGATTTGAAAGAATTATTCATGCTATGTTCGTCAGCATCGTTAGTGTCGTCCAAAATCCTGTAACAACGAATTTGAGAAAATTGGAGGAAAAATATTTGACAGATGATTTAAAATTGGCAAATCATAAATCTAATTATGGCCTTAATATTTTTGCCATACGTACATTTAGAAAAATTATAACGCAATATAACTTTATGTTTCTTATAGCGTTTTAACAATGATGATTTAAACAAGCTATAAGAAATAGATTTACTAGTATTATTGGCAATTCTAATGTTAATTCGGTTTCGGTTGTTAGCTGTGGTAGGGCATAGAAAAATGGAACTTTCACCGAATTTATTATTGGAAAGAAGACTATTTATATACGACAGTCAACGTAGAACAACAAATAACAGAGGTTAGGTCTCTCACTGCTGTGTAAAATGTCACGCCAGCTTCTCAGTTGACTGCGAATGTTTGTCAGCAAGCATACGCTACAAAATATTGTAAGAAGACTATTGTTATTTTAAAAACATTCAAAACTGCAATGTATGCTTCCCTCAGGATAATGTGTCCCTTTCTATTGAATAGAAAATGTTGTCTAACTAGAACCAGTAGCTCTAAGGATTTCTATATAATGGTATACATAGGTCTGAAATGGTGGTAGCCCCTAGTTCTAGTATTCCTGCTTTATTCATAGTATAGAAAAATTACAAAGCCCTATGCGTGTTGTTCGTTAAAGTTTCTGAAAAGATGACCTTCATCAAATTCAAATTCCCGAGTATAAACTTTGTCATAAATTTCGTGGTCGGCCGTGCCCTAGCTAGAGGCAGCTGTTCACAACTGCATGTAACAGCTGTGGTTATCGGTGTATCTAAAACAATTCCTTATCATATGGTGTTCATTTCTCCTTAGATGATACCAAAAAGATACTTTACTAACAGACAGAATAGTTGGCAGGAGTGGAGTTTCACATATATGGATTGAGTTCCTGGATATGAGGATGATGTCGTGTGAGCTCTTCGCATAAGTTGCATAAAGAAAAAAGAAGGGCAGCCAGTGCAGCTTGTACGGGGCATACACTCAATTTAGGAGACCGCGTCACTCTCAAGTTGTTGTTAACGAGAATTAAGCTGCGTAGAAGCTGAAATTACAGCAGTCGGAAAAATAGGCCACTGAAATTTTGAGTCTAACTTGTTTGAAGTTATGATAGGAATGCTAGAGCCTTGTTTCCATCTGTGTGATGGCTTCGCTTTTATCTCGAGTCACAAGTCGAGAACAAATAGTTTGACGAGAATAAAATATGAGTCTTGAGTAAAATGAGAACATTTTGGAGCAACTTTTGTGGATGAAATACTTTGCGCTGGTGCTCTCTCTGCTTGAGAGGAACCGAGGTCAAAAAGTTGGCTCAATGTTACTCAGATTCAATGATGGAAATTTTGATATTTCTCTTAGAAAGAAAAAATGTAACGCTCACACTTCGGAGCCCATTCTCATTTTGTATAGAAGGAGGTTGAGGACGTGCAATATGAAGATTCTTGAGCTTGAGAAAAAAGGTCAAAGAAGAATTTGAATGAATATGAAATTGGGAAGAAACTTTGGCTCATATGTGAACATATATCATTAAAAATCTAAAACGTTCTTGTGAAAGGCCCCTTTCAAGTTTAATAGCTATTGAACTTATAGTTTATTAGACATTTGCACTTTCAAGAAAATTTAAATTTGCGATAAATAACACTGAAGTCTACGGAGCGCAGCCCTTTGACAGCCTCTAGCAATTGTCTTCATTATATCATACTTGGCACCGATGCATAAGAACTGCTGTCATGAAAAGACGTTACTGGTGAGTTAAGTAAAAGAATCAGGCTTGCTTTATATTGATTTTACTATTAGTGCAGACGAGAATTTTTCACGATAAACGTTTAGTTTGTGCCACGTAAAGGTAAAAGGCGAGTGAACAACTAAAGGGATTTGAAGAAATTAGTTGACTAATTTTTTTAATATCAAGTCGACTATAATGTATCATTGTATCTGTTACTATGTCCTTGAAATGAGGAGAGATCAATTCAATACAACAAAAATAAATTATAGAGCTTGACTTATTCTCTGCCCCGCAGCATATCAGCAAGCCACATTCAAGTTTAAAATATCCTTATATTACAGAATGATTGACGATGTTAATTAGGCATCTATACAAAGGTCAGGTCTGAAAAAGTGCGATATTTTTAGAATTAGGGATTTAAGGTCATTTCAATAGTCAAATGCTAATATTTAATGACTGGAATAAAACTGCAGAAGTTTAGTGCTGAAGACCAAATATTTTTTTGCGAGTGCGGAGAAAATTTAAAAACGCTAGTTAATCCTGAAGCAATAATTCTATCAATAATCATATTTTATTCCCACAGCCATTGAATGCCTAATATCCCTTCATGATAACTGCATTTTATCCCTGCAGTTGACGTACAACCTTTCCCTGAAAGATTCAAAGCTGCAAACTAAATAATTACCCTCAACGTGGGCGTGGATTAATAAAACGACTGAGAAAAGTCTAACTACAAACAGAGCGAAGCATCCCTCAGAAATTGTTGCCTCACCTGTGACTTTCACCGAATTTAAGAAAAAGAATTTTAACATCCAAAAACGCTGTCGCCGTCATTGCGCTTCAAGTGGACATGTGAAAACACAGTTTCAGCTTAGCAAATTTCATTGCTTACTGTGGAACACAATCGTTTTGTTCTACAGGGTACAGCAAAATGATCTCACACACTTGAATTGTGGACAAATTTTATGAACATCTTTAAAAGTATGGGGAAAGTAGTTGAACCCACTTGGCGGATTTTATTTTCGAAATAAAAGAAGCAAAATGGTATTATGTGTAAATTTCGCCGATGAAAATATATTTTCTATACTCTACTTAATTCCACTTTTATTGAACTTACAAATGTGTCACATCCTTTAGGTGTACCTAAAATTACGGAAAATCGTACAATTTTTTTCGTTGTATACGTAAGGTTTGCATGTATTCAGCTGCCATAAGGCGAACATTAACAATTGATACTTATAGCTTCAAATTGAATAGATAATTGGTCATTGGCTGACGGAAATTATTACTGAACTATGAGATACGAATACTGGCCTTTCTATGGCCAGTACGTGATCCGACGCTAATGCTCTGTAAGGAAATGACTATCTGCTGCCCAGTAGCACCTTTTCACACCCATGTTAAGTACGTTAATGGGTTCATGCGCGTTAAGAGATACAAAACGCATCTTCAAGCGGCAGCCTTTGTGATTTAGTCGGACCAGTCCGTTCAGTTTCTTTGCCAAGACTATGCGTGAGTGGAGGATATGATTGTTTATCATGAGTTTGTAGCAAGTACAGGTGTGACAGATGTGCCTATTGGCATTTCGTGTACCGTTAGATGTTCCTTGGTATAAGCTGTTGATTCCTTCAACTCCTCGCTCTGATTTCACCTTTTTTAGCGTTGTTTGAACTTTGAAGACATAACATTATGGTATAGCCGATCGATCCCCCATCTACATCAGCCATCTCAAAACAGCTGCTAAAACGCTAAGTTGTTGTGCCCCCGGGCAAACATAGACAACATGGGTTTAAACATGTTTAAGTATTATCTCTTGTCGTGGCTAGAGCTCAGAAATCTTAGAGCGTCACCTGAATTTTTTCTCTCTCTAGGTAAGCAGTTGAAAGGTATATTTTTTTTCTGCACTACATCCATGTAATGTTCTTGGTGACCTTGGTGGTAAAGTGCAAAATGCCGCCGGAGCGACCGATTAGTGCGTGTAGAAGGTTCGATGCTTCACTCCGGCTATAAATTTGTCCATTTGTGAGCCAGGTTATGCGTGCGAGTAGGTGGTAGTAGGTTGTGTTTGTGAGCTTCTATGTGATAGGGAACCTGGAAAACTATTGAATCTACTTACGTCTCAACACATTTTAAAAAATCTCATTAATAATGCAGAAGTTTTTTATTCATTTTATAGATAGAAAATCCTATTGTATGTGCTAAAGTGCGAGAAAAAAACCACGAGCAAGTATTTATTTCGAAATGCCTTATTTGTTCTTAGCAGGAATGACGTTAATCCTAAAATATGATAATTATTTCAGTCACTCCCGTATCACTATTTTTGGATGCAAACATAATCCCAGAACCTGTTTTAAGAGTACGCTTGCATTCACTTAAAGTCCACGATCCCTTAGGGAGTCAGAGGAAAAAAACAGTCATGACCAAATTATCGTTTAAACTAAACTTCTTGTGCTAACTCTAGCGAAGTGGGAGGTCATCTGCATCAGCAACCGGTTATACCAGACAGAAAGTTACTTCTTGCACCGGAAACTTTGATCGTAACGGTTTTGTGGCCTTGCGTCTGTAACTGATCACCTTTATTGAACTGTCTCCTGCGAGCCTACGTCTTCCCCACCAGAATGCTTCTAAATAATTGGTTCTGACTCTGCACTAAAAGACGTCAGTGGAAGATACGTTGCTCTATGTTCTGAAATACTGAGATAGGATCCTCTTTACGTCATCATGAAGCTAAATAATTCCCTTGGAAATTCCACAGTTTGGATTTGACTAATTTGAAGTTGCTATGAAGACGAATGTATTAAAAATTTTCAACAAATTTGAATTCAACATTTTGAATGACTATGAAAAGATACAGAAAAAATATGAAAAGATACAGAACTTCCATCCTGTGTCTTATCTACCGATAATATGACCTAGATAGTACTCGTGGAAATTATTAGGTTTAAAAGTGGTAAAATTAAGGATCTTTGTAATAAAATACATTTTTCAGTTTTACCCGTAGTACTATCAGAACCTGAATATTTTTCATGAATATATACCGAACGTCTATTCTGTATTTTTTCGACCAATAACAAGGCGTGTGGGAAAAAATGGCCTAGAACTGAAAAAATGGTGAATTTCATAGTAATCCGGCGCCTTTGGTATCCATAATACAATGCTTATAACTGAGATATACCCATTCCAGTTCAATCATTTTTCTTCAGTAGTAGATTGGAAGAAATGGGACGGACACACGCAAATAGAAAGAAAGATAGATAGATAGATAGAGTGAAGGAAATAGAGACAGCGATGAATATGCACTCTCTATTGTATACATTATGTAGATTTTTTTTCAGAAATAACTTTGCAATACGAGAAGGTTTACATTTGCCATTATTTACCAGACTCAACTTGTGTATTAGACTAAATGAACAAACAGCCACGCTGATGCAATTTCTGAATATTGTCCACTGCTTCCATGCTTGTAAATTAGACTTAATCTCTTCTCTTCCATGTATATTTTTATTGGGTATTGAATCCCACCTCCGTTTCAAATAGTTCTGCTGCTTTAGATTTTGTCAGTGTAAAAATAAGGTAAGGTTGCAGCACTGCTGACCAAACTTGTGCAGTCTGCACAATTGAAACTCAAAGCTTGAGGTGGCCCAGTTCTGTTTGTGTTGAGCTGAGCTTGCGCCTGGCATCGAGCCCATTTGTATTGAGTCATTTAGGGTCACAAGACCTGGTCTGCCTTCCACAGAAGTCCTGGTGGTCCAAAAGGTCAGCGATGCATCAACCAGGCTCCTCAATTAGGCCTGGGCGGCGACAGCTCGTCGCACTGCTGCTGCAAAATCAGCGGCTGTGAAAACTTGCAGCAATTGTGGGCTCGGCAGCCGGTGCAGATTAGGCGTGAGCTACGAAGTGTGACGGTTAGGAGTGACCGAATGAGGAGAAATGAGTAAATTTGAAGTATTTTCCAACGCCTACTGATTTAAAGAATCATTGATGAATTTTACTGTAAATAGTGCATTTTTGTACATCATTAAGGTATATGAAGGAGAGAGTTTTGTAGATAATTTAGAAAGGTAATCGTAATAGATAAATGTGTGCTTGAAAAAGTGCTTAAATGAAATTGATTACTCATTCAATTATGATGAAAGATTTGTAATGCCACTTTTTTGAGTATTAAATAAGCTTACATCTGAATGTGCTGTTGAAAATATGATTAATGGAAGCAGTTCAGTTCAACAGTCTCTTTCATTATTTTGTGATAAATATGAAAGTTTAAAAAATATACTGTACGTCCTTTAAGAAAGTCTGTCGAGAAATAATCTTAAACTAAATAGTCTTTATTAAGAAGATAAAAGCAGATTTCTATACTTGATTTATATATGAAAATTTTAAAATCTTTTATTTTCAGAGAAAGCAAAAGAAAAGTTATCGAAATGATTTATTCAGAAATCTTTTAACGCTGAATGTTAAATGTGAATACATATTATTCAATCATGAACGCTACACATCAATCACCTCATTGGTCTTCAACACGGTAGAGCAACAAGAATAATTTATGACCAGATACAGAAGTTCAATAACAAATCAATTTTGCGTAAAAATATATGGCGTTGCGTGCCACTAGTTTGCAGAAGCCAAGAACAAGTTTTGAGTAATCGCCTTACAGATCAATACTTGGTATGGACCGTACTATTTAATGAGACGCTGTTTCTGAACTGCAAAGAGTATCTCTTAGCTGACGGGGTCAAAAAATAAAACTCGACAGTGAGATTTGGGACCATAGAAAAGCTACGGAGTGCCATGTGTGTTCATGTAATTTTATAATGACTTAGGAAGACAAAAGAGATGATTTTATTAATATACAACGTACTACCGCGCCACCAACATGGGACTGAAATAAATACTACGTAAACAAAACTATAAAAACAGTACTGTCTTCAATAACCAATCTGAGAAAGGTAATAATGAAACTAACTTTCCATGGCGGTCGATGAACAAAATGTTGAACATGACTCAGGCGAGTATCTGAAATTGAAAATACAGACCGATATACTGAACAAATATATTGGTTGTCAACGTACAAAGCATCCAACCTAAATGCAAGAAATGAAAGCCCTTATGCCAGCCTTGTCGAACGACATCTTATCCATTAATGAAACATGGCCACATTAAATGGATAATATCTCCCATAAGATGGACAGAGAGAGACAGGAAAGATTAGCTACTCGTAAAGTTTGAAGCAAACTCTATGTGAAGTCACCACTAGTTCTGATGGTCTGCTAAAAATATTATTGACTCCATGTGTAGCTCGTGCTAATATCAGGTAATGTTAATGTAACTCTTTCAACTATTCTCATTGACACTTCGAACTAACAAAGGTTT
Organism: Trinorchestia longiramus; assembly: GCA_006783055.1. Lineage (NCBI taxonomy): Eukaryota > Metazoa > Arthropoda > Malacostraca > Amphipoda > Talitridae > Trinorchestia > Trinorchestia longiramus. Next base: position 88,237 of record VCRD01000016.1, read on the forward strand.
ATGTAAGATCTACACATGATACACAATTCTATTAACCTCAAAACTTACTTCCATCTGATGCTACTGATGATATACAAAAGAGTGAAATATGCTGTAAGCAGGAATTAAGTGTCGTACAGATGAATGACGAAAATTAATCCCAGAAGTACTTAAATATTTGTTTTAAACACCGTAGACTTTTAAGAAATTCAGCAAATATGCTCACGCTCCAATGTTCTCTAATGACCTCCATGTGAACTTTATGATGAACCATGTGAGTTTCAGGGTACAAAATATGCCTGCAGTAGGTTCAAAATTAGTTCACTGATTATATATAATTTTTTTACGTTGTAAACATACTATAAGTAAGTCTTTTCACTACGTTCTGCAGCGGTGCATCCTGAAATCGACTGCCAATTTAATCTTGTAGATGAACGTCTTTAATCTGTGATTAATAAGCCCACCATTTTAAAGTTCTATTTAATCCCCACACAGCGGCTTACGCTCCTCTAGCACTCTGATTTAATCCGACCAAGAGGCAACATCGATCGCCGATTAAACTTAGTTCGCGTACAAACCTTCTTCCAATTTATTTTGCTTCTACAGTTAGCCTGAACATCGCTGGCCTGCTAACGTAACGTATCATCAACGCTGTAACGCAAGATTAACTTGACAAGCATGAAAAATGTAGACCTGTAATACGTGCAAGATCAATGTGACTGCCGCAAAACATCTTTGAAAACAGGGCACGACACTGGGGACTGATTTAGACTACATGCCTATTTACTCCAGATTTTATGTGTTACAGAATATCCTAGGTCAAGTCACACGGCCAACCAATCTGCCCACCACACTACATCGTCCTCTGCTTTATCTGGTGTGCTTGGAGGTGTACGAGAGGTGATTAAAGTACAATGTTCTCTTTAACTGCAGTTGGGTCAGCTTTATTGAAGCCACTGACGGACTAGGTATGAATAAAGTTACGGTATTTCTCTCGTATTCGTCTTGCAGTAGGCCTATTTTTATTGACTAGCAGCTGACTAATCGGAAGCTGTTACATAATACTTGCACTATTTCTTTTGTACTGTGTTTTGTTTCTAATAAACAACCACTAACTAATATGCAGCTGTCTACACTTTTACTATTGCGGTAAATCTTGGTAAACAAACCCTCGTAGAAGAGTTGCAAGCCTCATAGTCATAGCTCAATCTTATTTTTTGGAAGAAATTTAATTTTCAGTTGAGCTGCAGGTTCAAAAATTAACTCCTAAGCACAAGTGATTATTTTGTCCTTCTAGAAGTAAGTATAACTGAAAAGCTGAAGCATTTTATCTCGTTAATGTCATTTGTAAGTGTTGTAATATTACTTGTAGGTGTTTTAATGTTGCTAGTAGGTGTTGTAATATTACTTATAAGTGTTGTAAAATTACTTGTAGGTGTTTTAATGTTACTAGTAGGTGTTGTAATATTACTTGTAAGTGTTCTAATATTACTTGTAAGTATAGACTTTCAGACATTCATGGCAGTAAAGACACATGGAATATTACAATGTAGTTACAATAACATTACACATAAAACAGTGTAATATTTCTGCTACCTATTGAAATCCGAAGGTTTATTAGGCTTTTCCTTCAAATTGAATTAAAATAACTTTCTAGACTAAAATTGAACACAAACTAAGAATATTACTTATATGTACATCATGTTAGTCGAATAAAAAGTGACATCAAAACGTGTAACTGTTAAAAGTTGAAAATATCGACAAGTGAATAAGTTGTGAGTTTCAATTTGAAAAACAATTATTTCGTTACCCAAATTTCCCGGTGTAAGCTTAACTCGACTCGACTCGATTGGTCTGCATTAAAACTAAAATTCTGCATAATCTAAGTGGCAATGAATCATTGGACCCATATTTTGGGACAAACATTCAAAAGAATAATGGCTCATTGGTGCTTGCATGTAAGAGGCTAACGCGTTAAAACATAGTACACGTCGAGAAATTACAGACCGAATTTCAACATTTAATCTGATACGTGAAAGATTAAAACTGTTTCTTCTCGAAGCATGACAATTTTTGTGGCAAGGAAGCATTGGAATACGTTTCTTTAGCCATTAATAGCTTTATGAATAAATTTAAAAACAACAAACTTGGACTCATTTGAATGATATTTGTTTTTTATGCATCTCTGTGGTGTGCATAAGTCATTACTTTTCACATGGATTATAATGCGAAGTAAATAATTTCAGGACATACAAGTCTCAATGCTATAAAATAAAAATATTTGAACTAACGATGAAACGTAACAATATTTTAAGGTCAAACCCTCATATAAGCAGAAGAGATCAACATTTGTAAGCATAGCAGAAGAGGAAATTTAAGACTTAATTTTTTCAAGCACAGAGTTAGTGGTTTTGGTCAATTATGCAAACAAGTATATTTTTCAATAAAAATGGATCAAAAGGACAAAAGCCTAAGATACTTGACTTATACTACAATAGTTCAAGTATCACATAGTCACTGTGTGTGACACGGAATAGCTGTTCACTCATCTTTGTTTGTAGTTCAGATGGAAGTGAGTCAAAAACCTTGATTGCCTGGAATACTGTAAATTGCTTCTCTTTTTCTTGTCTCAGTGGTGGTAAATTGAAAACTCGTGTTGTAAGTCTGCATATACAAATGAGGTGTAAAATATCATTGAAATATATTAAATGGTGAAAATTAAGACGAATGAATAAATTTAATAAGAAAATGATGGCACACAAATTCAAACGACAATACGTTCAAGTCTTTATAAATATCTATGGTATGAAACGTTACATTGTTATAACCAAGTTTCTTTCTTGAGATAATTCAAATGATCTTATTCAGGATTATTTTTACTCTATTTGTGTGTGCCTTAGGTATACCTGCCGCAATACGATAGAATTGATTAAATGAATGTATGCACAATAATAACATAATGTTTTCAGAGCATCTCTCGACAAGAATTTAGGAACCGAATTAATAAGTTCACAACATTTAATAAGTTAAGTAGAAACTACTGTTACCAGCGCCGTAAACATTAATTTATCGTCTAAAATACCCTCCAGATATTTGATGGATTGTAACCACTCAAGGATTTTGTCATTAAAAGTAATATTAATTGGAAGAAGAAGTCAGGGTTTGGATGAAAATAACATTAATTTAGCCTGTTCAGCGTGGGCCGCTAGTTTGTTCGTAATAAACCACCGACTAAGGTTCATTATTAAATTTTTCATTTTATCGACAGCATCTGTAAGTGAGGAAGAGTTCACATAAAACATAGCATCGTCTACTAAGAGAATGACTTCAGCCGAGCTCATAACAGCAATATAATTGATAAAAATGCTGAGAAGTAGCGTGCCTAGCACCGAACTCTGGGGAACAGCAACTCTCACGGGTAAAATTTTTTGATTGTGCTGAATTGCAGATTACGTACCGGCATCTGTGTGATAAATAACTGTTAATCAGCTGATTTGCACTTCCTCTAATGTCACAAAAATTCAATTTCGATAGTAATATATCCTTTTTCATTGTATCAAACGCTTTCTTTATATCTAAAAACGAGTAAATAAAATAAAATAGAAAAACTAAAAAATAGAATGATGCATTAAGAACGAGCCGTTTGACCTATTCATAGGGCGATACCCAAGTCCCATGCCCTAATTCTAGCTACAGATGGTCAAACACGAACAGATCACAGCGGTTGTGGTTCGTGAAGCCGAGTCTTCCGGCATCACAAGCGGATTCACTCACCAGTCGACCAAGCTGATGGTCACCTTAAATAGTGTAAGTTCTTTATGAATGGCAGGTAATACGATGGTAACTAGATGAAATATCGCGGAAACAGGGTTTAATTTTTAGCAAAATCTAAACTGAAACGGTGATATAACACAAAAATTTTCAAAAAAATCAAAAAACTTTTCATGGAGAATTTTTCAAAAAATTCGTCACAAATTTATGAAGTAGAAATTGGTCTATAATTATATGCGTAGAATGAATCGCCCGTTAAAACAGGCTTAACTTTTACACATTTCAACATCCGAGGGTAGACTACATTCGTTATACACTTGTTAAAAATTTCGATAAGACATAAAACAACGGTTCACCAATAGCCAATATACGTGCTGGCTAAACTTCATCTCTATGATAAGATTTCTTGGTAATGGATGACACAACTCTGTGTAGCTGCCTATGATCTATCAGGGACAAACAACAGGATAGCGGTATAGAAATCCCTTCAATTACACGAGCGCTGTTCGTTATTGGAAGCTCATCCACAAGATGTTGAGCAACAGAAGATGAACTGATCTATCAAATAAATATTGCAATATTCCATGTAAGTGCTCTAATATTACTTGTGTCATAAAATTACTTTAGGTGTTGTGATATCATTTATAAACGCTCTAATATTACTTGTAAGTGCCTGAAATCAATTGCAAGTGTTGTAATATTCCTTGTAAGCGCTCTAATATTACTTGTGTCATAATATTATTTGTAAGTGTTGTAATATCACTTGTAAGTGTTGTAATATCACTTGTAAGTGTTGTAATATCACTTGTAAGTGCTGTAATATCACTTGTAAGTGTTGTAATATCACTTGTAAGTGTTCTAATATCACTTGTAAGTGTTGTAATATCACTTGTAAGTGTTGTAATATCACTTGTAAGTGTTACCATAATATTTGCTCCTCCTGCAGTAGAATTAGCGTCCAGTGGAACAACTATGACTGGCAAGAGTGGCTTGAAGTGAAGTACTCTTTTATCAGGGGTGTGGTCGTAAAACTCATGCTTCATTAGAGGCTGTGGGCTCACGCTAGATTAAAGTGTCGAATTGAGTGAGATTCCAGGGTCTTGAACAAACTCTAACTTTGTGTCATTTGATGCAAAAATATAATCATTATCTAATTTGAAACCCTTTTCTAACACTTCGATTTTTGACAAATTTTGGTGCAATGCCCGTCTATCTTGAGCTCCAAGTAAAAAGAAAGTGAAAACGGGAATAAAAATATACAGTATATCGGATTTTAATTGAGTTTAAATTGATATTTAATTAGGTTTTAACTGAGTTTCAGTTGATTTACTTATGTTTGAGCATGTAGTCAGTGTAAAAGGACCGTATTGAGTAGAATGGTCTAAGAAAATTCAGTCACTGCTTGAAACCGAAATCATTTCGAAATACAAAGAAACAAGGCGCTTTTGAGCACAAATTATTTTTGTCGGAGCAGCTGAGCATCGGTATATGTATTATCCCAGCGCTGTGCTCTAAGCCTCTTGTTGCAGCACTCCGAGACACCCGAAAGTTAGATGGTGGCTTTGCCTCCAGCAACACGAACAGCTGAACTGCGGACACAGTAGTGCTGCCCCAAGGCTATACGAGTGGAGTGGCCGGCGTGGAGTGGCTATGGGACGGGCTGGAGTGAACATGGAGTGGTATGGAGTAGCATGTAGTGGCATGGAGTGACATGTAGTGGCATGGAGTGACATCGATAGCCATGGAGTGGCATGAAGTGACATGGAGTGGCATGGAGTGACATGAAGGGACATAGAGTGGCAGGGAGTGTCATGGAGTATTTATGCAGTGACATGGAGTGGTATGAAGTGGCCATGAAGTAACGTGGATTGGTCACCATGGAGTAGGAGATTCTGTCTCTTTTTGTGCCCAAGTTCCCTCGCTACAGCCCAGAATCAGAAGCACTGCGCATCAAAATACACACATTTTTGTTGATCCCTGGAGCTACGCAGCAAACTTTAACAGTCAGCTCGAAAGGGAAGTTTTTTCTGATGTTAACTCGACTTACACGAGCTGCTCAAAAGCAGATTTAAAAAGAAAAGTTCGTTGGTAGCGCGAAGATCAACCCAAGTTGCGAGAAAAGTTTGTGTCGAGTGCACCTGTCTTGAGAAAACAGAACAAATGGGAGTGAGGAGACCTCGAGGCTGTCTCTGGACTGTGATTGGTGGATCATAGTTCATGGTCAAGAAATAGAATTGAGTGAAAGATATTGAATGCTACGCAACACATAGAAGCATGTTACTACTCCATTTGAATTTATTACCTAACTTAACAGTGTGCTCTATGGAGTCGGTATATGTGTATAAACGTGTAGGTATACATGCATTTACACAAACAAACAAACGCATACACACACACCGAAGTCGAACTTGTCTGGTCAAAGTTGTGACGTCAGATGAAGGTGTACTAAATGTAGAACACCTGAAAAGTATCCAGTAGTGAGGAAAGTCAAACGTCATTCGATATGGACAGTTAAAGCTCAATTATTTTTGTTCTTTTCCATTTAACTTTTGAATATTGAAATTTTTGTGTTCAATGTTCTCGCAACAAAACTTCTTGGCAGTTTCGAAGGTAGAAAAAATGGCCCGTTTGGCAATTTTGAGGCAAAGGATGCACGTCATTTTTAGCAGTTTTGAGGCACATGCATCACAATTTTGGCAGTTTGAGGTGGATACACGAAAGTATAGTGTCTGAGCTTATGCACTTCAGAGTCGCTAGGTAAGCAATTTCAGACTAACAATGCTCGTTTTTGTTTCAGTGGTGGACGAATAGAAAACTAGTCGGTAATTACCATAGGCCATCATATCTGGTTGATAATTCATGCGGTTTTGGATAAATATCTGGCAGAACTGAAAAGGATCCAGTGAAATTTCTTCTGATAAGCTAGCAGTAGCTCAACTTTTAAAACTTGCTTCAGAAGTGGATATCACATTTTCGTCCCACGATTGCCGTCTATTGTGCACTCGTATTGCTTTTATGCTGGTCCATAATACACTAATTGCTAAATTCTTCATTTGCCACACAAACTAACATTTCCACCTTCCTGTGGCTAAAAAAGAACTATCCTCTGAAGCAGTATTTGAATCAAGTTTATGAAAATCACGTCGTTGAAAATAATATTTTTACTGCATCAAACTACTCTCTAAAGTTTCCACGTCCTCTTTATGTGTCGCTTGTTTGGTCACTCTGGATTTGCAGTGTATTTGTGGGCCCGTAATGCTCGAAAGTGATTAATGTGTACGCAAGTGGCTGAAATATTTATGTACTAGATAGTTCCCGTGGAAATTTCACGGTTTAGATTTGACTAATTTGGAATTATTATACTCGTATGTATGAATGTACGAGTATTAAAGATTTCAGACGAATTATTGCGTTTTAAATTAATATTTTTCATGAATATATAGAAAACTTCCATTCTGTCTCTTATCTGCCGATAACATGGTCTAAATAGCACTCGTGGAAATTCCACGGTGCAAAAGTGATAACATTAAGGATCTATGATAAAAAATATATTTTTCACTTTAACTCGTGGTACTATGAGAACATGAATATTCTTCATGAATATATACAGAACTTCTATCCTGCATCTTATCCACCGATAACATGGCCGTGTAGGAGAAGAAGGTTAATAACGGGAAAAATGGAGTATTTTATAGTAATCCAGTACTTTTGAAATCCTCAATACAATATTTTTAATACATGTATATCCGTTCTGATTTCAGGCCAATAATACTTTTTCAGTAATAGATTGGAAGAAATAGGACGACATTCACAGATAGAGAGAAAGAGAGAGAGAGAGAGTGATGAAGATACACTGTCTATTATATAAGTAGATAACGTACGTGAATGTGCGTGATTGATGTCTTTACCTTAGACGGCATGAGACTTGGGTATACCCTAAGAATGAATCAAGCTGCTTGTTCCTGTTGCCATATTTATTCTAACTTCGTATTTGTTAATGAAACACTGCAGCACAACAATACAAATATGCTATGTAATGTAATGAATGAAAGATAAAGCAATGTCTCGCTGCTCGAAAAAGCTCCGTTACTTAAGCTTAAATAAAACTGGTTGGCAAGCAGGTAGCTACGAGACATGGGCAGCATCAAAGGGTTGGCAAGCAGGTAGCTACGAGACATGGGCAGCATCAAAGGGTTGGCAAGCAGGTAGCTACGAGACATGGGCAGCATCAAAGGGTTGGCAAGCAGGTAGCTACGAGACATGGGCAGCATCAAAGGGTTGACAAGCAGGTAGCTACGAGACATGGGCAGCATCAAAGGGTTGGCAAGCAGGTAGCTACGAGACATGGGCAGCATCAAAGGGTTGGCAAGCAACAGCAGAGCTAGAGCTGGACGTCACTGTCCTGCTCCTTTTTTTGAATGAGTTTTGTTTTAAAAAAAGGAAGTTATGTTGTCGCACCCTGTAGATACGAGTATGTCATTGAATATGTCATTTCTTTTCTTTGTGAAAGAAATTGTTTGTAATGTCCTTGATTTTAAAGTTAAAAGTTGTAAATAGGTTTAGTGATTTCTTAAGACTTTAAATGTCCGTAAATATGATAGTGTTCGTTGACGACAACTACTCATCAATCCTCATCACTTCTACACACCATTACACTCTCCTTTGAACTAAACTCTGCAGCAGTTTTAAAACTTTTATAAACACATGACGACAAAATTTTGAGTGGTGCAACGTTATTTGAATATTCATTTAGGAAGGACGAAGTTTCTGCTAATAAATTGAGGGTAGATGCAATAGTTTTCATTTCATGCATTTCAAAGAAATAAAGAGACTTATGAAAATTAACCCTGAATATAGAAAAGCAATTCCATTCTGAATGCTCACAAAAATTTACCAGTGTTAGTACAGAAATGGCACTAATATTTAATATAACCTTATCTCGATCGTAGATGTGGACTTTGCAATTGACAACGAGGCGCAAATTTTTTCAATTGTTTTGGTGAGACAGTTTGTGACTTCCGAGCTCCAAACGTTCGTATAGATTTTTGGTGCATTCTGTTGGTATCTTTAATAGTACGCATTGTTGTACCCTTTATTGGTACACACTGTTCGTACCTTTTATTGGTACGAACTGTTGGTACCCAGTGTTGCTACCTCCTGTTGGAACCCCACAACTCCCACTGTTAGAACACATTTCTCTTCCCTACTGCAAATGTTCGTAAAGTAAAAGAAAGTCAGTTATTTACCGTGATTTTGTGATGCCAAACATATCCATGCGTTAGAAGTGACATCAATTTGACTATCGATATCTCCTGCTCAGAAAATAATGTCGAAATGAAGCCATAATATCGAGACGTTTTGATCGTCACTAAATTCTCTGTAATATCTAATTCATGCAGAACTGGCGCCTTAGGAGCCAAGTCTGGACGTCGTGGTGCTCCAGAAATCCTTGTTTTGGAGGCGACTTTTGAGCCTCAACGATATTTTGCGGCTAGAAGGCTTTCGAATTCAGGGTCAAGAAAAGAAAGTTTTCCCAGAAATGGACCCAAGAAGTTTCTACTCCGAGCCGTGAAATCGAAAATGACATTTTGGAAAGACCCCATTTCAGTTGCTCGGGAATTTAAGAATTGATGTGGACGCGTTTCTAATTAGCTTCTGGAAAACTTTGAATTTTTTTATTTGTTCCTGGGGCAGTGAATTAGTTTGACTGCCTCTGTCTCCGATGAGTTTCATTATTCAAGGAAAATTCCAAGAACCAATCAGAGTACTGGAGCCAAGTCGACTCATAGCCAGGAAGCGATTAAATTTCTCAAGGAAATAAGGCAAATCTCTTGAGCCTAAACCGAATGATGGCTTCACATGATTTTGTGAATTAATTAGTATTCTGAGAACCAATGCAAAGAATGCTCAAATTTTAATTCATTAGATCAATCAATTTCTTGACCGCTTGCAATTTGAAATTTTAGATCAGAATGAATGTTTTAAAAAAAGTTTAACTGACGTGAACTATAATGGACTGAATTGATTCAAGGCTTCTGAAAATATGAGAGAAGCAGATTGAAGTTAATAAGTTGAAGTTTGGCTCTTTATGACTACTTTAACTCATTCGAATAATTATATTTTATATGGTTCAATGTTCAGTATTTCGTACATCGATGTTTCCTTGAAGCCTTCTAATTCATAAATGGTAATCTAAAAAATCGAACATACTCATACATGATGAAAACGCCCATCCTCATTTGTGCAGTAATTTCTACGTGCTGCTTTCCTCAGGCATGAACTAAAAAGAACGCCAGAAGCACGTAGCGAGGACCACGTGAAGTTGCTTTGGTGGTCGCACTGTAATCTTGAGTCTACAGCGGCCTTCACTTCTTGGTCTGCAGATTATCATTGATTGCCACGCCGCGATATTGGCCCAGCATCGAGAATTGGGCTGTTAAGGCAATTTGCTTGATCTGAAATGTATGTAAGGTCATATCAAAACTGGCAAGTCGTGCGGCTCTTACGAAAAAGTCGTTGGCCGGTTTGCTTGGAACATTTCAGTTTACACAAGTGCAAGTATTTGGTGTTTGCTGATCGCGTAAATAAGATAGCATAATCAATGGATAATCATTACGTATGATAGTTTTTTATAAGAGGTGACAAGTGATAGATCTATGACTCTAATGTTGACTAGGGAGATAGAACGCTTAACATTTTTTGTTCCTAGAGAAAGTAATGCGATATTTTGCGCACACAAACCGGTGTGTTCCACTCAGGAGTGTAGCCATATCATCAGGAGGATGGAACAGGAGTGTAGTCACATCAACTGGAGGATGGAACAGGAGTGTAGTCACATCAACTGGAGGATGGAACAGGAGTGTAGTCACATCAACTGGAGGATGGAACAGGAGTGTAGTCACATCAACTGGAGGATGGAACAGGAGTGTGGTCACATCAACTGGAGGATGGAAGAGGAGCGTAGTCACATCAACTGGAGGATAGAACAGGAGTGTAGTCACATCAACTGGAGGATGGAACAGGAGTGTAGTCACATCAACTGAGGATGGAACAGGAGTGTAGTCACATCAACTGGAGGATGGAACAGGAGTGTAGTCACATCAACTAGAGGATGGAACGTGAAGGTAGTCCAATAGGAGAATGGGACATAACAGAGGAAAAGGATTTCCAGGTTTTCTGCCTCTATTCCCATCGGTGTGTGATGCATCAGCATTGAGGGCTGAATGCTTTACCGTGGGAGTGACCAGGAAAGGAACGAGTATAGTTCAAAAGGCTCTCATTTCAATACAATACGACGTTAGTAAACAAATCAGTCTTCACAAATTTGCTGTTCCACAATCATGAATAGGTTTTAACTCACTTTAGTTCCTTGAAACAGAATTTTAAAATTCTAAAGATATCATGTGCTAAATATTTTTTTGTTAAGTTCCCTGTGAAATGGTGATATAGTACTAGGGATAAAGTACTACGGATAGAGTACTAGGGAATAATGTTTCTAGACTACTTTAGAAGATTTTTATAATCTTATTGCTCCAAATTAATGTTAGAGTGATACGTGTTTTTCGTTGTAGATAATTATAATTGAGCATAAAATTTTGTAATCAGAGCATCAAGGGAAATATTATTACGTCAGAGTACTTTTATGCTACTACATCAAAACAACACAGCATCAGACCGCGTTTTTTTATGTTATAGTTTAATAAAAACCACGAAGCTTGTGCAGCATCAAGACAACACCTTATTGGACTATTTTTATGCTATGCATCCAGGCAACATACTGCCAGGCCATCTTGCTATGGCATCCAGGCAACATAGTGCCAGGCCATCTTATGCTATGGCATCCAGGCAACATACTGCCAGGCCATCTTGCTATGGCATCCAGGCAACATACTACCAGGCTATATTTACGCTATTGCATCCAGACAACATACTGCCAGGCTATATTTATGCTATAGGATCCAGGCAACATACTGCCAGGCTATTTTTACGCTATAGCATCCAGGCAACGCCGTACTTTACCATTTGTAAGCTAAGCCACCATAACAACAAGCTTCTGGACTATTTTTATGCTATAGCATCAAGGCAACACAGCACTGAACTGTTTTTATGCCATATCATTAAAAAGAACATACTGCCTGGCTACTTTTATACTACAGTATGAATGTGACACGATGCTGGATCATTTAGAAGTTTTCTACAATATCTGAACCGGGAATGGACAACCACAAAAGTTTTTCAGTCCTTTTTGCACCACGAAACTTTTTAGGCTCAAAGGTACAAACTGTGTGAACAAAATTTAACACCTGTCCAAAAATATTTTTTGCGAATTATAATGTTGAGTTATTCTTAATTCGAAATTTGGTGGGTGTAGAATATTATTCAGTGCTACGGAACATTGAAAGGGACAGAAAGTTAGACATTTGTACCAGAAATGGGCACACTAGAGCGTGGAAACTTTTTCTATATTTCACGGGAACGACTTCCCGTCGACACTTGGTCCGGAGATAAGAGTGCAGGATCAACTGTAAATTGGGAGCAAAAGTTAGGAATATGGAATTGCTGATGCTGTTCTGAGAGCCAAAACGGTCGGCGGTTTTCTGAAACTAAGAAGTCAATTTCGCTGAGATGAGAAATGGCCAGAGAAATGAGGGAGCTTTACGAGCTACGCTTGCGGTTCTTACGACGCTGGAGAACGGCACTTAACCGTTCATGGGCTTGTGCGAGAAATTGTACTTATACTGAGGAGCTCTTTAAATTATCAACATACGGATTATGCAGGCCAGAGGTAATCGTGTGAGCAGTCACTGTCATCACTAAATATTACATTTTACTTGATTGAACAAGCACAGAGTCTCCTGTCTGTCGTCAGCTAGTGGCCATCTTACTGTGAAATTATTCAAGTGTTGGTTGAGATTCATCAAAAGTACCGTCCGGACCGTGGGAATGTAAATGGGAATTAATTTTAAGCGTAAGATTTATGAATGATGTCAAAAAATATTTTCAACTAATATACCTGATACATAAATATTTAGTAGAATCATTGAATGAAATGCATAGCTTTCATTTCTAAAGCTCAAATCCTTGTGGTAAAGTGTCCCTTGCTTTGCTTCAAAATCAATGGATTATGCCTACGTTGCGAGTGCTTGAAGTGTTTAAGATCAGCTTTCGAAACAGTGTTATTTTAGGAATGACGCTTTCAACACAAATCTGTGAATCAGATTTATGAGAAAGATTATAAAGAAAATTTGTTTTGAAATCATCCTGATTTGGATTAAGTTTGACCTTCTTGTTCTTGAATATTTCTGCATGCACAAGTTTAAGCCCACTCTCTCTTACGTACACAGTACACACGCGTTAAAATGAGCGAATCATTGACATCTCCTGCCCCTGTGATTTTGTCATGCCAAGGTTTTTTACGCGTGTGAATAAGTATAGTATTCTGAGAATTCCATTTTGAACTTTGTTTTGCAATCTTTGCGAAAAGTTTGTAAGGAATGAGTTTAAGCTTTAAATATTCAAATTATCTATAACACATTTGAAACTTTGTCCCTGGATGCTCTGTGAAGAACAAGAGCCTATAACAGCACAGTGAACGGACTTGACGAGTGAGAGGAAGAGTTTTGAATTTTTTACGTCCTCATTTAAGAGAAGAGTTTTCCAGAAGGAAAAAATATATATACATGTATGTTTCACTTCTTATGGCTGCGACGTAAAAACTCAACAGTTCCCAACTGCTTCTATCATTGTTTCGCTCAAACTGGCGAACATGAAGGAAGTTGAAAATGAGCTTGCTAAGAAAACAACTTGACGCTATGCATTAAAACTTTCTCAAATAAGTTTACATTAGCGAAACATTACCTTTTTAAATATTTTTTATTGGCTTCAGTATCAAAGTCAATGTAATTAAAATTGAAAGAAGAGGAATTTGGCCTGAAATCACCGTACAAACGGCAATTCTCGTTGACCAGCTTATGCAGAAGAATACTTTTTATTGCCAGCTTGAGTTTTAAAAAGTCTTATTGTAAATACTGTAAATGAAGCTTTAAATTCTTAATACCAATATCATAAAACTAGGGACGATGCTCTCAGCGATTGTTCCTGTCTTTTTATGTAGTGACTTGAGGTAGAGGCTTTCAGGGACGCATAGATATGAGCTGGAAGTTTAAGGAAATAAATACCTCTAGTCAGCTAGACAGACAGCTAGCCAGTCAGTCTTCCTGGTCCTCTGCGTGACAAAGAAGAGAAATTCAAGTGCTGCTTAGAGACCAGAACTGGAGACATGCATCACAAACACAGACCGTTAGCCACTCGACTACAGTGAAAACAAGTTTGTATCTACTGGAGTTTGTTCTCATTGTTGACTTGGAAGTTCGTACTCCTGACAGCGTCGCTAGGATTAAAACTAAAGGAACTTTTACGCGACACGACACGGTGTGAAAAATTTCATGTTGCACTCACAGGAGAAACTTTATTGTTTTTCTCCAACCACCGGAGCAAAAATAACATTCCTACAGCTCCTAATGAAAGATTCTAATATCTACTAATTAATATCTGCTGCTACATCAATATAAGAGTTACTTCTCTCAGTTAAGAAATTGAATCTTGAACTGTGTTCCAGGCGGATAATATTCACCTTAAAATTATATTTCTCATTGAAATATTATAGTATAAGCTATAGCTCCCATGGATGACGAAAAACTTTTAAGAAACATTCATCTTTAAAGTAAAATAGTTATCTTAGCTGTGCGCATGCTACGGAGAAAATACATTACGCTTCAATACGGTTTATTGTAACGTACTAAAGGAATTCTTCAATAAACTATTTCTGTATCACTGGGATCAGATTATGCTTTTCGGAATTCTACACGCGTAACTCGCTAAAAAAGAAAGAGCTGCCTTCTCTTTCAAACTCCGTAATGAAGATCAGGGTCTCACTTTATACTCGAGTCGAAATAAATGGCATCAAGCATTTTAAAATTCCCCGCCATGAGAAGAATTTTACGAGTCAGTGCTAAATAAACTCCCACTAATAAACTTGAAGTAATTTTTTTTTCCATTTTCTTGAGTTTTTGTATGATTTTTTTCCGATGAAACAAAAAACAAATAAATATCGAGTGTGTAATTTAGTTCCGACATTTTGAGCTTTGGTTTAATCGAAAATAAATCTACAAGTTATAAAATAAAGCTTCAGTGAAAATTTTCAATAGAACTGAAACACATACTCATAACAATGGTAAACATGAATTTCAAAATTTAGTGCTAAAGTAAATGATGGATCCGACATGTGCATGCTGAATGTAAATTTTTTAGTGCGAAGTGCTGGAAGTAAAATGCACAGGGTGGAATATGTACAGGTAAAAACTGAATATTTGCTGGCAAAAGAGCAACAGGCTGAAGGGTATGAAATATGTATTGAATATGCACATTGCATTTTTTTCACTGTAGGCTTTTTTGACGTGCTTCACAGTATGTTTGTACTATCACTTCAACGCGTAGATCACACTTTACTAATTGCAATTTTATTTGTTTAAGTCAGCCAGGGATGCAAATTTAGTAGCACAACTATTGCAGAGGTAGAACTGAAGGATGATGACCTGCTGTCATACATGTACGATGCCTCACACTGGCGTGTTCTGTAATACTTTCAACGAGCTGTAAGTGAAGTGAACAGTTTGAATTATACTCTACGTATGAGTATTTGGGTTGATCTCATCACTTTAAGAAGCTTACTTCTAACATTTTAGCAAAATATATGACCAAAATTTTGATATGCTAAGCTTATATGTATTAGAGGGAGATTCAAAACAAAGGCGTATAAAAAACGCAAATATTTGAAAAATATTCATGGATTGATCAAGATTCACCTGCAGAAAAAATGCATTAGGAAATAAATGGGATCAGTCAGTTCTCTTTTCATAGCGTGTGAGGCTTGAATTTGAATCAAATGAATGCAGAGTTAGTAATAGTGTAATAGCCCTTTATTAGTTTCAATGCATAATTGGGGTATAAACATGCCTATTCCATCAAACACTGTTCTGTCAAAGTAAAATGTACAATTTGAACGAACTTCCCGCGACATTTTTTCCTTTTTCCTTCGATAGTGTTTTTCTATGATGTCATTTCTTCCCAAACACGTTCTAAATTTACAGGAAGTTCTGTAATATCCTGTATGTCCTAACACGAATTAAGTAATTCTTGGAAGAATTCAGTTGACTGTTCAAAGGTTCTTTAAAGAGTACTTGGATGCAAGCATAAGTAAAAAAGAGTGCGTGAAGCACCCGCCACCACCACCATCGTAGAGCTACAAACCTCACACTTAATTTACGAGCCTCGCAGTTTGCTGCCTTCACGCGCATCGTGTCTCGTAACGGCAGCCATAACTTAAATTTTCGCGCCTTATGTACGCTATTTAATTGGTCAATTCTTTTTGACTGCGTGCTTAGAACACAGCGTAAAGCTGCAGACCCTGCAAATGAAGTGCAGTTCGGAGTTGTTGGGCTCGTTATTTTGTGTACTCCGACTTAGTCGTGCGGCCTCAGCTGTACGACGGAGGGAAGAGATGATGACCTACACTGTACAGTATTTAAAATACGCGGAAGGAAGGCATGCTTGTTTCATTTTATGAATTTTTATGGTTGGAAGGAGTTCTTTCTTGCTCTGACGAAAGATGGTTCTCGGCCATTTTTAGGGATAAATTTCAGACCTATGGAAGGAAATACAGAAACTTGGTCTTGTTTAGCTGAAATTTTGAAATGAGATGCGTGCGTTCGATGTACTTTATCATGTTGTGAGATTTGAAACTCATTTAATGAAAGAGAATTGTAGACACTAATCACGCCGTGTTATTTTTTTAAAATAATTGTATTGTGTATGAGAAATGTTAAAAAAGATAATCGCGAAAACGTTTAACTACAGGAGCTTGGTCTATAAACAGTCGTGTCTTACATAATTTTTTCCTTCAGTGGTGGAAAGCTGCTTGCATCAAAAACATAACGGAGATTCAACAGATTTTCAAAACAGCTTTAACGATGAAAAAGCTAACATGGAATAAGATTATCGTGTTTTAAATTGATGAGTTACATAAAAAAAAAGACTCATTTGACTTGATTAAGTGAGATCTGAAGGTGTAGAGGTAACAAAAATTTTTACGCAAATCGAGAACTTCCATTAAATTCTAGTCCGCCAAAATTCAACAGCTCGACAGTTCACTCACGCTCAAACGAGGTTTAACAAGTAAAGTAAGATAATAAGTATTCAAGTAAGGATATCTGGAATTAGAGTTTTCCTTGAGTCGTCCATTATAGGAGACGTGCGATGCTTAATTCAGAGCTAGAGAATCAAGAGAGTACTCTGGAGGAGCAAACAAATAAATATACATGCACGTTATGTAACCGAGAGTCATTAATGTACTGCTCAGTGAAGCGTTCGTGACTGCGCTCATTATGCAGGCAACTCTCAAAACTTGGCCTTTATTTTGTCATTTTATCTCTTAATTTTTATCTAAATATAAATTTAATTATTGCCTTAGCGCTTTACATAGCCACAAGGCGCATTTCTAACTTACACTTTCTCATTTACTCTATCAGGGGAAATGAACGGCTGCAAATTTTCCGTTACTTTTCTTTTGTCGAGTTTGTAATGTAAACTTGGGTGTTTGGACGCGTCGACATGAGTGAGTTGTAGCGCAACGAGACACTCTGTAAGAAATCAAATATGAAACGGTGATTTTTCTGCGCAGTCTCTGGTTGAAATTTGGATAATTCCATATTTCTTGGAGCAGCGAGGCCACAATTCCGATTCACAAACTCGAGTGATCCGAGAATTTTATTGCAACTTTAAGTGAAGTTAGACAGGAATTGTGGGGATGAGTGACATCTCGAAAATTATCCAGAGCGAGTGATAAGTCACCTGAAAATCATGCAGCTCCAGGAAAATGAAACGCGCCGAGAGACCAGATCGAGGAATTTGACTTCCGTCTCTCAGCCACTCGACGAATTTCAGAATTCTGATTCCGGCGCCCAGTCATTGTTGGTGCACCAGAATTTAGGTTCAACACTGAAAACTTTGACTTACAGAACTGTGTAGAATGTAAGAACAGTTCTGATTATGAAATGTGTGAATCATTATTAAAATGGAAAGTTTGAGACTAATTATTGGCAGATTTCGAGTGTACTAGTGCATTGCAATTTAATTTGAGTTTTTCTTTCTATCGAACGCAGGTAGTAAAATTCATAATAATAAGCGTCATAGGATACACACAAAATACCTCGCATCAAAGTAACTTTCTTCGCGTCTTGTAGTCCGCATTCTTCTAAGTTAACGCATATTTTTGTCATATTTTCCATCTTAAATTAGACCTCTAAGATCTCTTAACTAATGATACCGCCGCTTTTAGAAGGAAGGAGAATTACAGTGATGAAATTCTACATCAAATTACTCATGCAAGTGATGAAAAATAGGCTAATGGAGAAATTGTTCTACAGAATTATTTTATACTTCTGCAAATACATACATTAAAATTTTCTGATAAGCTTATGTCAAATATTCAAATTTATGAATACCTAAAATTTGAAGAAAAGATTTTCGGATTTGGAATTCAAAATACTAAGAGCAATATGGAGGTTAAGGAAATTCAGTTCCCGAACAAATTGATTAACATGTTTTCTCTATGATAATTTCCAGAATTTTTCATCAAAATATGTAAATGTAAAAACTGCTGTGTTACAGTTCCAAGGCTTTCTTTGAGCCGCAATTTTACATTACATGGAGAGCGTCGCTCTTCCGAAGAGCATTTGTGATAACTGTCACTGTTTTGAGGAGCAACTGTGATGACAGTCGTAATGTGTTGGTGTAACACTTAGTACTGAATGTTGTACGTCACAGCTACTTTCAGTACACGCTTGGTGACGTGCAACTGTCGTGGGGTTCATTACTGTTTGGTGTGTTTCGACCACACATATGTATGTTTATTTGATGAGTGTGCAATTGAATTTAAACGATCAGAATGAATGTACGACTTGAAACAAAGCAAAATACACATCATTTTAACTTCAGGACATCTGTCCATTGAAATGAGTTCAAATGAACTGAATTTTTTATGAGTTGAAATGCCTTACTTTTTATGTCAGTTTGGAGGTGACGAATATGACTTTGACGTTCACTCCATTTGATGTATTAACAAATGATTATTGTAAAATACTATTAGACTAAAGAATGCAAACTATGGCTGGAATGCTCTGACAGTCCAATAACTGCAGAGGAAGATTATACAGCCCCCGTCGCGCTAAATGAAGAATATTGGTCGTAGATGTCTATGACCATGATAAATATCCATTTCACTTCGACTTTCTCACGCAGACAACCATGGTAATTTTACCTAAATGTCATGGATTGTTTACCAATGCACAACCATTTGAACCAATTTAACAACCATCACAAGTGAAAATCGTGCAACGATTTTCATCACCGTCTACCCTTCCAAAGCCATCCTGTGATTACTCTGCATAGGCATTTAAGGTGCCTTTGATTGCTGAACTTAGAGGTGATCAGTCCAAAATTTTAATTTAATTCCTGCGTATATATGATGCCCTACAGATATAAAAGAGTTCACAAGCAGAAGGCTAAAAATGCAATTTTTATGTATAATTTTCACCAAATCAAGTTGCAGGCTCTGACGGAATGAATAAAGTGCTTATCTATAGCGGCTTGAACGCACGGCTTTGCAGGTAGCCTGTGTTCATTTACACGACGTCGTGTTCAGAAGCAGATCAACCGGAAACAATGAAGTGTAGCTATTAGAGGGAAGCTCGGCCGAATGTTGAGGTCTTTGATGGAGGTCGAGGCTGGCTTTGGTGAGGTTGCGCACACTTCAAACAGAAATGGGATTGGTTGGGTCAAGTCACAGGCCTAATAGAATGGCTCCTAATGGAGCGGATTATAATGGAATTGAAAGGCCAGGTCTGGAGCTCAATTGGGTGACCTAAACGGCCTCAGATATTACACAGAAGGATGGGAGGAAGTTCCTTAATCTTTGTTCTGATGACATCATTAGTTTGACATTCATTGAATGTTCTCAGGTCAACTACACAGTCACAGTAGGCTGTAGCAAGGTCTTTAAGCGTCATCTCAGATATGTTAATTGTCTTATGCATATTCTTAGACCGCGAAAAGATTTCCACCAAATGCATTATCAAATCTGCAATTATAATGAAAACGCGTCGACTGACCAAATAACAAAGCTGGGCTGTAGGTGGGGCATAAGCGGAGGTGTTCTACAGTTCCGAGTTGTTTACTTATTTTCACTAGATACGAGTAAAGTTTTCATTCATATCAAGCCTTCAAAAAACTGCTCCTAAGCTGCAGCAAAGATAAAGTGGTCATTTTAAATAAGTCAAAGCATTTATGTGTGTTCGGGTTATAATGTAGTTACTTTTTTGATAAATATTTAAGTATTATCAACGTGGATGCATGAGCTTAAGGTGTTAACCCATTCCAAGCGGCGGAATTATGTATAGATCCTCCAAAGAATGATCCCATTCAGTGGAGCGTCTATATATAGTTACTACCTTGTTTTTGGTGTTACAGTTTAGCGGCTGTTATGATGTAGGGATTGTGTATAAAAAAGAGGCCTCTGGTATATTTTACTGTTATTTTATTGTCCGTTAGCGCAATCATGGCCAGTGTCATAAATGAAATGATGAGGTGCGTGGCAGCGGGTCAAGATGATCAGTACACGTGCTGCTTCTCTTGCTTCGCTGCCACTGTTTGAATTGATTTTATTTCCGTACATTTCGTAATCTTTAATTTACTTACATTTTTACAGATAATATACCCATATTTTCGACCATGTCTTCTCGTAAAAGAAAACTAAACTTAGATGATGAAGGTGATGTCAGTAGATTATTGCAGTTCTTAGATGAAGTTGATCTTTAAGATGAATTACTAGATGTTATAGAATGGAATATATAAACATATTTTACTAACTAGATTTAACCTAGTGATTTTTGTGGTATTTCTTTCAAATTCTTATGTGCTCGGTTTAAAAGTTTCATTTCATATTTGATAAATAAGGTCCTATTTTTATAGCTGAATGGTATGTTTTTGCATGACTGGAATACATGTATTTGTATGTATTTGTGCCTGACTGACTAGATAAACACTCAAGTTACTAATAAAAACATGAACTTCTTTTTATTAATGTCTAAACAAAATGAAATAATTTTTTTGTCCTTTTGCGTAAAGCATCATGCGGAATAAAATACAATAGTGATATTGATGTTTCTTCCTTATATATTTGAAATATTCACATCAAATTAAAGTCTTATTAAGCGGAAGCGACTATTTATAGTCACAAGCCTGCACTTCTATTTAGCGTGTACGAAATCTAATAATGTTTAGAACTGACAGTCGCTAACAGCAGTGATGACTATATATAGACGGTTACAATTTTTGCAGATTTCAACAAGCACTCGACCTCTTGGAATGACTATATATAGACGGTTACAATTTTTGCAGATTTCAACAAGCACTCGACCTCTTGGAATGACTATATATAGACGGTTACAATTTTTGCAGATTTCAACAAGCACTCGACCTCTTGGAATAGGTTAAGGGCCATCTCAAACGAACGTGTGTAAACGTATGTTTGCGTACCATTTCATACGTATGAGCACGTGCATATACACGTGCATATATCGTAGATACAGAGTGTAAACGGTATTTGTTCGTAAAGGTAACCTGGAAATTTAAGAGAAATTTTTTCAATTAAAAATTATATTTCCCATGACAGGGCTAGATGATTTATTTTTTATTCACGGCTTGGGATCTCACTTGACGAACCTCCCTTTTAGCTTCGATGACAGCCTGCGGGAGCCTCAGAACTGGCCTCAGGCCTTTGACAGTGAGTGGAAATTAGACCCTGATGACCTTTGTGATTGTTGCTTTACCTCGTCCTCGGTGTTGCGTCTAGATCTGTTGTCTTTTCGTTCTAACAACACAAAAAAAAAACGATCTCAAAAGTCAGAAAAATAGGGAGTGAAAATGTCAGATGCAGAGCGGTAGAAGAAATTCTTCCTACTTCCGGGCCTTGTATTCCTACTGATGAGACATGACGCTGATCAAGTCTTCTGCAACCTTGCAGCGACTCGGTCGATTCAAGGCTTCACCAACTCACTCAAATATTGACGTTTGCAGTCAATTTTTAGGTCTCGTCAAATTCCTTACCTTATTGTTGGTGATATTAAATTCAGCGAGGAAGTTATGGGCTCTGACGGTGTCAGATCATCGATCATGTGTTTTCCTTTCTGCTGTCACCGTGCCGTCGAATTCTGAATCCTCTAGTTCCATTGATATTTTTCCCCATCTTTTTGCTGTCACTTGGGAAGTGGGAGATTTTTTTGTTTATCTTCCCGGAGAGGATTCCAAGGAGAATTTCTTGTCTCTTCCATAAAGTAGAGGGTTTGAAATTGTCAACAGTAAAGTTTTCCACCAAAATATTGCAAAAACTTTATTTTCCCAGGAAAAACTGACAATTGAAGCTATCGGTTTTTTGAGGTCTTTTCATATCATGATGAGTGTTCATCTTGCCAGGAAAATGACGAGGTCTTGTAATTTCTCCCTTCCAAAATTTGGCTGGAGTGCCCAGCACGTTGTAGTACTGTAGTCGTATGTGGGTTCCACTCACCACGTATTTTACGACAAGCTTTGTGAACGCAATAGGGACAGGCTATGAACTGTACATTTCTTACATCACCTGTGAACTGTACATGACCCACATTCTAGGAGGAGGGAAACATGCTGTAGTGCTTTGTGAACCGTATAACAAACACAGACAAATTCAAAGTTTTAGGCTATTGTTTGGTAATTTTGATCTTCACATATCAAGATCCCTTCTTATACACGAATTATACCCATTCTATATGAAATAGAGTTTATTCTTTCTCAAAATAGTTATCCGATAATGTAGTTTACATCCAATTTTTGCCCCGTTTCAGTGCTTACGATAGAATAGAATCGAATAAAGTAGAATATGGCAACAGGAACGAGCCGCTTGGTCACATGCCATCATGTGTAAAGGCATCAATCACGCACATACACCTCAATTATACATAAATATTTCAAACACGTGCGTACACCCTAATTAATTTCAAGCCTTTCAGTCATGCAATCATACTGCAAACATACATACACAAGCCCAGGGTTAAGAATGATATGGAATTAGTTCTTTACAGAATTTGGGGGTTTCTTTTCCAAAATTTATCTAGACAATTTTTGGACGTGTTTTTGGTGCCTGCAGAAATGATACTTTCGATTAACTGATTCCGGGTTTTGGCAATTTTAACTGGAAAGAGGTTTAGAGCCTGGGATGTCGTGAAGGTTCTTATTGTTAGTTTGTGGCCGTTATTTCTGGTTCGTACGTCGTCGTCTCTGTCAACAATATTCTAGTGTAATCCGTTATGAACAAAACAAGTTACTTTACTTTTCTTTTTGTCTACATTTCATGATGAAAATGAGCCGGGGTTTGAAAAACTCAAATGGAAAACATCTAAGTGTTTTTTATGAACTTTATTATTCCCTTACTTAGCAAAAAGATGGTCTTGATCTTGCTTTGTCTGTTATGATTTACATTATAGTAACAGTTACAAGATCGTAACAGTCACATGATCGTAACAATAGCATGATCGTTACAGTTACATGATCATAACAGTTACATGATCATAACAGTTGTATGATCGTGGCAGTTGTATGACTGCAACAGCTTTCCTTAGCAAAATCGCCACAGGGTCTCTTGTTAGAGAAACTTGTAGGGATATCGAAATCATGTTGAATGATTTTTGCTAATCACAGAGATTTTTCGGTGAATTTATTTTACAAGCAATTCGTAATCTATAGTAAGGCATGCACGAATTTTTGGAAAAGTACTTCCAAACACATTGTTCTGTAATCATTATGATTCTCTAAAAAGCTGGGCATTTTGATAAGATTTAATTTCCTAGTTTTAGCAGCACGCATTTTTTAATGATCTGACAGTCGCTGCTGTGTATTTTAATTGGAAAGATTTTATCCGTGTTACCTAGCATGGCTTGACTGGATTCAGCGATTTGATGCAGAACTGTTTTTTTAAGAGATACATTTTTATGCTTGTGGAAGCCCAACACTTCGACAGTATTTTTTATAGTGAAAGAATCTGCAAGAATGGCCTCGTTTGCGCTTCTAACGCAGGAAAGAGTCTTTTCCTTTGAAATATTTTTTTGGTTCTGAAAAAGTCTTGGAGTTGCTCTGAAGGAATCTTTATGACTAGCGAGTTCGTATTACCGGCCTTACAGCGACCGAATCGTTAGAGCTGACCAAAACACATCCAGGCGCTCAAGAGGCGGACATGGAAGAAATTCTCAGAAGAATGTTCTGCTCGAGTTTGTTTTCGGTTATGTCTTTGTTATAGTCAGCCTTCGCTCCGAAGAAGTCGAGCCGAAAAGATTGCTCGTCTGGCACAGAAATCTCGACAAGAGAAAGATTTTTGGTCGTTCTCTCGATTTCTTATGTGACGATTTCTGGAGGAGTCATTGAAAAAGGAGGAAATATAAACACGATAAACTAAAGAGTAAGCAGGTAACTCAGGCTTTATAATAATGTACTCTGAGATTGAGATTTTTTACATACAGAAGGGTAGGTGTATGTACAGGGTGTCTCAAAAAATGTAAATGTAACACACCCTTGGTGTGCGTTATCAGCGTTGTCTGGACAATAATGGTCATCAATTCGAACATTTGCGAACATGATTCTTTAATCACATTTGTCTTCTGTATTCGAAGCTATTTTATTTCACTGTATGTTCATAAATAAAGGATCTCGTCATTCGAAGTGTGAGTACATTTTTTTGAGGCACCCTGTATATAGAGAGACTGATTTTAGACGCTCAAATTATTGAAACTTTGAAATTTTTCTCAAGATATGTTAGCTTGACAATTATGTAGTGTGAACTTCACATGGGAACTTGAGCATGTTATCAAATGTTTTAAAATTAGTTCAAACTGAGGAAAAACTTAGCGATGACTAACAAGATTGTTTAAAGTAATTTTGACAATGAAAATTTAGCATGTCTCCCATTTTAAGATACAAGCAAACCGTAGTGATTTCTTATTTGAATGTAATTGATTTAGACTTACAAAAACAAATCTATCCATATTAACTAAATTGTTTTAGGAACATTTGAACCAGTTAGTGAGGCTAATAACGAATGGAAAGGCATGGAAGAAAATTTTGATACGCTTTTTGTAAATACTTTAACCATTGTTGGTTACTATTTTTTCATGTGAATGGTTGTCAAAAAATGTAGCTCTAGCGCGTGCAACCCAACCGACGCTTCTTTACAATGAGTATCATAAATTAGAGTCATACGTAAGACATGCTATTTAAAGTTCTAAGATTACATTCTACTGAAGCCTAATTTATGTGAGAGCTGGTATAAGGCGATGCAATGTCACTGCAGACAAGTACGAGGTCTGCCGTGTTCGTCTGTCTGACAGCTTCCACTTGCCCAGAAATACTGATGTTTAACGCGTAAATTAGTGACTACGTCAGCACTGCTCTAGGATTTAGAGCTATGAACCTCCATTGAGGCCTGGGGAAGCTCAAAAAGGCTTCTACCTACAAAAGATTTCAAATTTTCCAGAAGCATTCAAGGAATTTCTAATGTCAGGAGTTTCTGGGCGGACAACAAAAAATCAGGGTTGACTGCAACAACCAGTTGATTTACGGAGTTCTTTTCCAGCGCTTTCAAGTATTTGCTTGCATTGTACTAGAACCATGGACTCAGTTATA
The DNA here is from genome assembly GCA_006783055.1 of Trinorchestia longiramus. Lineage (NCBI taxonomy): Eukaryota > Metazoa > Arthropoda > Malacostraca > Amphipoda > Talitridae > Trinorchestia > Trinorchestia longiramus. The sequence goes on from VCRD01000016.1 coordinate 113,806, forward strand.
CCATCAAAACAACTATGGATACCTACAATATATTAAAGCACTGCTGTTTAGTGCGTTATTACTTCCCAAATTCTGTAAATGAAAGAAAATTAAAATCTGACAGTCATGTCGTTTCATTGCATGAAAAACCGAAACACTTACCGTTGGTTAGTGCAGTTTGGGCGGAAATAACCGACTGCAAAAATGTCAGAAAACTGCCGTGTATTGCGCAATTGCTTCATATTGTAAGTGCAATACTTTATTCAAGCTCGTGGACCTGAGACGCCTGCGTTGTGCAGGACCACAGATAATGTGCTGAAGAGAGCTCTAGAGATAGGAAATATCTCTGGCACCTCAAAACATGCAATCGAGATCAAGAAAAACTTTTGCATTCGCAAGTTAGGGCTCGTCTTCATCAATTATCAAAACCTTTTTGGTAATCAAGAAAAATTTGCATTTATCCAGCAATCTAGTCGGACATGAAATTTACTAGCGGTTTGATGGTTTCTGAGCTCTATGATGAACTAAAGTTCTGCAAAATAATAGTTTATTAGGTCACGTAATTGAAATTAGGGACGTTGGCTTTCACTTTCGATATGGATCCTTCCGAAGGCCTCCAGAAAAAAATTCGATACGACGGTTAAGAACTCGAGTGACGAGAAGCACACTAGAAGTTAGTTAGAAAAATGGTTTCTTAAGCGAAAATGTCATGCTTAAAAAAGCAACCTTGAATACAATTAGGGTAGACAATTTGGAACAAGTTAAGAAAATGGTATAAAACTTCGGTTGAATTCGACAAAATTTTCTTGAAGTAGAACAGCCTAACCAGAGGTTAATTGATTCTGCCTACATACCACATGGATATTAATAATGTTATATCATGCTAGACTTATCATCTAGAGAGTCTTGTGAGCATTAACGTTGATAGACATTATGGGAAGAAGGCTACATGTTTCTTTATTCTCAGAAGACAATCTACGAAAACTGCCGCTTGCATGCACATGTTAGAGAAGAGTGGGAGTCATAGAACTGTCCATGTGAATGAACGTCAGAAGAGCAGTCGATGTTATGTCGTATTAGAAGACAAGAAAGAACGCTAGAATGGTCTTCCGGTCTGAAGCATTAGGTCTTCTTCCACTCCATTTCTCGGCGATTCGGTCGATTGGATTTGGTCAAATTCGCAAAAATAGGTAAATGCAGGAGCTACAATTCTGTAGAAGCACTAAAAGTGCAGAGAGCGGCGGCTTACTGAAGCATAAACGAAGATAAAGTGAAAGTAAGAACTTTCGAAGGGCCGTCAGTGAGATTGATACTAAAAGAGGACGTATTTGATAACATTTACCGCTGTTTCTAAGTTTTTATTTTATTGGGAATGAATTGTTTTTGTAAAAATACATAGCAAAATATTCACACAAATTGAAACTTCAAAGATGTTTTTTTCTCCTCGATTCATTTGAAAAACAGTCGGCACATAATTGATTTAATTCTCTCAATGAGTAACATGGCTTCAAGAACACATGTCGAATGAAAGTTTACAAAAAGTGTTATTTTCGTCAGCCCTAGCTGCAGCAGTACAGGAACATACATTTTTTACGTTTCAGGAGAAAAAAATGGATTTGAGTTTGTCTCTTGGGGCTGTGCAGGAACGAACTATCTGGTGAGGCTATGTAGGTTCATCTTCCACCGTTCATTTTACTTGCGTTCGAAGGGCAGGCCGCAATGACAGGCTGTCTGGATGCCTTGTAAGAAAAAGTGAGAAAATCTGTACCTGTTCAATGGAAGCAGCGAAGCGCAGTATACTTTGAAAGCATTGCCAACAAGGGAAAGAGGGAAGAACATTGTCTAAGAAAAATACAAGGTGGAATATAATTTCTGTTACATATTTTCAAATAAATTTTAATAATTATTATTTGGGAAACATTACCAACGTAATTTTGTAAAATAAATTCTCGAGGATATACCTAATTTTTTGATGAGCAATTAGCCATTAACTTTTGACAATGTCTGTAGAATTAATGTGGAAGTTCATTATAGAGAAACATGAAAAGGAACCGAATCCATCCGAAATATTCAAACTAGCGAGAAACTTCAAAATTAATAGAACGTAGGCAAAAAGATCAAATGAAGCCAGCTCTGCTCCTTACCGGAATATCAAAGACCTAAAGTACGAATTGAATAAATGGTGGGAGAAAATGCTCTTAGTATACATAGATCGAGCGGAGATTAAAAACTTTCCTAAAAGACTTCTCCAAGTAGTGTGGGCAAAAGGGAAGCATTTTAAATAATTTTTTTATAGTCATGGGTCAGTAAATTACTTGATGTTTGTTGAAATCAGATATTGAAATAAATGCATTTTACAGAAGAAAAATTGTTTTCATTTTGGAAGAGTATTTATGCCCCGCCCTGTAATTTGAAAAATAGATTGAAATTATGATTAAATGCTATGCTATTTTGCATGCTAAAAGTGATACTTTCGTACAGGCATGAAATTAAGATCAGTATTTTCATTAGCCTTCTTATGCATATTTCTAGGAAAAACTGTTTAGAGAGCATAGCTGTTAAAATCTTTCAATCCATAACGTTGATCGGGAAAATCTATTCATATTTTACTCTCCTAGTAGAGCATTCTGAGTATGAAGCAGTCTGTCTTCGTATAAATTGCTAACTATATTTTTCAACCACTGAAAATGATATTCTTTGTCGGTAAATTTATGAAAACTAATGACGTTCTCTTGAAATTCTTCCATTTAAAATGAAGTGTACCTCCCAACTTTATTTATGAGATTACACAGGTTCGCAAGTCTTCATCGATCGCCACCAAGTGAGGGTAATGCGAGTGTAAAATACAGTAAACAGCAGGGTTGTGGAGTCGCTGCCTGGCGAAAATTACTGTTAATAAACCGGAGTCAGAGTCGAAGTAATACTTTATCGAAATGCAGGAGTCTGAGTCAGGGTAATACTTCATAAAAATTCAAGACTTGGAGCCGGAGTAATATTTTATAAAAATTAAGAAGTCAGAGTCGGAATCCAAGGATTAAATTCGCAGTTCCACAACCTTGGTAAGCAGCGGAAGCATGGCGGGGTTCAGAGCTATACAAATCTCTTTCAAGAAATATTAAAAATTGCTTTCAGATTTCAATTCAACCTAGCTGGCTTCACCAGGGAGTCACTTATTCTGGAGCATCTTTTAGCGGTGTTTGAACATAGCATACCAGGGCAACATACCTACTCTCCAAGTCTTGTGCATATTTCTTCAATGTCAATGTGTCACTCTATGATCACATATGTAATGAAATATACTTGAAGCGAGTTCTAGATCACAAGTGTCTAGTGGGTGATAGATCGTATTCATATTTACGAATTATTGGAACAGCGTCAACTTACAATACGCAATCATTGGTTTTCCTCATTAATAAAACTAAGTACTATTTGACAGCAGGTTTAAAATAGATAAGATACTTAGTAGTACTGAACGCAGCATGCTTTTACTCGAGTAAAAAGAAGTACCATCTTACACTTTGCTTGATGGAATATGGAAAGTTATCGACGAAGTAATGGATCATGAATGATCACGAATGACCATTTGAAACAAAGCGTTGGTGCAAAAAATTCAAGATTGAAAGTATTGTAGAATTACCCCATAAAATACTTCAATAATCCTTTTCGAGGCTCAATAAATTTTCTTCTATGTTTCTGCAACGAAGAATGGGAGACAGCCATTGGAGAAATAATCCAATATTGTTTACAGAGATACGTCTTTTGTTAGCTGTAGTGAACAGTTTTCAGAGACTCGAAAACTTTGCTAAATGAATATCGATATTGTTGAACCAATATTTATATCCTAATTATTAAAAGGATTTTTAAGGAAGAAAGAATGTAGAATCACTGGAGGAGAACCAAAGAGAAGACTGGTCGGGTGATTGGCACTTTTAAATTTATTTAAAAAAAAATGATACTTAAAATAGTGATAAAGTAGCGGTCTACTGCTGGTACACTCAGTGCCTCGTACGAGAACATCGACTTGATGAACCCACGTGATGTGCTGTGCAGTGCACGTAACCCACGTGATGTGCTGTGCAGTGCACGTAACCCACGTGATGTGCTGTGCAGTACACGTAACCCACGTGATGTGCTGTGCAGTGCACGTAACCCACGTGATGTGCTGTGCAGTGCACGTAACCCACGTGATGTGTTGTCCAGTGCACGTAACCCACGTGATGTGCTGTGCAGTGCACGAATTCCCAAAAATGCAATGTGACTTTCACTCAATCCATATAAGGAGGTGTGTAATGCACGTACCTGAAAATTACAACCTGAACAAAATTGCGTGCCTTTGGGTGGACCATTTTAGGCACAGAAAACGAACTCAGAAGTTTATTTGAAACTTTATTAACGCAGAAAAATTAGTCTTGTTCAAACATTTTTTCTACAGTCCTCAAACTGCAGTGGAAAATTACCTAATTTGTTCACAAAGGTTCAAAAATTGTAATTAATGGCTTAGACAGTTATAATATGCATATTCACAGGAAACGAGACCAGGTAGTCCCCTATCAATAATTTAATTTGGTTTGTCACAGTAGTCAACTTAGTCTTACATTAACTTTTCCTCAAATCACCAGCTTTTCCATCACCAGCTTGGTCGACTGGTGAGCGAATCTGCTTGCGAGCGGAAAGACCCGGGTTCGAATCCCGCTGCCGACATGGTTGACGCGGCTAGAAATACGGCATGGGACTTGGGTAAAACAACCGAATAATTATCTAAGTAATTATCCGACCCAAGAATGGGCCCGAAGGTTCGTTGCTATAGCCTCATTCTATTCTATTCTATTCTAAATCGGAAGAAGCAACAACACACCAGACGTAAGAGTTCAGTCAGTGCAGGCATCAACTTGCACTCACAAGCAGTGGATTCATTGAGCGCTGAAGTAACATGACGGTGCATGTAGTACATCACAGTATGTGAGGGTGTGAGGTGCATGTAGTACATCACAGCATGTGAGGGTGTGAGGTGCATGTAGTACATCACAGTATGTGAGGGTTCATCACCGAGCGCTGCTCGTGACAGTTGTTGAACATGTTGCAATTTAAACCAAGTCACTTCGTGTACTCGGTGGAATATCGAAAGGCACGTACGCAATATTTGCTTAGGGCACCGTAAAGCAAAGGTTGATCACTAGACTGCTTGGGGAATTTCTCCGATGGTTCATTTGAATGCTGCAGCTACGGCCTCACGCACTGGTCCATTTTGGAAACGGTTTGTTCAGAGGCCATTTATTTTCATCAATGGTCAGTAATAATTCATTTTTTTTCCAAATAACTTCTCCACTAATACTGGCGATGTTACATCCAGCCATGAACTACTGTTAGTATACGTATACATTTTTTTGAACTTCAAGCACGCATAAACTTGGAAGTCCAATGTATGTATGTCAAAGTTTCTCGTCAATGCATAATTTGATATGAAATGTAAAATACAATCTGATAAATTGTTTAAAACTTTCTACACATATGATTTTTATTGTATATAATCGCTACGAAATCACTATTATTAAACAATTTCGTAAAAGAAGCCAATCGCAATCTATTACTAGTTATCCTTGTCACCATTTTATGACGTACGTGGAATAAAACGTATCTTATCGTGGAACCCAACACTTTCACAGAGCTTGGCGGGTCAAACGGCTTTGGCACGTAGACGATTTCTACAGAATACGAGCATTTGGTGCTCGTGTGACGGTGACTTTGTCATCTGTAGCGGATTTAGCGAGTCTTCATCGTCTGTTAGCCTCATTGTAACTCAGTCAATAAATTTGCGCCATTTAGTCAGTAATAGTGAGCAAAAGAGAACATGAGACGCATAAAAAAGGTATTAAAATCTTGTATCTAAATTTATAACTTAACTTATAACTATAACTATATATAACTATAAGCTTATCATTACTGAAAGTCGTTTAATTCTAATGAAAACAATACCATTTCTATTTAACGCCTGGATGTTTCTATTATACATTGTGCGTAAATCTCAACTTCGTACATACTTCATTTTATATTAATAGATAAGCTATATGTCAATGTAATGAACAGCTATTCAATGTAGTAATACTAATTCTGAAGTCAGAAAAGTACGAAGACTTCTTTTGTACACACATACTCCGTTCACCATCCAGCTCCATCATGATACAGAGCTAAACACACCAGGCCATAATCTGGCGTCTTTAAATATTACTATACCTTTTCCTCTCCTTACTTATCGCCCCCATCTCTGTTCATCTCTCGTTGGTAGTGTAGTATTTTTCCCGGTATTATTTTGTGAGCGATTCTCGTCTCAATTGGATTCTTTCGTCGCTCATAGTGCCTTGCAATATTTCCTGTCACGTCTTCCAACGCGTCGCAATATTTTCTGTTAAATCTTCTCCCATGTTATGATTTTCATTCAGTTTTTATTTTCTGTTCCTCCTGATTAATCGTTGAACGCTTAGAATTTTCTTCAATCTCTAACATTTTTCTGCCTCTATTTGCTTTACGTTGTATGTTCTTCTCATCATTTCCCCATTTCTTTAAAGTACGGACTTTTTAAATTGACAAAATATTAGTCCATATTTAATTGACTGGATTTTATTTAAAAAGAATCAGAAAACAAATTTTGACTGAGGCCATAATGCATACTGAGCTCCCTTCATGCTGTACTCTCTTCATGTTATGTCCCCTTCATGCTGTACTCTCTTTAAATTGTGTCCTCTACATGCTATGTCCCTTCATGTTGTGTCCCCTTTATGCTGTGCCCCTTAATGCTATGTCCCATAATGCTATGTCCCATAATGCTATGCCTCTTCATGCTGTGTCTCCTTCATGCTGTGCCTCCTTCATGCTGTGTCTCCTTCATGCTGTGTCTCCTTCATGCTGTGTCTCCTTCATGCTGTGTCTCCTTCATGCTGTGTCTCCTTCATGCTGTGTCTCCTTCATGCTGTGTCTCCTTCATGCTGTGCCTCCTTCATGCGATGCTTCCTTGACACTCTGGTCCTGCATTCGCTACTCGAGCATAATTGTCAGAGTATTCTTCAGAATGACAGAAGGCGGCGGAAAAGTGACAGAAAGCGAGTAATAAGACCTCTGGAAGTAATTCAGTGAGTGTTTACTTACAGGCTTTATCTCAAAATGACAATAAATTTTCTCTCTTAAGTCAGGAATACTTGTTGTGCGCAGTCAGGAGTCCAGGTTGGGTATGGCCGAAATAAACTCAGATTTACAGAAGAACGATAAAAAACCTGTCGTGACAGTCACTATTTCTTAACAAAATTCCCATATTTAGTCCATATACATACAGAGGATATTGTATCTTGTGGTGAACTTGTCTATATCACTTAATCATATGAACAATATTCTTGAATTGCAACTTAATATAGATAAAATAATGGAGTCGTTTTACGTAAATGACTTTCTTTCACTTTCCGTTGGAGAGGTCGACTGGTTTTTATGCTCTTTATATTGTTGACTCATTTAGACCTTTGAGCAAGCTGGCCTCTATCCAAAAAATAATCCTATAATTTAAGGATGATTCTGTGCCCTAATCTGCAATTTTTAGTTAGTGTAATTCTTCGAAAAACCGATTCTGATGAAGAGTTTACAATAGTTCCGGAGGCAATTTCTTTAAAGTAGTTTATTGGGATCACTTGACCCTTCGTTTACGGAATAAGCTAAGTAAAGATATGTGCTTCAATAACCAAACGTTTTCTCAGCCTCTAAGAGACTCTCTAATCTGAGGTCGTATTTCAAATTACGTGCCTCACTGAAGTCATGGTGGGCCGTTGCCATCCAAAGAAACCGTGAAAGAGTCGAGGTAAAAATATTTTTAGACTGCCTACCTACCAGGAAGCAAATTTTGCCAATAAACGGCGTCCAAGAAACGTGCCGGTCGGCTGGGCCCCGCTTTAAGGCAGCGGGCACGATCGAAGGCCCTAAGCTGGACCATCCTTCTTTGCTAGACTGCCTGTCGGGACAAAAACTGCACGGCAGGCCACACAAATTCAGTGCATGGGCAAAAACGCCGTCACTTGCTCAGGACGCGTGCAGGAGTTCGCTACTCACCAGGAAATGCGATTGCTGCGCATGGACAAAAATATTAAAAGTATTTTTGGTGGAATACAAGTTCTTTGCGGTTGAAAAACAGTGCCGCTAGTTGACGATAAATGAGTTCACCTCGGCAAGAAAAATACTGTTGATTAGCTAAAGCTCACTTGTCAGCTATAAATCTTCTTTGTTGGAACAGATTGAAATTATGTGAAGTAACTGGGAAGCGCTGTCGGTAGGCGAAGAAACGTTTGTAAGAAACTCAGCGTCTTAATTTTTGCACAGCGAAAAAAATTAAACATTTTATACACGACTCATCACTATTTTGTAATAATATTAATTTAAAGGCATCTTCATGAGTTCTGAAGGTATAAAACATAGGTTACAAAGGATAAATATAACTGTATACCAATCTTATACACCAGTTTGAAAGTTAGAGAGGTTTCTTTAGCGTAATGCATGCACGCACTTGTACCTATTCCGCTGTTCTCTGGCAAAAACTTCTCTGCTTTCGACAAATGCTTTGGCATTTATTTTTGACAAGAAGTAAAATGTAAGAAAAACAGAATCGTTGCTAATGACAGAAGTTGGCTACTTAAAAAGAACCCTTATGCGCGGGCATAGCAGAGAGCTCAGCAAAACGCTTCCAACTGCGTGTTCGTGGCAAATATGATCACAGCCACTCACAGAACTTTTTGCGTACTCATGAACAAGAAGTTTTGTGTGCGGGGAAAATTGTGTATGTTTGCAGCTAAAATTACTATTACTGGAAAACTGTTATGATATCATCACGACAGATGTTGAGCAGTGAAGCCTCTGCTGAGCCTAAGCAATTATGAGGATATCTGGGTTGTTGGACAAAATAATTCGATGTTAAAGTAATATGTAGTCTCACGCGGTCAAACAACAGAGAGTAGCAAGTGAGTGAGGGGGATAAAAATAATTCTAAGGTTGAGGGCAGTGAGATGTTGTATTTTTGACTTTGATTTAAATTAAGGGCTTGTAAAAGGATGATGCAGCTTAGATATAGGAATATTAAATGGCAACACGGTGTCTTAAGTTGAAAGATAGTAAACACGTGGATTAAGAGATAACACATCAGGGAAAGTAGCTTACACTGAGAAGTAGAAGTCGTCTGTCGTAGAACTGTTAGATAAAAATACTTTACAAGGTATTTTACCAGGTGACCTGAAAAAAGACGAATTAATACAAGCGCTTAGGTTGTGTTGAAACCTACAAAAGGAACCAAGGAAAATTTGAAATTTGATTTCGTTTTTTAAGGCAGTCGGGGCAAGTTAAACCGAGGGAGTTGATTTCTTAGACAAATAAGAGAAGAAGAATGTGCTGTAAATGTCTTATGAAAGAAAAAATTAAGTATTTGGGGAGGATATCCACGGGGAATGCGTCTGTCCAATACTGGTGTTCCAAAAGCTACCCCTTGTAGAAATAAGCAAAGCCAAAACGGTCGTATACAGGTCGTATAATTTCAGCCTCATCAAATGTATACGCAATGCACGTGCAAATCGACATATATTGTACGGTATAACTGACATGGGCCGGCATAAATTTTGCTGGCACTTGAACAACTGATAAGGGATAAGTTTTGCCGTGTAGAATATAAGGGAAAATTATTACCAATCATTTTTCAAATCGAGGGTTAAAAGGTAGAAATACTTACATTGTTAACATTGGCTGTAAAAATATATGACTTTGTATATTACTGGTTGAGCGGGAACTATGTAATAAACGTTCTTGAGTCTTCCATGTATAAAATTTGTGAGCGAACTTTACACTGGCATGCACGGCAGTATTAGTGAAAATGAAATTTAATACGCAACGCTTCATTCTCTCTTATCATCATTTTTAACAATTACCATCTTCGTGACTACATACTGCTTTTGAGGACATGATTTATAGAAACACATGGATTATTGCTGTATTAATGGGTGAAAAAATATTTAATGCATATCAGATATTAATATTGAGAAACCAATATTAATTTTTTGTCAATTAACGAGAGATGAATTGTATAAATGCCTGGTCAATAATCTAAGTGGAGGA
>VCRD01000016.1:124188-360865 GCA_006783055.1 Trinorchestia longiramus
ACATGATTTATAGAAACACATGGATTATTGTGAAAAATATTTAATGCATATCAGATATTAATATTGAGAAACCAATATTAATTTTTTGTCAATTAACGAGAGATGAATTGTATAAATGCCTGGTCAATAATCTAAGTGGAGGAGTACTGATGCTCAAAAAAAGTGGAGGAGGGTTAATTCTTCACTTGAAGGAGGGTCAGTGCTCCAAGTGGAGGAGGGGAAATGGTCCAAGTGGAGGAGGGGAAATGGTCCAAGTGGAGGAGGGGAAATGGTCCAAGTGGAGGAGGGGAAATGGTCCATGTGGAGGAGGGGAAATGCTCCAAGTGGAGGAGGGTAAATTTTCCAAGTGAAAGGGCGTTGATGCACGCTGCAGAACTCACAGGAGTTGTCGGCTGGAGGTCACATAGTAAGCTTTAATGATTTATTAGTCCAGTATGCGTTTTTTGTTCATAAAAAACAAGTATAAATTGCTCGTTAGCTGCGGTCACCAACCTATGAGAGCATTCTTGTTGTTTATTGTACAGTTCGCTTATACATTTCGCACTTATATGTATTTATGCATGTTAATTGATTGATCTATCAATCAATATACTTACGAGAAAGATACACGAAATAAGCAGCATCCTCCCATCAGAACAATGACAAAGTTTCAGTTTAAAGAGTCACTTGAACCCATGAAATGCTTGGGTCCAGCAGCCTTACAGAGCGAGAACAACGAACGCAGGCAACTGACCACAATATTGGCGGCATTCAGTCATCGAGTTTCTCAAATGACCACTTATACTCTTAATCGAAACGAAATTTTACACGTTCGACTAGTACAGTGCAAAATATGTATAAAGTGCAAAATATCGACCAACATTATTTCTTGCTTCTAAGTAGTTGCTTAAACTATTTCAACTATCTAGCATGGGGAAGAACGAAGCGTAATTTTTCAAATTAAGTTATTGATAACACCACGGCAGATATTGTTTGCTGAAACGAGTGTTAGGTCCTTCAGCATTTTACCTAGGTAATTTCATCCGTTACCGTACCAAGCTCATTTATTTTGAGTACTCGGAGAAGAGTATGCGTTATATACATAAGTTTGTTGGCGTGATTTTATAACTCCATTTTGTTCATATTAGTGGAGTAAATTACTTACTAAAACGTTGTTTGATGTTGGTAGAGCGATACAAGGACATTAAATCATACAAATCAAACAAGTAACATTAATTCTCCTTCCCATTTGCTCTAAGTTTTCTTTCAAAATATCAACAAAACACGTATTTCAAGAAGGTAATAATACTTCTGAAATAATTTTAAGTGAAATTTTACAAACAGACAGGAAAACGGACGAGTAATGAATATTTCTTAGTACTCAGATGAGAAAACAATGTAATTGTATGTAAATGTGTAGACGATCACGACGAAGTTTTAAGGAGAACACGCAGTGATTTGGGATCTAGTGACACGTTTATTTCTCGGGACAGTGACTGGGTCGATCTGAAGGCTCTTTTCGTGAGACGTTTCTCCCTTTAAAAACGCTCCATTCGTAATAAAGTGTACGGCAGGTGAAGATATTGGCTTCTAACTATTTCTTTCAACTCCTGGGCCCTGCAACGCACTTGGATGTCCAGCATTTTGCAACCTCTGCTAGTGCGTCAATGCACGGAACATAAAATTCAAGTAAAACATGGTAAAATTCTTCAGATTTAACTTTGTTCCTACAACTATTTTAGCATAGTAACATCCGAGTAGGATTACAACATACGCTGACATTATTTCCTGCGTACCGTAAGAAATTTAGGATTTGGTTTGAGTGTATTAAGGACTAGCGTTCCAACATCTAGACGATCTTGTGATAAAACGAAGCTCCGTCCGGTGGAATGGGTCCAAATGCCCATGTTTTTTTTTATCTCTAGCACGATGTTTCTACTGCCTGCAGTGAACGCAGAAACATGGCATATGATCGTGTAATTTGAGTAAATAATTTTTCAAGAGAAAAAAGTTAGATACACAAAGCCCAGGCATGTCTACGTCATAGCTCGGATCATGGAAGCACTCCAGGAGACTTCTCTTGGCTCTTGATGGAGCAAAAATAATTCATAGATACACATATATTTCATTATTATTCAGTGAAATTTTGACAGTAAAAATTACGCGAGTAAACCTTATTAAAAAATTTCGACACTACTCTGAGTGACTGGATCAAGGTATTAAGTACAACATTACGTATTTAAAAACAACAAGCAATGGAGGTAAAATTTGGCGTAATGAAGCAAGAGTGGGAGTAAATGCCCGCTAACTTTTCTGTGGAAAAGGACACTGAATTCTGACTACAATAAGGCAATGGCAACGTGAACCAATATTTTATATTCGTAAAGTCAGTGCTCTAGTTCAACGAATTTTGTAACACGGTTTTAAAGTGCAACCTGGACTTCTGTTCATTATGCGCACTAATTAGAGCTGTATGATAATTATAAATACTTTTATTGTGTTACTCATAAATAATTGAAAAGTTACTCGAAGTGTTGATTGAAATGATAAAAGTTTTCACTAATAAAATAATCATACAATCAGAGTTGAAAAAACTGAATATAATGTAAAGAAATGAGATTATTGTTTATTGTGACTAGAGATGACTACCATAACATGCATGAGCAGGGTGTCAGAAAATTGATTTCCCACGTTTGTCTAAAGACTGATGATTTTTATACTCGCCTATTCTTCCTGCATCTATTCATGACAGGCGCGTTTCAAAAATAGACCATTGAAACAGGAAAAAAATCTGTTGAGATGTCTATGTTTTCCATAAAGAAAGGAAACTCTTACGTTAACTGTGTCCTCACAGAACAATGTCGGTGAACTGTCAGGTCGTGTTGCAGCCATGCCAATTTTTTTTCCTTCATTCAGTCGGAGTTACCGTCCTCTTACTTGTCGATATTTTCTCATGACAGACTTTTCTCATTTCCATGAAGGCGATGAAGAAAATTACTGGCAAGTCCCTCCAGACACTGAGACGCTTTCTAAATATTTTCAGGTTAGAAGGTCTTGACTGTCGCAGACTAACCGCCTTCACTCCTTGCCATGCAGTAACAGTCTCCCATTGGCTCCACTCTGATGAAGCGGTCCAATAAAAACTCACTGGTCAAGAAAAGAAGCAGACGCAAATGACGCTACCATTCTGGCTGCCATCCAGACGAGTTCATTTATTTTTGTCCTCCATTTAGCAGACTTGCTGCTCACAATCTCAAGTCTCACGAGAACGAGTTAATTAAGCACTCTTTTCAAAGGACAATTACAGCAGTCTGTAGATTACAGGAGTCGCTCTGACGCTCTTGAGTTGGATTCATGAAACACGGGTTTAGGTTTTGCGAACACTAGGGTGAGTGGCGTCTGGAACCCTGTACGGTGAAGAAGGTACTCATGGAAAATATATTCCGTTACTGCGGATGTGAAAACACTACTTTTGAATACGAAAATCTTGATTCATATGGCTACGTTTATCAACCTCATGATAGAATTGAGTCTTCTATTTAGATGGGGGAATGCCTCTAATTTAAGAGCTTTTGGTTCACGGGAACCACGGCTCTGAGACTGCAATAGTTAGGAGAGCCTTTCAAGGACATAGTACTCGTCATTGAGTGAAATCTAAAATTTAATTTTTAGACTAGCCTATCACACGACCGAGATGGATCTTTTCTGCTTTGCTTTATCATTCATTAATTCACGTAACATTTAAGAATGTCGGTTTCAAAAACTATCACGAAAACCTGTTCTTGAGTTGATCCTACATTGAGCAGGAGGGTCGCAGTTTTAACTTGTGACATAAAATACAAGTATGAGTCATCTATTTTATAGGGGAGAGACGGTTTCGAGGTAGAACATACGACTGACACGTTACTCTCTGCGCAGTTAAGCAAATCACAAATTACCATTAAAATTATGAACTTTGGGCCGAATGAACAGAAGTCTCCATGAAATACGGACCAAGCCTTCTCAGAAAATAAATTCGCACGGTTCTGTTTCCTGTGTCTTCAAGGCTCGATCTATTATTGTCGTCTTTTCTTTTACACTCAGCTGAAATATTCAGGTGACGGGAAGCAGGAATTAATTCAATGGCAGAGCAGTTTCTCATGAAAATAATTTCTTCCAAGTGCTTCCGCCAGCAAATAAACCCCGGAATGGGCTCTCGTATTAGGGTTACGACGTGAAGTGTTAAATTTTACTTTGTGGAGCCCAGTGGTTCAGATGATCACAACTCCAAGTTGGCGCTGAGACATTTCGGGGTCTGATATATTTTAAGAATCCTGAGTCGGACGATATGTGTAAATTTTTGTGTCAACCAAGAGCGGTTCATTCATTACTTGGAGTACCTGTGGGGATTTATTTTAGCAGATGTTCCACACACTAAGTTCATTCCTTCCCATAGCTTGTTTTCTACAAAAATTATTATCATATACGAATCAACGCAACATACTTATTGTTCTGCCCTAGTAATACATACTAGATTCATACTTTACTCAGAATATTTAGTCAGTACTTTTTATTGAAACTGAGGAGCATTTGTACATTGTTTTGTTCAAATACAATCAGAGCTTGGAGTCGATCAAGTGGAACAATTCCTGATTGTTTTGATACTCCAAAGTTTTGCTGAGAAATTATCAGTATTTCCCTTATTGGAACACGAAATTATACTAATAGTTTGCAGTTAGAACCATCATGTTACTAGTAACATTATGCAAACTTCAACGTAATGCAAGTATTTACCTTTTCCCAGCACTGACTCTAAACAAATATGAATGTCAAACAAATATTGACATTAAACAAGTATCAACATTATACTAACATCAGCATTAAATGTGCATTCTGTATCAGTGATTGCCTTTATGCTGAGCTTGTAGAGATAATCAAATTTTGCGCCTACTTGTAATTGTAAGGATAATGTATCTTAGCTAATAATACTTCAGTAGTCTGTGCACCTTTTATGATAAAAGCTAAAAGCCTGAAACAACAAATAAATTCTACATCTAGTGTACATAACAAGAGGATAATATGCACTTAGTTTAACGTAGACAATACTAATGAATAAACAATTTAATTTTAGAAATGGTAACCATCTTCGAACTTGTGTGTGGATTTAGACTATAAGTATTTTCGTTTGTTATAAGTATTATTGGTTGCCCCTTAATCGAAATAAAAGTTTGTATCTTCTTTGAAGTTAAAATACGTATGACAATTCAAATACATTTTACCTTGAATGTATGCCAAAATTATGTTTTTCTTCAGAGTAAATTAAGCTAACATGTATTCCAATATAAAGTGATTGGTTAGTATGCTATTGCAGCACATTTTATGTTTCAACTGAGTAGAAAATTATTTGTTTCTTTATCATTGTTTTGTGTTAGCAGTAGTCGTGTGACCTCAGGCAACCAAACTGCCGTGGGGGAAGAAATTCAGGATATAGCCAAGGAAATCAAACCCAACATATTTCCTCAACACAATCCTAATCATCGTCATGTATCATATAACGTTTTGTCATAGGGTGACACTGTAGTACATAATCAACAACCCTTACAATTATAAAATTCCTTATATTAAGTTTTGTGTATGATCTGAAATAATAGAAAATTCTGTTTTGTAAGCTAGGTTCGTTAATATTTACAAACCCATAATTCACATGCAACCTTCATGTCAAATTTTATTTATTACATGTGCACTAATTAAATTCCAAACTAAAAGAATTGATGCCTAATTTTATGTCAAATTTAATTTTCGTTCAAGCTACGCCATATAAAATTTAATCGTATAATAAATTCATAAATTTGTTAAACGTTCACTGTTTAAATTTAAATAGGTGATGTTATGAAAGCTAGAAAGTAATTATCATCATTATATGGAGATGATGAAGGTTTGTCTGAGGAAGAACTTGCAAATGAAGTCACGTTGGGAATAAAATCATCAATCTTCTGCTAAAGACTCCATGCTCAAAGAATCAACATTCATTTCTTTACTAGCTGAAATACTCCTCACTAAATATATTTATAGCATTCACAAATAATATACGTACGCTTGTTATGAGAAACTGAATGTTTGACTTTGTATTCAGAATTGAGTCTGTTCTACGCATTCACAGCACACCTTACACTCTACTGTACAATATACTGTATCAACACAGCATACCTTACACTTTACAGTATAATCCACTGCATACTCACAGTACACATTATACTTTACTCTATAATATACTGCATACTCACAGTACACATTATACTTTACTCTATAATATACTGCATACTCACAGTACACATTATACTTTACTCTATAATATACTGCATACTCACAGTACACATTATACTTTACTCTATAATATACTGCATACTCACAGCACACCTCACATTTTTCTGTATAATAAACTGTACGCTCACAGCACACATTACATTCTACTGTACAATATACTGTATTACCACAGCATACTTTACACTTTACTGTTTCTTTTAAAACACAGTACTTTTCATCAGATATTTGAGCCTTCAAAAAGTGTTTGAGAGAACTCACAGCTTCTCAACACAATATTTGTCGTCCGTACTATGTGTTATGTGCAATTCTTCCAAAGCTGAATGCCATTTAAAATTGAAATACACTGAAAATTTCTTGACTTGTGTAGAAGTTCTGAACTAAAACATAAAATTTTTCAGACACTTTTGTTTCTTTCTTAAACAAGCTAGGGGAGAATGACTGGAGGCTTTTAATTAATCCTAGAAGATTTGACAGAAAAAACTGTTAAGAGAAGTCTGGAGCAGTGGCAGGGCACCGAAACAGCGGTGCTCCTCACACTCCTGCTGAAGTCAATGCTTCTACACACATGAACTTTTGTCTCATGTGTTCCAATTCACTTGCAGTGGACGCCATTTGAAGTACGAGTGTTTTATCTTGACGCCAATCAAGAAATTTGTACTTTTTGTCTGTATTTCCTTAACCCTGGAGCACTGAACATGGGTATAGTTTGCCCGAGGCCAGTTACGTCTATACCTGTGTTCAGTGCTCCGTTGAAAGATTAAATTCCATTGATGCTTTGCATCAGAAATTGACAAACTGAAATGCCCGCGTAACAGCGTTGCCGTGTTTGTTAGTACACATACTTTTTCTTACGAAATTTATAAAGAGCCAGGCTTTGTTAGCTTGTAGGTTAGGTTTTAGGCAATTTATATTAAAAAAACGAAGAGCAAAACAGAATAATCCCCGCATAAGCTAAAATATTGATATATGGCCAACCTTCTACTAAAACAGTTTTCTCGATTGTGTGGAACATTAAAAAACATTCTCCAATCCATTTTTTTAAAGAAGTGAACGAACTAGACACCAGCTCGCTGACAAATAGTTTTAATTTTCTGTCTCTGAAAATTGTATCATCAAATACTTTGGATTTGCTTTGGTAAAATAATCATTATTAATACAGGGTGCGGAGAAGGTGCTCCAAGGTACTTTTAATGCTTCAATAATACGGGCTAGCGCCCGTATTATTACTGAAAGAAGAGTTTTGCCTCTGAAGATACTTTCAGATCAGGGCATCTTGTATTTTTTAACGTCGTGGAATGATGAAGACTGTTGAATATATAGCAGACGAGGTTAATTGCACTTTTACAACTGTACATCTCCATTTGCATCACTGTTTCGAAGAATTTGGAAGAGCACGAGGTTGGCAAGTGGGTTCAGTATTTGAAAAAGCACGAGGTTGGCAAGTGGGTTCAGTATAAACCGAGTAGAGAGAATCGGAAGGGATACCTCAAGGATAAAAAATACGTATATTTTTATAGAATTATCCATGTATGTATAGTCACTGGAATTGAGGCTTTAATTCAACAACTAAGTAATGCATAATGGGTGATGACTCTCCCTTGTGAAACCGAGTGGCCTCCATAAACTCTTCATGCCTGAGTTACCATGTGCTGGAATGAGTAAGAATGAGAATGTTAGAATGAGTTATAAAGAGCTGACGAGGCACGGAGTCTCACAATGTAGCTAACTTCAATTTCTATGCAACTTATCAAGGTATATCTTGAAAAGACAACTATTAATACCCTAATACCCTAAACATAGTTTCGAAGTTAATGTAGACTATAATCTGCATCCGTCCTGAATGGATTGAGTTTAAGTTTCCTGGAATTGTCGATGCCAATCGTTTAATGTGCACGGATATTCAAATGATTGATGCATTTATTGACGTCAAATGTCTCTTTACAAATACTCACTGTGAGCTGAGACTAGAAACCAAATTATAAATACATTTTCTGACGATCAAAGGCAACGGTTTTAATGCAAGAGAAGTGACCCTGGAACTGCAGCACAAATTGGAAGTTATCACATGTGTCTTAAGTTCAAGTATCAAGTCATCCCTATTCAAGTGATTTAATATTCAAAGTGGTCTCACATAAGTTACATAGCGTAAAAGTTAGTTAAAATACACAATACTTACCATAAGGCAGTCAACTTAGCAGCCATTCTGTGACGTGAGAGCTTCACTCAGTAGACATAGAAGTCACCGACATGGAAGTCATCGACATAAAAGTACTGAACGTTAAAGTCACCAACATGGAAGTCACTAACACATAAATCAGCAAAATAGAATTCACTCCAAGCATAACACAATCCAGGTTAAGGTATTTTTGAATACAATTCTAGTACTGTCCAGACAGGCAATGCTTCATGACTTACAGCAGTTTTTTAAAGGCACGCAAACTGATCTCTGGACTTTGTATTAAACTGAGTGAAATGACACACCCATCTATTAAGGGACCACATGGGTCTCATTTCGGCCTATACTGCTTGTACGTTTTGAAAAAGAGCGTCTTTGATTTATGTTCATTTGAATTTCTTTCCTTTGGAAAGTTGAGGTAGTGCCAATAAAACTGCCGCCATAAATTTGTTATTTCTTTATCAAACGCGAATTGTACTATTGACTCAATAAGAGCTCTTTGTGCTCAAAAAGTCTTTGTGTTGGGACCAACAAGACAGAAGTGGTTCCGTTGCAACTGATGACGTTAGAGCTGGTCTTCGATTTTGCAATTTCTCAGTACCCATAGCATAATTTGAAATTAAATGACTTCGATGAATTCAAACGTATTCCAACTTCTCAACAAGAAACCTATAAATTTCTGAGCTGTGAACTACTTGAGAAGTTTGGTGTGCGTAACATTAAAAAGAGGGGTCGGCGAGCAATTTTTCTTCAGAAGTGATCTATCACTCGTAGTTATATGCTTTCTGAGGTTTGCCTTGCATTCATAGTTTAGGCAGTGCTTCGTCACTGAGAGTTGTAATACGCAGCTTCTGATGGCTGCTGAGGCAGAACGTAGATGTTGATTCTGGACAAACTGGAAGTTTCGGGTTGAGTCAGCAGTAAAATATAATAACAGCGTAAGGAAGACAGATTATCATAAACAAAAACCGTACTAATTGTTTCAGTTTGCTGGTGGGCTGTTCATTGAGTTTTCAAACAATAAAATGAGCCGAAGTAATTATTTCAGTATGAAAATACTACGCAATTTACAAAGAAGGTATTCATGATATTGATTTCTTGTTTAAAGTTGACTTCCTATGAATTAGCTAAGTGATTGCGCGTTTGAAACATGCGAAAGGAATTTTCTAATTACTTCCATTTAACTAAGTAGTTAATTAGTTTGCTCAGTGAACAGCGCACGACACTCACGAAGGTGAAGTACTACTTGAGTACATGTTCTCTTTAGAAGAGTTGTAGGCTGCAGGTGCCTGCTTGCCTGCCTCTGTATAGGGTGGTCGAAACAAATGAACTCACCCTTTAACTGCCTATTACTCCTATATTTTGCTTGATTTAAGAGTTCACTGACATAGATACAAGTCACTGAGTTAAATTAAAAAGTAACATCAGATTCAGGAACATCAGATTCAGGGACATTAAATGTCATAGAAGAAAACTTTAATATTCGCCTTCTGGTCTAGTCTCCTTCTAGTCATGGGTACTCAAAAAGCGATTACATTTTTTTGAGAAACCCTGTGCATGTTTAGCACCAGAAGACGCTCAGCGAGCAGAAGCTTGTGTTCAACAAGAAGATTTTTTCTTCCCTGTGGGTAGTGCAGTGACAGCGTGATCACGAAGTTTTTTTATTTTACCATTTTTTAATTGAAAAATGGATTGTAAGTTTACGATAGAGAATGAAACAATACAAAAAATGATGTATGGAACAGGCTTTGTCGACCCAGATCGTATCTGTGGTAGAATAAATGTTTGGTAAAACACATAGGTGGTATAAATGCCTGAACATAAACTTAAAAAGTAACCCAACTGACAGCAACGAGAGGAATCTTCTGCTACGTCCTTTGTTCAAAATTTTATGAAAGTGTCTCACAATTTTTCTAATTGTCTCATAATTCAGAATTGAATTCTATCCAGTTCATTCTCGATATTTTCAAACACTAATGTCTGGTGAATTTCCTGTTTATTGTTCGGAAGGAACTGATACATATTTTTCGCAGGCATTCAAGTATAGAACCAATGAGCTCTCAATCATCAGCACAGTTCTCTTTCTGGTCGCATCGATTCAATAAAAGATGCTTTATGCCTCGGGATCTCACTTCAGGCTGTGCGCATCGTTTGCCGATTCTCCAACGATGCCATAAAAAATGACGCATTGGCATCCGGGAATTTTTGAAGCAGTAGCGTGGATACGGATCCTGCATTTTCATGTCTTCATCCAAGTCTTCAGCCCAGTACGCAGAAACGATTCCAAGAAAAATTATCTGAGGATGTGCTCAAATGATGCTTTCCCGTTCATGTTTCAGGAGGATCTCTGCAACAACTTGGAAGCATTTTTTGTGATTTTTTAAGCGCTTGGAAGCCAAGCAAAAATTTAAATTTCATCTATTGTTCGTAAAATATCAGTGTTTCATAATATTATTTACGTGGAACAGTTCCTCCTTTTTTTATATTTACAGGATAGGTCCGTCGCATAAAATGCCTGTTTATAAGAGAGCCAATATACTTTCTTCTTGTACTCAGTGAAGGATTTTCGTTTTGGTGTTGTTTTCACGGTCAAAAAATCTTCGATAAAATATCGAGCGCTCAAAAACCGGTCATTATAAATGGCTTAGTTGGCTGATGACGTTTTGAAGAAATAATCTTCCCAGGAACTGGAGAGGATCTCAGAAATTGTCTTTTCTGCAGCGGTTTAATGTTACACGGGATACTTCACCGGCTTGCCGGCGTTTGTGAATCTGCGGTGGCTGACTCAATAACTGCGAGTGTTAGTGTCTCTTTCTGACTGTCCAGAACTGCCTTCTTCATACAGAGTTGTCTTCGTCATACAGAACTGTCTTCTTCATACAGAACGGCCTTCTTCATACAGAGTTGTCTTCGTCATACAGAACTGTCTTCTTCATACAGAGCTGCCTTCGTCATACAGAGCTGCCTTCGTCATACAGAGCTGCCTTCGTCATACAGAGCTGCCTTCGTCATACAGAGCTGCCTTCGTCATACAGAGCTGCTTTCGTCATACAGAGCTGCGTTCGTCATACAGAGCTGCCTTCGTCATACAGAGCTGCCTTCGTCATACAGAGCTGCCTTCGTCATATAGAGCTCTGATAAGATGTCTTCGTCATACAGAGATGTGTTCTTCATTCAGAGATGTGTTCGTCATGCGGAAGTTTTCGCCACATTCTTTCATCATATTTCCAATTTGGTCTCATTCGATTATTGGCTCCAAATTCGCATTAGTGGATCTAAGTACTTCAGGATCAGTGCCGTGTTAGAGTACCAAACATACTTGGAACAGACTGTAACCCCTGGAATAGATTTCAGATTCTGTCTAAAAATAGACACAAATGTGTTTGAACTTTTTAATTCGAAGAATTTTTTCTAATGTTTTTTGCTTTACTGTTCTTTTCACAAGACAAAATGTATCTCTGTATTCGTTAACACATAATTTTCGACAAGTCTTTGCAGTAAACTCCTAGGAATTCTCAATACCCACGTACGATTTACTTTTACCTTTAGAGAATATCTTGACTATGAATAAAGTAAAGGTATTTCATTTCGTATCGAATTTTAACTCAATAATATTTTACAAACCAAGAGAATTATTTGCACGAGATTATTTGCATTATGCGAGTTGTTGGTGAGATTTCCATTGAAATTTTACGACTGGGGAAAATTGTGTTAATGTTTTAGATTTCACAAGATTAAATTCATTAGAGCCTCCTTCATGTAAACAGATTCACGGCTACATCCTGTAAATAAACGGGCACATACCGAATTCAGTGTCAACCAAGAATTATGAATAATTGTGATCAGCGATGGGCGATCCAAACACAAGCGAAGAGTTTTCTCTCAAAGAGGCAGAGTTAGTTGTGTATAACACAAGGCATGAGTAAACCCATTCAAACAAAAAATGCAAGGTCTAACCAAATTCAGAAGCACTGGCAAAAAGGTTACATTGGGTAATTCAGTTCAGCAGAATAAGCTGACCAGTACTTGAGGCTCTCGGACTTTTTCACTTGCTGAAAGGATAACATGGAGCCATGGCTATGTTGTGTAAGGTCTTTACATCGTTCGGTTTAAAGCAAGGCCTGATGGAACTCTCAAATTTTATGGCCCCAGTTCCTTAGTTTTAGGAAGATCTTGATCGAGCGAACGTCCGTCCTTTCATCCCAGTTGACCAGTCCATAGCGAGCTTCTCGAGCAAATGGTAAGAGAACGTGACTTTTATGTTGAGCGCTGCCCTCTGGCTTGGATCCTATACACTGAATCTGAAAAGAGACCATCACGCTCGGTGGCTCGATTGAATATGGACCGGAGTAAAACTATAAGGGCGATTTCCCTGGGATGCGTGAGCAGTGACTCGTCAATTCTGCCGTAGGTCTGTTTTATGGCGGAGGGAATGCACGAACTAGAATGATGTGGTCGAAATTTTCTGAGGCATAGCGACTTTCATTTTATTATAGTCAATTCAATGCATAATTATTTATTAAGAAGTCCAGTTGTCACGACTATAAGAAATTAACTATTTTGACAAACTACTATGTTTAGACAGTAAAAGAGGAATAACAAATGCTTAGATTTTGTTTTTATTAGTTGCTGCCAATTAATGCTTTGTGTCAAACGAGAAACTTTCGTTGACCAAGAACTCTAATAAAGACCTAATTTCTGTGTGGTTGTGCAGACCAGCAGCAAGTTGTGTGGAGTTTATTTCTCTTCACGCGCTGTGAAAATACGTCGAAGTTAAGTCTCTCTCTATAGAAGTAATTCAGCAGGATATACCTTGAATAATGCATAGGGTTATCAGTAGTATTAAACTGAGGGTCATCGAGTTAGGTAACTCGAAGATTTTAACCATATTTTCATTCGAACTGCTCAAATGACCTCCTTATTAGTTTATTTGGGAGAAGAGATACTCTCTAGATCTAGAAAAAAAGCATCACCTGAGGGGTTACAGTAAGGATTTCCTAACACTAGAACTTCATCTAAAACTTTTCTTCTCGTTTCGTTCCTTAACTCTGAGATTTGCTCCATGGCTTCATTAGGATTGAAATCTGGGATTGACCTCAGGGTTCGAGGAACGTAGTAACGTCTGTCAGTCCAGAAGTCAAAGCTAATGAACCTTCCAGAGAAGCAATTTTTTTCTGACTGTTTCTTAAAGATGAAAATTTTGCGTTTCTTAAATGTATAAACAAACAGCTTGGTTCCTGATGATATTGTCCTTAATCTTGCTCTGCCTTCATTTGCTGCCCGTAAGGCTAGCACGAATAAAGTTTTGGAAATTTACTGCAGGAAAACATATTGTAATGAATACGGCTTAGTAAGAAACTCGATACTTAACAATGAATAAAAGTTGCACATTGGCTCAAAATGTTACAAAGCATTTTTCGAGACTTCTAAATAAGATAGGCTCAATGTTAGATTTGAAAAATTCGCGAGAAGGGTTTGGCAACTTTCGACATGCGTGAAATTTCAAAACTTGATACCATCTTAAGTCTTTGATGTATAAGATGTATACTCTTAATCATCATTTATAGTTTCTTCATTTGTAGTCAAGCAATTTCTGTGGTCAACTTGCGTATGAATAGTCTATAGAAATAAAAATTCAAGAAAATGGGTGCTCTCAGATGTGGCAACCGCACGTAGTTCGCAGCTCAGTTTCATTTCTTTGATATGTTGCCTGGATTGACACGGTACATGAGCATCGAATAATCGTCGCATCGCAGGTACTATCTAACAAACATGCGGGGTAAATGAATGCGTGTTGAAGCCTCTGCTCTCGCGTGGCGTCATCTTTAGGAGCATTTTGTGTGAATCTAACTTCATTCCAGTGGGTGCAGCTCCGAGGGCTCACTTCTTTGTATCTTACTAGTTAGCGCAGTAATGCACCAGCATGAAGATGAATTAGCAGTAACAGCATGACGAATCAGCACGAACATAATCATCGTACCAGCAGCACTCAGCCCCAAAATGAGCACCACTCTGCCTTCCAGTCTTTGCAGTATTCCAAGCACGCCGGCCTCTGGAGTCCGACAGCTTGACATGCGAAAAGTTAAGCACTTCTACTAGAAAAAGTCCAGAAGCATCCCGAAAAATCTTCTTGACTTCTGAAGAGAACGCTGCTGGTCGCATAAAACTAGACTCTTGAAGTAGTTTAGAAATAATGACTCTGAAATTAATTTGCTCTCTTATTGCCATTAAAGTTCAGCCGGCACGAGCAATTTCAAAGTTCATGTTAAACATAAATTTTAATAGAACGCATGATACCTTTTATCGATTCCTACTCAAATATGAACGAATTACCTCGTTGGAATGACATACTTTTATCATGAATTGAGGTTAGCGGTTAAATCCCTTAGAACATTATAGTTCAAGTGTTGTGTTCGTTCGCAGAAATACTAGATGTACTTTTATATTTAACTTTTTTTGCTTGAGTAAATATAGTTTAGAAAAGACTTAAGGAAATGCTCATGTTTTATAACAGCTTGAATACATGAATGCCAAGACGAAGAAATGCATGAATAATACATTTTTATGCAACATTTTTCACTCTCAAGTTCACTCTCTAGAGAAAAAATGACTGAATTCTGATATCAGAGACCTCAAATGAGTAAATGATGATAAAAATAAATAATACTAAAATAATCACTCAAGACTTTTGACACGGCAAACAAGTCCATAATGAAAATTATCACATTGTACAGAGTGAAAATTACATAACGTGCCCTTGCAAAATACTTATAGCAAGACAGACGCTTTAAATAAAAAAATGAACGATTTAAACAGATAGAAAATATATTATAGCTTAATTTACTATCTATATGTGGTATGCAGTGTGATTTAGGTGACTCCTGTCATTGATTTTACAAATATTTGTTCCTTTTCTCTTACTCATCATTAATCTAATCAACTTCGATGAAGTAATGGAGGCTATTTTTCGAACAATCTTTTGTATAAATTTTCCCCAAGTACCAGGAACCTTTATGTTAGCCTTTCCCTTCAAATCTGGACAGTGGAAAAATCAATGTGGTTGAGGTTAAGAGAACTTAGCGTCCACGAAATGTCATTCTATCCCAAAATAAACTTGTATGAAAAAATTAAGGTCGTTGTACTCGTTTCCATGAATTTAATGGAAATAGCTCTTACGCAATTTCTGTTAAGACTTTCAGTGTTTAAAATATTTCCACAATTTCCTTTTTCCGCATTGATGGCTTTTTTACAATAGAATAAAAGTTTTTAACTTCTGCTCGCTGCTCTTTCAAGTAATGTATAATTCTTTAATTTACAATTCAATAATTAAATTTATGAATCATGATAATGATCTATATTTCTAATACACAGCGTATCTTCATCTCTATCTTTCTCTTTTTATCTCTATCTCTCTCTTTCTATCTGTGTGTGTCCGTCCCATTTCTTCTAATTTATTAGTGGAGAAAAATTATTGAACTGGAATTAAAACGGGTACACATGTATTATAAGCATTGCGTTATGAATATCAAAGGCGCCGGATCACTATAAAATATGCAATTTTTTTCATTATTAGTGTTTTTCTCCTACATGGCCATGTTATCGGTTGATAAGATATAGAATGAAAGTTCTGTATATATATATATGTATTAATGAAACATTCGGGTATACTAAAAAAGGTATTTTGTTTAATAGATCCTTAATTTTGTGACTTTTAAACCGTGGAATTTTAACGGGAAATTTCTATGTCATGTTATCAGTACGTAATATACTGACGGGTTGTTCTGTACATATATATTCTTGAAAAATATTCAATTAAAACACAATGATTCGTCGTAAGTTTTTAATTTATTTGTCGCTATAATAATTTCAAATTAGTCAAATCAAAACCGTGGAATTTACATGGGAACCATCTAGTCTGTAATAATTGTCAGTGAAATAGATACGATGCTTTCATTAATTTACTTTGTTTCCTATCATTTATAACCATTCAGAGTTTATCCCCCTACATAGTTTTTTTGCGATTTATTTTTTATACGGGTTTATTTACACACCAATTTGTGTAATCAATTTATCCAATTACTGAAGTCAATTTGTGAACTTCGAGCCCTACTAATAATTACATAAATGGTACGTTTTTAACCTGACCTGTCGAAACTGCGAAGTAACTTTAGTATTCTAAGCCGCCTTGTTTTTTAGATGAAGGGAGAGCTCCATTTCAAGTAATATTTAGAGCAGTTTGAGGGCTCAAACGTCGGCTTTCAGCCGTCCTTGGGTCGTAGAATAAGCCAATCTTTCATGCATTAAAGACTAATAAAGTATAATGGTCTGTGATCTTCGATACTTTTCGAAGTCGGCCTGCGGCGAGCAAAGTATGTTATGAACTTAGGCTGGCCAGTAACACTCGTATCTCCTTTCTCTCCTTAAATTATCCTACGTTTAGAAGCTAAAGATTGTGTTATTCTTCGAGCATGAAACAGGTTTTGTATTCGAACTAACTTTTGGAAACTTTTACGGCAGTTTTAATGAAACTAGGGAATTGTATCCGAAATCTTGCAGTCTGGCATGAACCTTATCTTCTTTATACAGTGATTGTTCTGTATGTTGTGTTGTACTGGTCACACAATTATGGTGTACTATGCAATGCTCACTGTTTTTTTTTGGTATTTAGTAGATTCTTTACACTCAAGCATTGGGTATTATGGGATACTGACCAATTTTTTTTTCGTATTTGTTGCACAACATTTTACTCTACCGTATGATGTTTTGGAAATTATTTTAATGAATTAGTGTTTCTCGGACTCCCTGCTCCCAAAACTGCTTTGTTGTGCTTCAGGACAAGATAATCATTATTTCCTAAAATTTGAGGCTTGCATTGCACGGGTCTTTCTTCAACTTCTTTTCAGATACTTGGACACCATAACGTGTTACTTTTTATATTTCAACTGATCTCACTCTTCCTCGCCAGCAGTACGATGCTATGATGACTGCCTGTTAAACACAGCAAAGTTTGAGGCGTGCTATCCTTAATTACATTCCATTCTATGACAGTGCATCCTAGTACAAAGTGATGATGTGTTACACACGATGGAAGTGTTGCAGGGTCGTATGGCGAACAAACAAGTGCCAAAAATAATAATACAGCGAATAAAACCTCTTGTATTGCTGTAGCTCGCAACGGAGAGGATGATACAATCATGTCATTGCAGTTGACACGAACAATGTGCCGTAAAATCTCTCACTGTCATTCTAGTAACATTCTCAGGTGTACGTTAGAACGCGTTCTACCGAGGCTTCCAATATTTCACAGGGAGAGACTCCTCCAAACTTGAGTCCTAACTTGAATTGTGTAGTTCTTCTCTCCCTTATGAAGATCAAAGTTACACGGAGGGCGCTGGAAGCTTGGAGAGGATTAGGATGTTGCCAGATCTGTGCGTGATTAACCGACGATATTCTCATATTTGTTCGATGGCTGGTGAAAGAAATTGGACGACGAAATACTTCGACCACTGTTAGGCTGTCTTCAATATTTTAACTACGTCTGTGAGATACTTTCTTTATTCAATTCCAATACACTGATCATGGAGTACAAATGCCACCTATATCAGAAATTCACTGGAACTCGATACAGTGAAGGAATCAACCAAGTTATCATTAATTAAGTTATTTTAGGTTGTTCTCAAAGAAAGTACGAATCACTTATAAGAACCTACAATATTTGATCATGAAGTTCATGAGTTGGGAAGACTCTTCACAAGCTGAACGAGTGGATGAATTTAAAGATGCAATTTTCATTGCAAGCATCGTGCGCTCGTCGACTCGTGTTTTCCGCTCGCCAGGTACATCGAGAGTTTTGTCCCAGCAAAAGTATTTTACCGTCTTTTTTAAATTGATTTAATCCATTGAGATCACAGTCTCTGTCCACTTTCTCAAGTCGTATTTTACAAGCGCATTCTTCTTCATATCACGTGCATGAGGTTTACTGTTGTGCTTGTATTTGTGATTAAAATCATAAATTTTTGTGAAAATTTGTAGATATCAGAAGCGTTGTAGATGCCAGAAAATTCGTGGATGTCAGAAAAATTGCAGATGTCAGCGAGTCATGCGCTGACGAATTATCACGTCTCAGTCTGTGTTGTTGGGAGCGTGAAGTAAAATTTCAGGAGATGCACCTGAGTAGAAATGCCTGCAGTCAGGTGGTTCCTTCACATCTAACTCCAGCTTCAGTGTGAGGGGAGAAAATATCACTGGAAATCAGATTTCAATGCAAAACAAAATAAATTTGAGCAGAAAACGAAATGCCAGTATGAAATAGCTATTAATTTAAGCACTAGTCGTCAACAGTAAGTTGTGGACACGAAATAAGTTCAGTTTTGAACCGGTCATTATTAGTATCTTTCCGTCCTATTGTTAGATATTTCAACGCTGAAACTGTTGAAACCTATTTCCGAACCATCTGTTCCTTCTGTCGTTACACATTTTAACGAACGCTAGAACTCTCGAAACCAATTTCCAAAATAGTGGAATTATAGTTTGCGATCTTTCCAAACAGGGGCTGCGCTGTGTTAGACGCTACACAATGTTTGTAATATTTTCTTTCAGTGGAAGGAAATACTGATGGGGAATATAGGCCTTAACTTTCAACATACATTGATTTTTCATTAGTTTCAATCTGGTTTTCATTTTGCATAAATGGGAATAGTTAATTTGATTGCAACTGGTCATTGAAAACAACATTTAATCAAAAATATGAAGAAAAAAGACCAACATGAATTAATTGATACCTTCGTGATTCATTCATAATTTTTGACAGAATAATATGAACAGTTAACATAAACGCAGTACTTATTTATTATTAACGCTATATGCAAACACTTACTTTCAAAGCCCGATTTCTGTTCAGAATAGATTGATGAAGAATATCAATAGTTCACATCAGAATAGTATCCTAATCTTCTGTTAAAACACAAAGCAATTATTTCAGCTCTGATGGAGGTGTAAATTTGCATCTCAGTCTGTGCTTCATATCTCCTCAAAATAATTCTATTTAGGATGGCGTTTGTCTAGGCTGGAGAAAACGTTTTATGAAATTTACATGCAGCTCGAAGCAAGGTATAATATTTTGAATGCTTGTGTGTTTGCATTCTAGATTCAGAAGATAGCAGTGTTAGTGAGCACTGTCTTGGACTCAGACTCAGATTTGAGGACCAGCGTTTAGCTGGGGCCTTTGTAACCTTCAATTCCTTGTAACACACAGAACTGAACATTCAACATCAATATTGCTTACTTCACGCATGCACCAAGAAACATTTCATCTCATTCACAACAGTCATGTTATATTCCCCATCCAGCCACACAAAATATCTCAAACCAGAGTCCCCTTCAACACACCTGGTATTCCACTGGTTCTCTCCACACTGCTCATGAACCACATCTATGAGGCTCTGTCGCTCATGTTCATATTTACTACATTCTAAGACTAGATGTTCAACTGTTTCTTCTACTCCTCTGTTACACTGCAGACATAACCTTGTATTCCCCTTATTCCGCCTCCATGTACGCCTATTCACACTTAATTCCTTACATCTGAAGGCTAACAAGAGTTGGCTGTCAAAACTTCCATTATGAAACCTTTCAAACCTTGGTACATTGTTACTGGTATACCAAATTAAAGTAGTTTTTCCATTCATACTACGCTTCCATTTGTTCAGACCATACTCTTTTGTTAGTTTTTTAATTTCTTTACTGTGTATACAATTTCTCTAATGTGGTTGTCAGTATAATAAGTAATAAAGCACTGTAAGCAGCAGTGTTGCTGTCAGTGTGATGGACAAACTATTTTATTTTTGGATTATAATGTTTATAAGCAAAATATAATTTTGCGTTAGTAAATTATAACGTACAGAAATTAAGATATTAAGGTGTCAACATTACATGTGATAACATTAGTTCAGCTTAACCAATAGTGACAAGATTGGAAGAGTGCAATATTCACGAAGTAGATATATTATTTTCTCAATTCCATGAACGTATCTCTCAGATGATTAATCGAAAGCAACTTAATTTTAAACAAATTCAGAGTTACCAAGGAAAAAAACATATGAAGAAATGAATTAAAGGAGACATGGGCTTACTAGGGAAAGTTCGTGTCTGCGTCAAATTGGCTGTGTAAGCGGACACATCAGCTTTAGCAAACAGATGCTGGACTTTAAATGTTCAACTGGTCCAGAGTAACACATTTACTTCCTGCAGGAGAATGTAAACACAAGTGTTAATTTTTATATCCTTCTCAACGAAGGCTATGTGGACTTTTGTACTTGAGGAGCAGTTGCAGGCCACTCTATGATATCTAGGTAGTTATTTCTCACACCAAAAATGGATTAGGCTACAATTTGGTCGATTTTTAGCTGCACGTACAAGATGCTTTAGGCTACATTCATAACCATCACACATTGTGCATGAACCTTATCATTTTACTTGTTAGTCACAGCATCAACTGTGAAGGTTTTTTAGTCTGCTTTCTAACATCAAAATAAAATAGTTAATTTGTCGGAATGCATAATATTTTCTGCTGATGACGAACTATATTAAAAGGGTTGAGCTGTGCGTTGCCTCTTAAGTTTGCTTTAATTGTATGTAAAAACTTCACTCAACTGGATGCAAGCCAAGCGTTTCTTCAGAGTCATCCCAAGGCTATGATTAGTCATGTTCTATTGTATAGGAAGGCTAACAGTCGGTGGAGTCAATACCACACGTGGGCTTTAATGAAACCATCAGCACAAACAAAGGACGTTGGACAAAGATAAGCGTGTACTGTCCTCAATATATCGTCCTTCATCGTCTATCCTTACCAAGAAAACAAGAGAAGACAAGTAAGTGTCTTAGAAAGCCTGGTCACTCAGCACCGCAAGCGTGGGAGGCTGAAGTATCTATCAGCGATATTGTGCCACGCTGTGCCTTACAGATTTTTCATGGTGAGGTCGACAACTAAATTATTCAGAAGGTCTTAGTAAGCATAAACTGTGATGATATCAGTGATAATAACAATAACTATAAACTATGATGATATCAGTGATAATAACAATAACTATAAACTATGATGATATCAGTGATAATAACAATAATCATAGCAATAATAAAAGTATGACAAGCTGGACAATAACCTCAGCAATATATGTAGGCTGTTCCCTTTTTTCTATGAAATTAGGAACTAAAATAAGTACTATGACTTGGACAGCTGTTCAATATGAACGTTCTAAGAAAATCGAGCCCTGAGTCTTTTCTACGTACACACGATGCAATGTAATAATGACTTTTACCTCTCGGGAATAATTTTATAAAGTCCCTTTTCGACAGAGTTTGAGTTCGGTAGCACCATTTACTTCACAGGTATTTAAAGTGTAGTTGAGGTTTTACACTTTGCTCCTATGTTATTAATTTTAATACGATAAGTTTGAATACAAATTCACCCATCGTACACGTTGTACCGTAAAACTTGTCGACTTGTTCAAAATACTGCAGAATTCACGGCTGTTCATTTTTCTAGAACACTCTAGTCGGCCAGAATTTCGATTGAATCTATTAGAACTTCTTCTTGTTTCAAGGAAGTTCCATCGACCAAACGTAAAATTTGCTGTTCCATATGAGGTCGCCAAGTCTCTTGGCATCAGAATATCTTAGAAAAACTTAGAGTCATCATCTTTCATCCGTATCTTTTAGAGTTCACTTCCAAGAAGTGGAGTTCATAAAGTTGGGTGCCTCCAGAACCCGTTTTTCTGCCTTTTATCGAGATTGGATGGATTTTGTTATCTTGGGAATTGAATACGACTTTCAGGAAGTTGATAGACAGCTGGGGTTTCATTCTATTACATTCAGGAGGTTATAGACAGCTAGTGTTTCATGTTAATACATTCAAAAGAGAAGTCAATGTCAATCAAGAACTAGGAAATTATAAAATAATCGACGCATTTTTTAATACAGCTGTTTCCCGTAAAGTCATATCAATTGAATTGTAGACAAAAGATGAAACAATAGTCTACTAGCGTGATTAAATGGAGCTTGTTTTATAGGACGCTATCAATAATACACGGTTGTTCGGTTTATAAAAATTTATTTGAATTCAGAGCACAATGATATAACTTCTTTCCGCCCCTTTTCACGTTTGGCTTCAAACATTTAGCTCATGGTTGAGACATGTAACGTCATAAAAAGCTAGATCAGTGCATAAAAGTATGATAGAATAGTGTCCTTCACCGCCGCCTCAAGGACATGGTTTAAAATATTCGCAATGGCAATGGCCTTAGTTTGCTCAGTACCCTGCAAGCAGAAGAGATAGTGTCAAGCATATCGAAATCCCGTAATACTTTATTTATGGCAGCTGTAATTATAAGCACATTTCTATACTCGGGAGCAGTGTGTTCATTGACTTGAAATATGAAGTAAGAGTGTTTTTGTTAAGCGCTTCTTGTTCACTAGAAAGCAAGACGACGATGGATTGTTTTAATTCTGTGAGAGCGACACGAAGGCACATCGGTTCCCGAAAACACACACACGTTGCATCTGAATACCTGTATATCAAGTACAACTCCTATATTTGAGAACAAGGTGGAGTTTGAGCTGTAATTGGATAACCCTTTTAGCGATGGAACGAAAAAGGCACCGTTGTGGAAAAGGAAGTGGCGAAGGTCTTCGAGTAGAGTATTGCATGCACGCTACAATTGTAACAAGACTTATGAGGTAAGTGAAGTAACAAAAGAATTAAAACTAGGGTCTTACATAGAAAAAGAATTCAAATATTGCTCAGGCGAAACTAAAATTGGAACGTGAGAATTATCACTTTTAGAGTCAAAATTTCATTGACTAAACGATTTGGATGAACGAAAATAAAGAAATTCTTTGAATCTAATCCTTTAACAGCGTAGATCATTTCCAATTCATGAATAGACAAAATATATAAGTATTTCTTACGGTATAATGCTACAGGATTTTCGCATGGAAAATAACTATTCTCCAGAGCTATAATTATTGTTCTAACTATTGTAACAGGAATTCTGAAAGCGTCATTTAGAACGAAGTTATCATTAAATATTAATAAACAGTCCAAATCAGGTGCTCATTTACACCAGCGATAGCTTTAACTACTTTTAAATAGTCGTGACTTACAGGGACGTCACACTACTCTGCATGAGAGCGGATGGTGAATTGAGGAAGCCTGGAAAGGATTAAATTGATCCAGGAACTTCTGTCCGCTAACTCTGCAGCATGAGCACTTAAGAGTTCGGGATGTAGTAGAACTCCACTTACCATCGCACAACGTGAGCGACATTTGTGCATTTGACAGAGGAGAACACGTGTTTGGGTTGATGGGCTTGGATTGTTTCATTAACTATTAACAACACTTTCTCTTTATGTGAGAACAATTTAAAGTAATAATTCTAAAGGTGTTGCAGGGACACAAGCCATGTGAAGCAAGCAGCGCGTGTTTTAAGGAAGAGAGGAGAGGGGCAGCATTACGGCCGTCCAACTGCTCCCCAGCTCACCGTGTTGGTGATCCACACGCGTCCTGGGGTCGATGTAGTCTGTAGCAGCAGCGACGTGCTCTACTGCTTTGTTTTATTAATGTATTTTTCTGTAATGCTGTATCGTCGCTGTGGTCTTTTGTTGTGTTTTATTGTCTCGTTAATTTATCTTGTAATATAACTGTGTCTTATTACCGTGGTAACTTGTCTTGTAGCATCATTGCTGTGTTATATTGTTGTGTTTCCTTGCCATTTCAATTTATCCTGTAGTATGATTGTTGTGCTTTAATACTGTGTCAACTTGTCCGCTAGTAGAATTACTGTCTTTTGTTGCTGTATATTTGTTTTTATGTCGTTTTTGTGCATTAGAACAAAAACAACATTAACTCGATATGTTGAGTGCATCAACTTGGTGTGTTGAATAGCTAGTGTGTTTCATAGACATCCCTGTTTAACTGACGTCTACTTTTCCCATATTGCATCACTACAATATTTCTACTACTCTTCTTTACTGCTTTGTTACATCACTACAATGTTTCTACTACTCTTCTTTACTGCTTTGTTACATCACTACAATGTTTCTACTACTCTTCTTTACTGCTTTGTTACATCACTACAATGTTTCTACTACTCTTCTTTACTGCTTTGTTACATCACTACAATATTTCTACTACTCTTCTTTACTGCTTTGTTACATCACTGCAAAGTTGCACTCAAGAGATTTTGATACATTTTTCGACTACTGTTTTACAGTTAAACTTTTTTGTTGTTGAGGATTTTGCTGGGCAGTTGCAGAGTGGCAATGCTCAGGTAAATATTCCTCAAAATACGAGGAATATTTACCCAGCTTATTTCAATGTTAATTCTGTAACATAATCAAGCAGTCAGCTTATGGTATATCAAATCTTTTACTCCATAAATTTATATAGTAATGTAAAATCAGTTCATGTGGATTTCGAGGGATAATGGTAAATCAGGCCACGTGAGAAACTAAGGTTTCTGTGTCCCTGTATTGCAATGTCAACGTCCGGAACTTGATGACACGTGATGATCTTCATGAACACCAAGACGACTGATTTCTCCAATAGTTCAAATTAATACGAAGTGCTGGTGCTTCTGGCTGGATGCGCTGCTGTGGTGTGTCATATCTGCATTATAATTAGCTTGAAATTCTCTGTTTGGCAATTCACGTGGGCTGTTGTAGAACGTTGATTTTACTTTGGTGGAACAATTTCAGCTTCAATACTTGTAGAAATAATGCTAGGCCGTTAATCACTCATATACGTGTGGTGTTCCTTCGAAAGCGTAAGAGAACATGAGAGCGAATACTAGAAAAGGCAAATTTGTTTTTCAATTGATTTTAAATAAAAGAAATACAAGCGCTGCTGACGATTTCCTTGTGCCTTCAAACTATGTCTTCGAACCTTTGTACCTTCAAACCATTGTTTCAGGGGGAACCCCAATTTTCCCAAAAAAGAAGAAAATCCTTCTCAAAAGGAGGAAGTGTTCTTAAATCTCTTACACCCTAGAGGACAACGTGTCTGTAGTAGAATCAACCAGAAAATTACTGAGCATGGCAACGTAACTTCCCTCTTTTCAGTGCAAAGTGGTTTGAAAATAGGAAGTTATGTTGCCTCACTTTTATCAACGATTGCAAAAAGCGTTCAAGAGGATCCAAGGTTCAAGGTGGGTGAGGTAAGATGTGAACTAACACAAAACAGTACAATCAGAAGAAATGAAACGAGGCAAAGAAAGCGCCATACGGAAACAGTGAGCTATCCATTTTAGCAAGACCTTACTCGAGACTATCATTGAAAACAACAGGTTTATTTTCTTCACAGGAATGGTTAAAATTATTCGCCTTTCGATACAACATTCTTGGAAATCTTTCCCCGGAGAACGCGCAGACAAATATTGCATCTTGAGGACTTGGCTCCTGCACAAGAAAAACCCCTACAACATCTGTCCTTGTACTAGTCAAATTGAAAGTAAATATTTGACTTGTTCTTAACTCATGACTCGTGTTTTTTGGGGCTTGTCTTTTTTAAGAGCTAGTTCATGTAAAGCTAGTTCATGTAAAATCCTTAACGCTTGTTGTGAATATATGTTGTCGATTGGCTGTAAAGCTTGCTTTGCTATTTTCCGTGTTTCTGTTTTGGTGTTTTTCCCCTTCCTTTCCTTATGGTTTCTTCCTAAGAGTGTCTAGCCTCCTTATGCTTTACTGTTTTATGTCTTTGAGAGACTTGGGATAGTTATTTTTATCAGCTGTCGTGAGTTGTGCTTCATAGAATCTTAAACCTGTGAGTTCTTGTAGTACAATTTAAACTGAATCTATGATGAGTTTCATTACGAAAATCCGCTGAATCAGGCTAAAACTGAAGATAAGCTCAGAACACTTGGCGTTTATCTGGTAAAAAAAGACTTACCGAGCTTCTCTCAGGAGTGAAAAGTTAATAAAACAACTGTCTACCCCGGCATCTTGATCAACCTGTGCAAATATAACCAACCTGACCAACCTTCATTAAAAAACATAGCGCTGGCAGTGATAATCTGTAGGGGGACTTAGTCTTAGATTAGGACAAGCCTTATTTTTGGCTTCCCCTTCTTCTTCGAAAAGAAATTCGGCGAACATTTGCCGCGGCTTATTCGCGTTGTTTTCTGTGTTCTTCATTTTTCTTTCAGGAACTCAATCAATGATGCCATAAAGACTCGTTGAGTAATACTGAATAATGGTGCCATAAAGACTAGCTGAGTAATACTGAATAATGGTGCATAAAAACTCTCTGAGTAATACTGGGTAATGGTCCTGTAAAGACTCAATGAGTAATGTTGAGTAATCGTGTTGTACAGAATCGCTTAGTAATGCTAAATAATTCTCAGCAATGCAGGGAAATGCTGAATAACGCTGAGTGATGCTGAGCAGTGCTACAAGCCTTCATGAGTCTCTGTAGGCTACTTGTGCTAGCGCTAGTTTGAACAAACTATGTGCTGGTCCTGCCGTGTGATAAAAAAATGATGATAGCAATAATAATAATTGAAAATATTGATGCTTTTATTAATAATCTACTTATATGTGTAATAAAGTGTGCTTCGATCTTTGTCGGACCGTAGTCGAGTGGTCTGCGGCCCGTGTTCTGTATCGGGTCTCTGCTTGTGCAGAAAGACTGCGGGTTCGAAATCCGGCAATGAATACGAGCTGTTTCTCGTTTCACGCATTGAGCTCGCACTTATCGGTAAGACCTCAACTCCCCGCCCATGGACACATCCCAGGATGGTCGCATGAAGCTCACCATCATCCTTACTCTAAGAATGTCAACCTTAAGAATTTGAAAAACCAATGTACTAAATGTCTATGTACTGTGTACTTGATTGGAAATAAAGATTGTTTGTTTGTTTGTCTTTCTCTCTCTATTTTTCTATCTGTGTTTGTCCGTCCTATAACTTCCTATCTACTACTGAAGAAAAATTATTGAACTGAAATGAGAACAGGTATGCATGTATCATAAGCATTGTATTGTGGATACTAAAGGCTCTGGATAACTATTAAATACGCAATTTTTTCCCGTTATTAATCTTTTTTTCCTACACAGCCATGTTATCGGTAAACAAGATACAGAATGGAAGTTCTGTATACATACAGGGTGTACCAAAAAAGCAGACCGAACTTTGAATTGATAAAGCTATACAGTTATTGTTGATAATTTAGTTCTGTAAGGTCCAGCTTGTTATTTAAATAAATCAGTATCTACAATACCACTTGCATGAATAAAACATGTCTGCAAGCACAAGTTTTCCTCGCAAATACCCTTCATTATGCAGTTAATAAAAAAAAAGAGTGTTTGTAGTCACAACCTGGATTACGACTAGAAACATTAAACGTGTACAAGCCTTATTTGCTCAATATTTCCTCGGTTGAAGATCGTTATGCAAAGATACCATCTGGAAAAATAATAATAAATACCAACAAGAAGGAACTAGCCGTAATTTGAACAAAGGCCGTTTAGGGCGTAAAAGGACTGCGATATCTGAAGAAAATGTTGAACATATGCGAAATTTGCTTCTACAAACTCCACAAGTGTCAGTCAGAAGAAATGGTTTGCCTCTAACAAAGTCATCGTTAAATCGCATTGTTATTTGTGATTTACATTAATATCCTTACATGATTCATGTAAGACAACTTCTGGAAACAGACTTTCCTCATCGTAGGCTATTCGCTGAACGGCTTCTTAACAAACATACTCGTTTCATGGAAAGAGTTGTAATTGGCGACGAAGCTGCTTTCTTTGTGAATGTTATTATTAATGGATATTCATTGGTAATGAGACATTGATTATTAAAGTACTATATTATTTTATTCTTAGACCTTTGTTTCATTCATACTCCAGAGCAAACGTACTTTCGGTGGCCTCTACTAACAATGGCATTGTAACAATTTCATGCAAGGAAACAAAATAAAATTTCCGCTGTTAAGGGACATATATTTAGGGAACAAACTGGTTTTTACAGAACTAAATTATCAACAATAACTGCAGAGCTTTATTAATTCAAAGTTCGGTCTACTTTTTTGGGACACCCTGTACAGTGGGGGGAAACAAATATTCGTGCATGTTAAAATTCACAATTTATTAAATTTCTCATGAACAAAAATACGACAAACCGATGCCATATTTGCACACACATGCATAAATAAAGAATATGCAAAAAACAAATAAATTAAAGTAAATAATGAATTTATGTATTATTTTAAATATTTAGGGGTGAAAAGAGTATTCGTACAGAACATGAATAATACATAATTCTCATTTAATACTTCGTAGCATAACCATTATTCAGCTCGATTTCGAGTAATCTTTTTACATAGTTCTTAATCAATGATTGACGTGTTTCTTTAGAAATTTTGCTCCATTCTTTTTTACAAATTTACTGTGTGTGTGTAAACATATGTAGTATCAGTATATTCCAGTTTTATTCATTAGATATTAAATCAATAAAGGTTTTTAACATTACGAATATTTGTTTCCCCTGACTGTATATTCATGAAAAATATTCAGGTTCTGATAGTACCATGGATAAAGCAAAAAAAATGTATTTTATTTCATAGATGTCTTATTTTATCACTTTAAACAGCATAATTTCTACTGGCTCTATCTAGGTCATGATATCGGTAAGTAAGATACAGAAAAGTAGTTTTATATATATATATATATATTTAAAAAATATTGATTTACAACACAATCATTCGTTGTAAATCTTTAATGCATTCTTGTTTACAATTATTTCAGATTGGTCAAATATAGGCCGTAGAATTTACACGGGAACTATCTAGTTTTTAATAATGCTATCAACGATAGAAACTGGGTACAAATCTACTTGCAGCTACACTCGGTTCCACTATGTCTGTTCAGTGGAGCCTGTGCAGGAACACTTGCACAAAGCTGACCATAAGTAAGGTACCTCTTTATGTCGGTAGCACTGCTACGCCAGCAGCACTGATATCATTTATTGCTGTGATGTCTTTTTAAAGGCACTTTAATTATGGTCTAAATTGTGTATCTCGAGGACTCTTCAGTCGAGAACTATTATAGGGTTTACATCTTAACGTGAACATTAGCCAGTGTCTCCAGAACATGTGTGCAGCACAATAGATGAAAGTTGAAGATACTATTCTAAATTACAGTACTCGCACCGTTTCCTGAAGATAATTGGTAAACACTCAAAAATGCCTAGATTTTGGCTCGCTTCGAATAGCGGTTAATTGCCTTACCACTAAACTGTGATGAAAACACTCTATTCTCCACTTGTTACGAGCGGGGACTTCCTGATTCGTGCATTCCATGAAAGTTTTTGAGTTAAGAACAACTCTTTCGCATAATAACTTTTTCTAGCCGTGTTCTGGAGTTCAAAATGCTCTCAGGAATTTTCATTGAAGCTCCGGAATTACAAGTACAAGTTTCAGAGGAATTGACTCGAGAATTCACAGTAACTCGTGCAGTGCTGGCAAGTTTTATTGCTCACTTGTGCTGAGGACGCAATTTTGAATATAGCGAGAGCCCTAAACTCGTGATTGTTCATAAGCGTTTTGTTGTAACAGAGTTTACTTATGTAACGCCTGACCAGTGTAATTGAAGTCCGTCTCATTCTTGCTTTCGATTAGATCAGGGGTCGGCAAAGTGGTCGATATCGACCCCTGTGGGTCGAGGACAGAACTCAAGGGGTCGATAAATTTATGGCGGTCGGAAGAGGGTCGATTAAGGAAAATAAAAAGAATCAATTAGATTTTTCAAGACCTTGGATACAAATACATTTTTATAAAAAAATATTGAATTTGGTCAAATTTAAATCTACAAAATAAAAATGAAAAACTTCAATATAAATATGTTATAAATCAAATTAAATGTTAAGTGTGAACAATTGCTTACTATGCAGTAACCGCAGTCGAGACAGCGTGCGCTAGTGACAGCTACTCAAAGCCTTACCTCTAGCGCTGTATGTACATATGTCTGGAGTGTGCAGACTACGCATACACAAAACATGCACAGAACAGAGAACCGAGTACACTCTCACTCCTTCCACGCGATACTTTTTACAGGATACTTACTTGTATCAATTTTTAGTAATTATTAACGATGTTACATTTTATTGTTTTCTTTGCTTACTGGGTCGATACGATAAAATAGCATGGAGGGGGTGGATGTGA
Organism: Trinorchestia longiramus; assembly: GCA_006783055.1. NCBI lineage: Eukaryota > Metazoa > Arthropoda > Malacostraca > Amphipoda > Talitridae > Trinorchestia > Trinorchestia longiramus. The sequence goes on from VCRD01000016.1 coordinate 154,859, forward strand.
ATACAAATATCCTATGAAGGGGTCGACGGGTAAAAAAGTTTGCCGACCTCTGGATTAGATAAATGAGCCTCGAAACTTCATGCAAAGATGCATTCGTTGCATTAACTTGTTCAAGATAGTTCATATCTGTCTTAAACATATGTTAGTATCGGTTTGGCAACTAAGTTTCCACGGTTTTTTAAATCTAATTTGTTTGAAAGATTTAATAAAAATCACAACTAATTAATCAATAATGTATTCGTCATTATTGTTTACAACTTCTTCCCTATGTTCAACAAGATTTTCAATATCTTGTTGGCAGAAATCACCCAATTTCGACTTGAAAAATTTATCTAACCAAGCTTCCAATTTTGCATCAGTATTGATTGAAATTTTTCGCATAGCATTTGAAAGAGATCGAAAGAAGTAGAAGTCCATTGGTGTCAAATCAGGAGAGTACGGAGAGCAGCACTTCCCAGCCATGCGTTTGAATGGCTTCCTTGGTCAAATTGGAGGGTGGGCGTTGTCGTGCTGCAGAAGAAGTCCATGCTGCCGATTTGGTCTTCTCTCTTGAACAGCCGTGTTGAGTTGTTCCATCTGTTGAACATTAAGTTCCACGTAGACCATTTGGTTCAGTTCAAAGAATTCGTAATGGATATTTCCTTCCCAGTCCCACCATACTCACAACCTCGTTTTACGCGTATGAAAATCCTGTTTCACGTCCGGTGTCGGTTGTTTACCTTGGCTAAGCCATTCTTTGCGCTGCTTTATAGTGACGTACAAGCACCATTTTTTGTCGCCGGTGACGATTCGGTAAAAACTCATCGAAATCAACTTGATGGCCAGAACGAGGTGCGTCTTTGAGGTCAAAATTTCAATTTTTGAATTTGGCATACCAATCACGAGCTGTTCTTTCAGTTAAGGCACAGCACAAATATCGCGAGCAGAGCATGCGGCCTCAGAACCTTGATTGAAAGCAGAAGGAACCAGACGTTGAAAATGCTCATTTATCTTAACTTAACATTCCATTTTAATGATATAAAAGTAAGCAAACATCAACTAAAAATTGACTTAAGAGAAAAAGGAAATAGATTCAAAAATGGTTTAAAAAAAGAATTGTCAAACGTTTGACAATTGTCAAACAATTGTCAATTGTCAAATGGTTCAAAACTTAAAAACGCAGTAAATTTCAAAATTTAAAAACTGTTGGTGCATAGTTGCCAACCCAATATTGGTATGGATGTATTAGTGACACATCACTAATGCATACCAATGACATTAGCGATAGATCACTAATACATCCCAAAAATATTAGTGATATATCATTAATACATATTAACTTTTCACGCTCATGAACTACTAAAAACGATGGCAAAGTGGGAGATATCCGAGTTAATTTTTTTAAATGTGGTAGGATGATCGAGTTATTTTTCCCTATTCAAATCAGGGTGCAAAATGTAAATCATTGTAAATATCATATAAATTAGTCGTGTAGAATTCATGACGCTCATCGATTAGTTAATCCTATAAATTCATTGTCAATAATTCCTTTTTTCATACTGTAATTATGTAGCCCACACGTTAATGCAAAAGTAAAATTTTTCCATTGAAGTTTGCATTAAGGGCAGGACTTTTACATTGTATCAGCATGTAACGAAAGTTCTGTTCATTATTTTATTCAAAATTTTAGGACATCATTACATCAATTTAATTTATAAATAATATATGTGTAGCCATTTAAGTAACTAAAGTATCATTTTTTCTTTCAGATTTTCTTAAAATTATTATAATAAATAACTATTGTTGACCCAAATGTATACTCTGAGTAAAGAACGCGTCATGCATATATTATTGCATGAATTTTAGAATGGCAATAGAAAAATTTCAGCATTAAGATCTCTCGAAGACACTCATGAAAATAATGTGGTGGATGCAAAGGCCTGTAGAAGATGGTTTTCACGTTTCAAAAAGAATGACTTCAGTCTAAAAAATGAACCAAGGAAAGGACACTCCAAAGGACTCAATTCTGAGAAATTGCTGGCTTTCTTGAATGAGAAACCTACCAGTACAACTAGCGAACTAAGCAAGGAGTTTAATGTGTGTCACATGACCGTGTATCGTGAAATGATAAAACCTAAACTGCTTGCCCATCGCTGTAGTTGTGCGGGTAGGGTTTTCATCAATGAGAGCCAGTAATTCTTTAGAATTGAGTCTTTTGGAGCGTCCTTTTCTTGGTTCGTTCTTCAGACTGAAGTCATCCTTTTTGAGAAGTGAAAACCATCCTCTACAGCTCTTTTCATTTTCCCACACCATTTCCATAGGTTTCTTTAAGGAATTTCGCTGCTGAAATTACTTTATTGCCTTTCTGAAATTCATACAGTAAAATATGCCTAATACGTTATATACCTGGAGTGTAACAACAATAATTATTTATAATAATAATTTTAACAAAATTTTGAAACGAAGTATTATTTTAATGATTTAGATAACTACACATATTTTTGGGCAAATTGATGTAATGACACCATAAAACTACGACTCTAAAATGGACAAAAACTTTCGCTATAACCTGATAATTTCAAGTTTTAGACCGATTTCCCAGATATTTACCGAAATAGTTTCACGTTTGTGTTTTGGGATAATGTTGTCAAAGCCTTAAATAACATCACAGTGGTAAAGTAAATTTGTTAAACTGTTGTCCGTTAAAATTTCAAATATCTTACATATAAACCAAATAATCTGAAATTATTGCTTCTCCCCATTTGTCTCACGTTTTTATACGTTTGATTGTACCTGTGTCAAATTCTATTTAGTATGCATGTACCATGCATATAAAGACACCTAAAAGATTTTTATACTAGCTTCAGGTGCCCAGTAATAATTGTCAAATGGCTTTAACGAACCTTCATTCCTTCAAACTGTGCGATTTAGATTGACTTGCAGAATAATTATATATATTTAATTATAGAAGAATTCCACACGAGTTTGAAAGCGCGTCTTAACCGAAATGATCAATCAACGATTCGATCCCAAACTGCCACATAGCAAAGGTAAAAAACCTCACTAGAAACTAATATCATCAGTTAAAACTGCTGCAAGGAACACGAGAAACTAAAGTATTCAATTCACACATCATTGACTGCTTGAGAAGCTACTCTTTGCTTACTCAAACATTCTGTAGCCTGAAGATTATTGCGTTCAGCTTGGAGCTGACACACGCCTCGCAAGTCAAACTATAAGCAAGTCAAACTTTGCTTCTTGTACCCAGTTTACCTAAGAATATTTACTCATTCTCTCAAGTTCGATTTTCTGGCTAACGAATTCTCTGAGTAATTATTAATGGTGGAAGATTGACATAGACCCATCAATGTCTAGCGTGATGAAAACTTATCGTCGTCTCCACTACAACTTTGTCCTAAAATGGTCCCAATTATTTAATTACGTACATTTCAAGTTAGAACTTGATAATAAGAATTTTCTATTTTAGAGATGGAATTTTTTTCCAGAGTAAAGAAATTAGTGATGAATAAAATTAAACAATGAGTGGTTTACACTAATTTGAATGAAATATGAGCAATCAAATCGCAAGGAACTTTTTTTAGGACATCCCGTGTTTACGGATCTTGGATTCATTTCAGTGTAAAATTGCTTAGGCGAATTGACCGAATTTTCTGTGACGTCAGTCATTCTAGGCTCTTCTTCAACACACAAAACAGTTTATTAAATTGGACGTCAGACTCGGTAAAATATTGCAGCTAAAAAGCTGCAAATTAGACTACATCAAAGCCGTAGTTTTAAGCTGACTATGCCCGGCTCATCATTGGATGGATTATGACACAGCGACTCGCCCAGGTTTAAGTGCTCAAATTAATCTGTTCAAACCTTTCTTTTAAGCGCAAGCACTTCTGAAAAGTATGAACTGTAGTGTGATTACAACTTTATATGATATTTCGCCTTTTAGTGCACCCTTCTGTTCAATGTCTGTAGCCTAAAATAAACGTTTAAGAACCTCACATTCTATACACATACCATGCCTCCAAATTTACTCTAGTTAGTGGCTAGATTACGCTCTAGAAGCATACAACTTTTTCAGCACTACAGTGACGTTGTCAGAGCTCGATTTTTTAACCATTCCTTCGGGCCTTAAATTGCGTCTTCAAGAGGCATTACCTCGAGAAGTGAGTCAGCCTGAAACTGATATCTTTATCCCTCTGGATTGTCCTAATGTCTTAGAGACGCAACAATTGTTTGTACTTATCCCGTTGGCTCGTTACGTCTGTATATCACTGACGAGATCGCGCACTGATGCGCACGAGAACCATGAAATAAGATTGCTAATAATAATTGCTTCATACAACTTCTATTTGATAGTTTGAGATTCAAAATTCTGAGATTATTCAGCATGAAACGTAGCCTGCCTAAGCCCGGAAGTCTTGGGACAGGTGATCCCTGTAGTAGCCTGTGCGTCAGGACCTTAATTGTGTCGATGATTATTCATAATCATGCAAAATATAATCTTAAATCAAATTCAGATAATGACTCAGAAATACGCACAAGGTGAGACAACTTAACTTCCTTTTTTGAAAGCGCTTTTCTTTGAAGAAAGGAAGTTGTGTTGCTGCACCCTGTACGTGTTCGTGATATTGAAGTTATATGCTGTTTATATGCGTTAACACGTTGCCTCCGATTGCCTGACTGGTGTAAATCTTCACTTTGTACGCATAGTCACTAGAAGGATCTGAAAAAATTACAGAACCTAACCTAAGTGGTACACATACGTACCACTTCGGAGTCAACGTGTTAAAGAGTATTGTCACTCGTATTGTATTTGTTGTCAAGTCTATTCTCTAACTTATAACACTTTTTACACTCACACGGGTAGAAAATTAGGTAAACGTAACGGTGGTATTTTTTATGAATAAATCGATGTCAATAAAATAAATACACATTCTATGCCACTGTGCAGCATCACGCAGCCCACAAAGCCATCGTGAGCGTCTCTGTCGGTTTTAAAAACGAAACGCAGAGGCAGCTCTGGATACCGCTAACATTATTAAAAGTCTTTCCATAGGTTGTTCACTAGGGCTTTGCATGTCTAGATAGTTGGCTCCTGGAATTGGTCCTGTGAGTTCATGGATCTTTGAAAGAAATTTAAAACGTAGAACTTACACGTGTTTCATCGATTTTCCATCACCAGCTTGGTCGACTGGTATCACCAGCTTGGTCGACTGGTGAGCGAATCTGCTTGCGAGCGGAAAGACCCGGGTTCGAATCCCGCTGCCGACATGGTTGACGCGGCTAGAAATACGGCATGGGACTTGGGTAAACAACCGAATAATTATCGAAGTAATTATCCGACCCAAGAATGGGCCAGAAGGTTCGTTCCTATAGCCTCATTCTATTCTAAAGCTCATTTCGACATCACGCTCCTGAAATTGCTCTCAACAACGCTCCACACAACATACATTGCAACACCCAGCACACTGCATTCACTCAATACAACACCCAGCACACTGCATTCATTCAACACAACATCCAGCACACTGCATTCACTCAACACAACATCCAGCACACTGCATTCACTCGACACAACACACACTGCGTTATCACACATATCACTTCACGCACACCAGCAGAACACGACAATTAGCACTAGTAGAACACGAGAATTAGCACCTGAAGGAGATGTCACTACGCACGCTCGACAGTTTGCTCTAAAAAGAACTAGAAATTCAGAATCTGGGTTCGATGGTCATCACAGTTACCATACGTGGTTCTGATTTCTTTGCAGTCTTCATAGATGTGCAGATGATGTCACAATTATTGTAGGAGAAACTGCTGAAGGAATTGAATAGTGCTCGAAAATAATGAGTTGACGAAATAGGTTTTGAATAAACTCAGAACATATTACGTTACTATATTCAGCAGGTGCTATAATATAACTCGTTCCAAAATCAACGCACTAAACTCAAATCAAATTCAGAAGCATATTTTCGAATAGATTTAGAGCACCCAAAAGCTTTGTCTCCACACTTGCGCTCCTTTGCGTCCAACCTCAAGCCAAGTCTCACTTTCTTGATTTAGCGGAGGTTGAACTCGGTTCCATTAGCAGTTTGTGTCGTTGTAACTTCTCGAGACATCGAACTGGCTTACGGAACTTGAATTCGTTTCGTTTGTTGCGGAGGACAACTGCAGCAGCAGCAACGAAGGCCGGATTGTGTCGGGCGCCTGCTCGAGAGCGCTTCCATGTCTGCTGCTGTCACAATCTAGCGCTTCCAGGAATATTCTCTCTCCAGGTCCGCTCAATTCTGAAATATCTTGTGCTCAGTGTGTGCTAGGGCGAGCAATTTGCCAAATAGAACGCTTTGAGCTATACGTTTGTGCAATTGAACGAGTGTGATAGGTCGTTTGTCTCTTGAGTTTTATATAAAGTCATTAGGAGAGCTAAAACTCACAGTTTTAAAAATAGGCTTTGAAACCTTTCTGATTATCAGTACAACAAAAAGTGAGACAAAACACGATTTAATTCATCCTAATTTAATGTTTTTCACAATAGTAAATTGTCTCTTGAGGCATTTTTGGCTTTTATCAACATTTTTGGTAATAACATTGTCCTTACAAAATGCAAATTCAATTTTAATTCATTGTGCGTACAATCTGAATGATGCTACGATGCGTTTTCAAATGCACTGATATTAAAATTCAGTTCAATTTTTTACTCACTAAATATTAGGTCTTCTCATTAATTGGATTCGGTTTTTATCATGTGCCATAATTGAGGAGACATAACCAAGTATATTTGAAGTTACTTCCATTTAGAGGTACTGTACTTTAAAGCAACGCGATGAAGCTACAAACCTTTTACCTTTTGTTCATATCATGTTCAAATAATATTTCAAGCAAAATTAATATGATATTGTTTAATGAGAGTCCTTGCAAATAGTTTTAATGAACTGCGTCAAAAAAGATCTACCTATCGTACCTATTCCCACAAATAGGAAAAACGTAAATTTGCCATCGGTTTTATGAATTATTTACTCTTTGCCCTCCCTACAATCTGATAATCATCAGAAAATGAAGACTACGAATGGAAACATTGTATATTGTTCGAGTCCAGCTCGTGCAATCTCATAGGTAATACGTTGAATAAGTTTGAACAATCGATGGTCAAATATTTGTTACTAACGTATAGCATTTTTAATTCGTCTATAACAGTGAAATATAATTCTGATGATATGCTATGTATTGCTAGTTTTATTTGAACATTGATAATACAAGACGCTCACTCCAAAATAAAACAAAAGAAATTACACAAGTCCCTCATGAGATTTCTTCCCATTATTTCTCTACTGACTGACTGTTTCTTGAAGTGCAGCGTGTCATGTCTTCTAATCACGAAAATAACAACCATTTCCGCTTTCCGCACTGCTGTGAGCAAAGGCCGGCAACACTGGCCTTGGTGCAGCGCTCCGCTACTCCATCAAGAAGTACGTTCGATTGCAGCTTCTCGGATTTAATCAACACTGCTAATTAAGCAATCTCTGCCCCAAGATCTAATCCTTTAATGTGTCTAGAACTACTTAACGGATTACTTTATTTGCTCTTCCGAGGATCCAGGTAGCAACAGAGGTCATGTTCAGACTCTGGGTTGCATTACAATATTGACCGGGGAGGAGGGTGAGATAGCTTCATCATCAACTACAAGATGAAAAGGAGTTACGTATAAAGTGTACTTCTGTCCACTAAAATTTCATAATAAGAAAAGATGATACGTAATATATTTCACTGCAATGTATTCATTATGACTAGCACCGCATTTTCTATTGAAAGTATTTCTAGAATATGACGCAATGACAAGAAAGACTCGAACAACATTTCATTGATATGTTTTTATAACATGAACGTGTCCTACTATTGACTGAGAATATATTTATCGTATGATGAAATCCCTTTCGTTTGTCACATAATATGATATATCCTGTCCCTATAGTAATTTTTGCCAGGCATGAGACGAGACAAAAGGGATGTTGCTTTGAGATCAGGTTTGAGTATTCGAAATTTCATGGAGCTTTCCGGGCCATGCGCGGCGTTGCGTGATTGAACTGGCCGCAATTTTCACTGCTCTGTACAAAATTGTGGGAGGTGTGTAGCGAGACCTCTGAGAAGCCTGCCTACTCTGACAGTGTAATTGTTAACTTCCATGGTTCAGATAAAATACTCATGAATCATTATCAGTTATAAGTACATTATTTACTATCGATACGATAACGAGATCTTTTGCAGCAATTCATGTTCTATTTGTCTTTCTTGTCTGCAGGACTACATTTATCATTGTTTCCATCGTGAGGACTACCTCTTCGTTGCAAGAGAACAACAAGGTGTTTTAATACTCTGGTAGGCCTGAATAATTGCTAGTACGGATCTCTTAAGCTGCCTTCATGAGTCACATTCCTGTAACTAGGCTGTCTCCGCTCATGTGAGAGATGTCAGAAGTATGGGAAGCCTCTTTTCATGAGGTAAAACTCCCTCACAGGAAAAATTATTCTCTTAATCAACAAGAGCACATGTCAGTGCACGCCATATCACGGCTCACATTAAGGTTATCAATTGATTTAAAATTTGAATTAAAAACAATATAGCTTGATCATGTAAAATAAAAAAAGACGAAGTTTTGACGTATGTAGTATTTTGATGTTCAGAGGTCAGCACTACCCCTTCCCATGATGAGTGTTTAGGCTTCATTGAAGTTTAGTTGTATTAGTTTACACTGAAGTTTGCATGCATTGAGTTCGTTCAAATCCTTATTGAATAAAGTAGAGATTGAATAATTCAAATGTCGTGATTCGGGCCTAAAGTTAAAGGGTTTTGATATTTTATTAGATTACACTTTATCGTTTATCTCGTGTTCACATAAAAAAAATGTTAATGGAATAGTATTAACTCTAATTTTTATCGCAGCTGTGGCATATTCTTCATCAGTTAATTCGTTCAACTGAAAAAATTACACCTAATTAGGGGATGCAATATCCTCACTCAGTGACAGCATGAAAAAAAGCACACGTAAGTTAACTGAAGCCACTTCTATTTTTCCTGATGAAATTTAAAGCACGTAAGTAATACGTACATACCTGCAATATATAATCTCAGCGGCCTTGACCTTAAGCATTGTAGACGTTACAGTCTCTTACAGTCACTGAACACGCAGAATAGTGACCAGTCCTACATTTAAATACAGAAATCGATAAATAAACCGAGTTTCACTTGCCTCAAACCTTTTTCTAGATCCAGACCATTGATGTGCACGGGTGCATGACACCGGGTAATCCAAGGAGATTTATGTAGACTCGGGGTAGGAAGCCTGCAAGTTTTTAGAGCAGGTCATCAAGGGTGTTTTTCGCCCTTAAGGGACGTTCCAGAGGCGTCTAAACTTTGCATTACGTCGCATGAGGCCCAATTAAGCCGTGTTAAACACGCCTACTATCGCTTAATGTCCTTAGAGGTAGCTCTTCCACCCTAGTATTCCGTCAAAATGTTCAAGAATCGGGCGGGCGAAAGTACTTCTACTCCAAAAAGAAAGGCTCTAGGGTGTAAAATTCCATGATGAGATGCGTTGTTTTTGTTGAATTTTCTCTCTTCATCGGCTTTATGACTGTTATTTCAAAGGTATAGTTTTGTGATCGAGTCAGTAAAAAAGTTTTTTGCCCTTTTCTAGATTTTCAGGAATATTAGGAATATCTTCAGAAATTTTTCCTCGTTCAAAAAGTTCAGTAGAATTTTATTAGATCTTGACTTAAGAGAATATTAACATGTTGGAAGCTATTCCACGTAGAAATATAATTGTTTAAAAAATTTTGCCCTGTTGTATATACATAATAAGCTTTCGGAGAGGAGGCAAAGGCCTTTGAAACAGTTATGAAAATGTAAATAGAGAAAAATAGAGTTGCAACTCGAAGTTTATTTCCACTTAATTGTACATCACCAGTTAAAAAAAGTGTATTGAAAAACTAGCTTTAAATAGATATTCAATCGCTAGACATCACAGAAATAAGTTTTAGAAGGAAGTTATGCCAGAGGAATAGCAGTAAAATAAATACTGGACTATATAATTCAAAGTAATGTGAGATGGGAGCAGAGAACAGAACAAAAGTAATATTCGGTGAGAAATTCAATCTGCCTCTAAAATAATTGGAAAAGTATTAGTTGCGCCTGCAATGCGAACAATTTTAGGAATTTTAGGTCAGAATGCCCAGAAAAACCCAAAAAATGCTTCCTGTCTTAGGTTGTCCGCGTTAGGTTGTCCGCGTTAGGTTGTCCGCGTTAGGTTGTCCGCGTTAGGTTGTCCGTGTTTCTCCTATAGAAAATAGAAAGATCTATCAACATAAGTATGAGTGATATAGTTGTGTGTGAATAAGTGCAGAAAATTACTCTACGCCTGAAATACTAGGAACTTGCGTAATTTTTGCCAAATGTTTTCGATTATACCTAAAATAATGCACATTCCAGTTTACATGTAAAGACAATGATGTAATAATTGAGCAGATGGCTGTTTAATAGTCAGAAAGAAATTCAATAACCTGCAGTGTAAGTAATAGGTGTCAGTGGATGGATCCGACTTTCTTTCACGTGAATTCTTTTCTTTGTCCCTTTATTTAGTCGCCTCCGTTTAGACTTCAGTGTGCTATCCTTCTGTCCCGCTATCGGTAAGAGACTAAAAAGTGCTGCATAGTAGGTAACTTTGGAAAAATTGAAACCTAAGATTTGTAATATTTATGTATTTTTAAATAAAGCCACTACATTTTCTTCTCCGTAAGGCCTAAACTTTTCAGCGGCGTCAGTTGTGCGTATGTAGCTATAGCATAGGTGGATATAGGTGGATAAAGATAGGAAGATAAACAAAGACATAGTTCGTTAACGTTTAGTCCCGCGCAATTGTAGCTGGCTGAACATAATTCAATTTATTCTGTTTATTTAGGATCGGTCTGTTATGTCTCCAGCAAGGCGTTTTGTTAGTGTGAGTTAAGCTGTCCATGGTTTAAAATTTCGTTGATTTTCAATTGTACGTTTTTATAAGTTGTAAAATTACTAGTATTAAATGGTAAAAATGGATTATTTATTTCTTCCATAAACAACGGTTAGGCAAGAATCTAAAGCCACTCCCTGGAAGAATATTAAAACAAGAAATTATGCCCTTACACAAGAGATGATCATACCAGGGTCTATATGATATCATATCTTGCTGTATAACCGCAAGGAGAGCTGTTATGATTATGTTGAACTGACCAGAGCGGTACTGTAGAAACTATAGGTGGATGTAACACCTCACACTGATATTTGGACACTAGTTCGTTGAAGCATCAGTTTTCACGAGGAGAGAGCTAGAGAACGGGAACTAATGTTTTAGAGTGACATCGTAGCTGATGAAACTCGCATGCAAAACTGAACCTGGTTCTACTACTAGTTCTCAAGAACACTCTAGGTTTAGTTTAGAATGTTACTACATGCAACAGGCCAGAATGGTATTGTTTTCTTTCGACTCCTGTAACTAGAGTGATTGTTTTCTTTCGACTCCTGTTTATAAAAGTAGTCATATTAAATTGTGTAAATTGATTATTTATTTCCTTTATAAATAACGGTTAGGCACGAATCTAAAGCCATTGTCTGAAAGAACCTTAGGGTTGAAAATTATGCCCTCACAATAAGAAGATAAGTGTTTAGAAGTTTTCCAAAATTAAATATTTATACCGAAAACTACAGGACCTTAATGATTATTTTGAGCTCTGTACGAAAGATTATATCATCATTTATTTGAAAAAAGGACGAGAAAAACATACTTCCCATCGAGATTGAATGCAATTTTGAATTTGCTCTGTAATTAGTTAAGAAATAACAAATATAGTTGCACGATTTAAGACAATATATATATTCTGATATTGTTTATGGTAAAGATCACCAGCATGTGTACCATATACCCGATCGCTGCTTCAATACGGCCAATCAATTAGGCGAGTGCAGATTCGCTGAAGCGTCCCATGTACTAATTTAGAGTGTGTAGGAGAGGCTCGATACACCAGCAGAGTTGTTCTGCATGCTCTGCGTGTGATGTGTCCTGCCATGCAGGCTTGTTGAGCGAAGTGCTGTGGGGCACGCTCGGGTGCCGTAAAACGCAATCTGCTTAAATGCATCCGACTAATTTCCCACCGGTATTCCGCCTAAAAATTCTTAAATCTTTAAATCGCTAAAGAAATTCAGTTAAACGAATGCTGCTCGCCGCTTGAATGCTATACAGCAGCCTGGTTTATGCTGACTTATGCATTTTTTGCATAGGCAAGTAGACAGCTGCATAAATGTTTCGAAAAAGCTTACAGTCATATTTAAGTCGCTTTGCTACGTGAGAAATGGTAAGAATACAAAATAAACTGGACAAATCAGCAGGGAGCAGAACATACTAATAACTTGTGACAAGCATATGGACAAGCAACTGACCAGCAACTGATAACTTCTAAGGAATATAGGGATATTTTAAGCATGTATTCATCAACTGAGACATTATATAAAAAATTTGTCCATTGACATGGAAAAACGAACCTTAATTACTGAAATGGAAATTGAGTTTAAATTAAGAATTAGGGTGTCGTTTTAAGAATTATTATTCGGTCATACCTTATTAATGTACGAGACTTTTCTTCAATAATTTTGAATGGTTGATGGTGTGTTCCTTGAATTTACAGCCTTTACTAATAATACAGTGCATTAATATTGCCATCGCACTCATAAAATCTTCACAAGAGGTTAATTTTTGGGCAATTTGTTGGACATTAGAAAGTTTAAATAATCGACAATTTCTTCAATTCGATAATTGCTGCATAGGAAAATTGACAACTGTGCTTTTGATGAAGTATACATCGTTGAGTCCCCAAAAACACATAATTAGTAAGAAAAGATATTGCAGTTTCATTCAAAAGTAGCATTTCCCCAAGAAGAAGCACTGACCTCCTACCATCCGTTTAGATATTTCGTTCCAGTTACGGTATTGCAAGCGAACTCGTGTCCAGCGTCAACTGAAATTCAGAGAGTATTTTAAAAGTCAGGACTCGACCCTTATTTGGCAGGGCTGCCGAGGATGCAAATACCTTAGCATGGTATTTGCATCCTGCACCCCATTTTTATGATACATTTGCCTAGTTGAAATACATCACTAGAGTTGAGCCATGCAGTCTATTTTCAGTCTTGAAACAAACGTGTAGTCTGAGGCTGTCTAACTTTTAGACATCGGCTAGTCAAGCTTGCTCGTTATTACAGCCTGTTATTGTGTTACTAAGTCTGTTATTGTGTTACTAAGTCTGTTATTGTGTTACTAAGTCTGTTATTGTGTTACTAAGTCTGTTATTGTGTTACTAAGTCTGTTATTGTGTTACTGAGTCTGTTATTGTGTTACTAAGTCTGTTATTGTGTTACTAAGTCTGTTATTGTGTTACTAAGTCTGTTATTGTGTTACTAAGTCTGTTATTGTGTTACTAAGTCTGTTATTGTGTTACTAAGTCTGTTATTGTGTTACTAAGTCTGTTATTGTATTACTAAGTCTGTTATTGTGTTATTAAGCCTGTTATTGCGTTATTACAGCTTATTATTGTGTTACTAGTGTACCCAGCCGTCAAAAATGACGGCAAAGATTTCGTAACAATACCCGTGCCATCAAAAATGATGGCAAATACTCTTGGAAAGATATTGAATGAAATTACTTATAAGAACGCAATGCAATATATTTAGTTTTTTATATATTTACAAAGGACAAACGTTTTAATTGAGTATTTCTTTAATGACAACATTCCTAGTGAAAACTAAGACACTTAGTTTTCTACTGCTGCAATTGACTCTGCAATTCGTGTCATATTCGGGTACAATGTACCCGAATCATAGGGCAATACCCCGCCGAACTCTGTATCCACGAGACGGACTTGAGTATACTATAAGGCTCTGGATATCTCTAATTTTTTTGAAAGTGACACTAAACATATAAATAAATAAATATATAAACACATGACGGTCATTCTTAGTATTAGACTAGATTAGATTACAGCCTGTTATTAGGTTATCACACCTCATTATTACACTCGCTGCCTCGTGTCACACAACTGGACCTGCCTGCAAGGTGAGGACGTGCACAATGTGCATGGCCTCACGAACGGTCATCTGGACCAGCATTAACCATTAAAGAATCCCTAAAATATAACTAATATGCAGGGTTTCCAGTATTGAATGTGCCAGCAACAATTTGTCCGAAACATCGTCAGAAATACTGAGTTATGTTATTGCTGTTGAAATTGTTGAAATGAAATATTTTCTGATATTGCTGTTGAAAGCTGATATGAAACTGGCCTGTATTCGCTGTACTGCAAGTTCTATTAAAATTATTGCTAGCCAAAGTTTTACGCTCTCTTTTAGCGTTTGGCTATGACGTCTGTTACGTGTTTCAACTTTTATACCCTCTGGCTCACTGTATCAACGTAGCTGTCTATGTATGTACGTCGTATCACTCTCAGACGAGAACAATTGTCAGTGTTTGATGAACATGAGCATCTGTAACGAATATGAGGATCTGTTAGGGAAATGAAGATCTGGACATGAACATCTGTGATGAACATGATAATCTGTGATGGAAATGAACATTTGTAATAAACATGAACATTTGTGATGCATATGAACATCTGTGATGAGCATGAGCATTTGTGATGAACACATCCATCTAATTTGCTAGGTTTTATACGGTGTCGACAGCTCACCGAACGTCGCCGGTGGGAGCATTGGACATGAATCAAACTTAACTGACAGACGCCACCGAACATTGAACCAAATTGTGACTACAAAGAAATAAAAACTGCCTCACAGTAACTGTGTCAGGAGAACTCAACACAGAATTAAGCTATGCTCTTCCCACACGCACAGCCCACACGAGAGCTTAATGCTTAGCAAGCACGGAAACGCTGCAAATTTCCCAGCCTCTTGAATAACATGGTTACTGCAGTTAGCTGTGAGAAAGTCGTTTATTGATATAGTCGTATTCACCATTATTACTGTCATCATTTGAGCTGTTATCGATTTGGGTGTGCGGGGTTAACAAGGTTGGCTGGGTGTGTGGGGTTGGCTGGGTGTGTGGAGTTGGATGAGTGTGCAGGGTTGGCTGGGTGTGTGGGGCTGGGTGGGTGTGGAGTTGGGTAGATGTGTGGGGCTGGGTGGGTGTGTAGGGTTAACGAGGTAGGCTGGGTGTGCGAGGTTGGCGTGGTTGGCTGGGTGTGTGGGGTTGGCGTGGTTGGCTGGGGATGTGGGGTTTGCTGGGTGTGTGGGGTTGACAAAGTTGGCTAGGTGTGCTGGATTACCTTGATGTGCAGGGTTGGTGGGGTTGGCGGGGTTGTTGGAGTTGAGTGGGTGAGTGGGGTTGGTGGGGCTTGCAGGGCTTGCGGGTATTGCGGGCTGGGAGTTAGGCTCTAGGATCAAGCTTTCTGCCAGTCATCTCAGAGTTAAAAGTTCCGGTTTTAGTTTCCCACCAGCCCTGCACAATGATAGTTCACACAATTTGATAAAAAGTGTTTGTTAATTAAGGTCAGAAATTTTGAGCTGTTTTTTTCGCAACGCCTTTCAAGTCTTCGGGTACCTCCCTGATCTTAGCAAAAGTTGTCTATTATTGCTGTTCACAGGACATGAACTTTTAAGACTAATCTTCTTTCTCTCACTTTTGCCCTAAATTTGACGTTAGAGCACTCTATTACCCAACACAGCTGCAAGCATAGTGAAGCAATGAACCCTTAAAATTGAAAGTCTGTGGCACCTCCGTAAGCTGTCATGTATATCGTTGTCCATCATGAAGCATTTATGCAAACTAGAGACGTCCCGTGGAAATTCCAAGGTTTAAAAGTGATAAGAGTAAGGATTTTTCTATCCATAATTATGTTAGACATAAGTTTAATTAAGTTTGACTCATATGAAAATATTATATATACAAATATATTAAAGATTTATGACAAATTATTGGGTTTTGCATGAATATTTTTCATGAATATATATATATATAGAACTTTCATTCTGTATCCTATCTACATCCTGTATCCTAGAGAGAGAGAGAGAGAGAGAGAGAGAGAGAGAGAGAGAGAGAGAGAGAGAGAGAGAGAGAGAGAGAGATAGAAATACAATATCTATTATGTATGTAGATTTTACCGACAGAGCGTGCGTATGATTTAATGCAATTTAGGATGGGGTGACAGTTCGTAGGCCACACAGCTGTAGTCCAGGAGACGTTGCAAGCATTTCCACATATCTACCTTACCAAGATTCTGAACATATCTCGTTATAGATTAGATTAGACTGAGGTGATAGGAACGAACCTTCTGGCCCATTCTTGGGTCGGTACCCAAGTCCCATGCCGTAATTTTAGCTGCCTATGGTCTTATACAAACCAACCATGGCGGCAGCGTGCTTCGAACCCGGGTCTTCTCAAATCGCAAGCGGGTTCGTTCACCAGTCGACCAAGCTGGTGTATGCACCCGTGACATGAAGGCAGCCGTTGCTCCAATAAAACACTAATGAGTCACTTTTACGAGAAAAAATCTGTCGATAAAGTGGAGCTTAACTTTGAGCTCGCTATTGTTGGTCAAAATACACTGACTTTCAGCAAATAATGGCCACGGCTTGAGTAAAGCATTTTATTACATGCCAAAAATAGGTCACTAAAAATATCTACTAACTTTGGAAAATGGAACAACCTGAGCTCTAGTTGATTTAATTTCGAGAAGCTGCAGAAGTTTCTCTGAATTTAATTTTTAGTAACGTCCTCAGTTCACTCATTGAGATCTAGCTGAGATAGTAGCTTTTTAGCAATCATGAAATTATTTTCTTGCTAATTTATTGGTTTGTAATCACTTTTTTGTACATATGATTTTTCTGTTTCTAAATGAGCTTAGATATATTTGTTACGTTCAAAAATTTCTCTCAAACAGCATGGGACTTGAATATCAACCGAAGAATGGGCCAAACATCTTGTTTCTATTGTTTTATTCCATTCATCTAATTATATTTGAGGCTTTAAACTTGAGTGGAAATTCTTAACTTTTTTGTATTGTAATTCTTGAATGTTTCAAAAGCTTTCTTTTCACGTTGTTCAGAAACTTGATTCATTGCTGAAATTATATTCTATTATGTGAGAGGTGATTTTTAATCAAGACTTTTTGGATTTTTGCATTGCTTTGTTTGTCTTATATCTATTTAAGCCTATTTCCATTTCTATAACGCATCTACATGGTTTGTATGCATGTCTGGCCTGCACTTATAGTGTTTGGTTTTGTCTTCTGTGCTTCAAAAAATCTCTTTTTTCAGTTATGTGGTGCCCATTAAAGCTCATTGTTTATCGACCAGTTTACCAATTGGCGTTTTTCCTTCCAGTTAATATTTTTTCATGCTGTACAAATCTGAAATCATAAGTTGATTGAATGATTTACTTATTCTTGCACCGAGCTTTGTGTGACCCTTTTGAGGCAGTTTTCTGTTGGGCTTAACCTAACTATGCTAATTAAATAGCCTTTCACTGCAATTTCGTTATGCATTGGTATTTTGTGAAGGCTTAGTGCAGCGTATTAGGTATATGGGAGAATACTAGACAAGCTTTCTTTTCTGCAGTGAGTAGCAAAACCTTACGTTACAATCAGCAGCATGGTGATGCAATCTTCTCTCTAAGAGCAAATATGTCTTGTGTAATTCAGACTACTAGACATGACGGGCACGACTGCCAAGAACGACCCTCTTCCGAGCTTCTACCCAGAACCACCGGTTATAACCACGAGCACGAGGTGGATTTACTCAGAATATACGGTAGCGAGCAAAAAGATCAAAACGAAGATAAGAAAAAGTTTAAATATGACATACCTTTATATTGACCGGTTTTATTATGCTTTGCAGTGAAAATTATATCAAACTTAGTCGTTTTCTTTTCCTTGTTTTGATTATTTTGCTCGCTACTTTACGTTTCCTCATGTTTCCGTACGGTACTCAAGTGAAGTATTCAGTCGTGTGGAATGCTGTATGAACTGGAAAAGTCCAGAAAATACTATAAAAAACTTGCCTCCATAATCAAGTTTACACTCCCTAACTAACAGATTGGGAGTAGTAGCTTAAAACCGGCTTGAAATTAAATCCTAACATAAATTAAATAGGCTATCATTTATTCTGCCAATTTTGTAATTGTGTACTTTCAAAATGAAACTTCATGAAGTAAACAGTTACATTTCTTGATCTTTTCCTGCTCTATCGGGAGAGGGTAGCCGATACACTCATAGGAGGAGAAATATCATTCGCTGAATGAGATGTTTCTTTGTTTTCTTTCTGTCGAGGTCTGACTCATGATTGCAGAAAATCGTTTGATCTAAATGTGGTGAAATCTTTGGAGACATTTAATAAGGAAAAATTGATAGAAGCTAAGAAGTCTCGAACCCCTAAACAAACCACGGTGTTGTCAGCATACATTATTGCTTGAACACTAGACTATTGAAAAATATAATTACGTATTCCAGACCCCATTGCAAAGAATTGTATTATAATTGCAGGGTGAAAAAGTGTACAAAGATTTCAGCTTAGCCCAAATGAATACATAAACTTTTCTTGCACGTTGTCTGAAAGTACAATTGATGTTGCTACCTCAGAAACTTTGAGACGAGACAATGTATTATACTATCTAATGGGTAATTTGGATAACATTACATGCATGATAAATTTAAAGGCCAACGTTAGTATGATCTCATCAATTTAGTGAACTAGACGACGACGGTATATTTGAGAGAGGATCTAAGTTTGAAGAAGTGTCGAGTATTGAAAAATAAATTCAAAGATTGGTCATGCGCAGGTGCATGATCATCACAATACAGTTGGCACAAGTCGCTGGTTCATTAAAGTTCATGTAATACACCACAAGACAGGTGGCACAAGTCGCTTCTAGTGAATCGTATGGCTCCACTACAAACGAATACTGCGACAAGGTTAGCTATCTTCGACTAATTAGCAAACAGGGCAGATGAAGTGAATCTAGCGACGAGGCTAGACCCCGTTACGACCAGAGGCACGATGTTTACCAATAAGCGGTCACGCTCAGGTAGCAGAGCCCAGACAACCGCCCTATACATATAACGAGGCTGCAACGCTCTGCGTCACGGAGACCAACTACAAGAACAAACCCCATGGACAGACCCCACCACTAAACACATGTGCGCAGAACACTCATTTGTATTCCCTTCCTAGCATTCCTTTCTGTTTCACCCCTATACTTAGGCACACCCTGTGCCAAACTCTCCCTCAAATCGTTCGTACTGGTACCGACCTACTTACCTGCGTCACAGCTTTCTCTACCAAGCACTTCCAAAGTCAATATCTCCGCCAAAAACTCTCATCACCGCAAGAACTCAACACACACCCAACAGCAAAGCAAAGGAAGCAGAAACCAGCCATCCTGTCTGCGGACAGGATGGGGCTCAAACAACCCACGAGCTAACAAGAAGTGCACGTGCTCCAACTCTATACGTCCCGGCGTCCTGCTGGCAAGACGTGCGCATCGAAGAAAGAAGTAGCAACAACTAACATAACATTCAAATGCCCAAGTACAAAGGATTAAACTCATCCTGCTTTTAATTGCCTTTTCTCCTATTGGGTTCCTCGACGGTCCTTCACTCCCTCAGGCGCTCACTTCAAGTAGGATAAAGATATTCAATGCTCGCTCAGAGATAAGAGATGTATGAGGGTTGAGACTGCAGAGTGATATAAGAGAGATTACTACAAAGTCATCTGAACTCGAGGAACGGCTGCTGTGCTGGCCAGAGCATCAGCAGCTGACAGTCTGGCTTTAGATGTGCACGGCTGACAGGCCTCAATGATGTACACGAACACAAACTCAGTCGCTAGGCAACTTTTAGTGTCATACTGGCTTCGGCAAAGATTAACCAACTGCTGACTTTAAAACATTTGGTATATCGAGCTAGTGGCATGTGTTGAAATACTGAGACTTATTTTATCGATTTTATGCCATAGTTTTGGTGACAACGAGTTGGACAAAAAAATCTGAATTATCGGTTCAAAAAAAGACATTTGCTGTGCAACAGCTTGTGTATTCGTATGCAGCACCAATTAGAGTCGGTGAATTCAAATTAAATCGTCAGAATAGAGCATCAAGTGCATTATTTGTACCAATCGGTGAACCACTTTACAGCTTTCCAGAATTCTGCCATCACCATGTCGACAACAATGACGAGCAAAGCCCTTTGCTTAGTACAGTATTTTATATTTATTTCACAAACATAGATAACAAGGTATATTTTCTAGTAAACGCAATCTCACGTTGAATGGAGTTTTCATTTACTTACGTTTCTTTGGAGAAATGAAATTTGTGTTCTGAACATTAGGTCCTAATTAGATGTTTCATGTTTACAAGTTACATTTTCTCTCGAATGAAAATTCACTGAAGCTTTTGCTCAGGTTACTACAGATGCTGCATCACAACGAGTAGGAAAACGAGTCATTTTCTCTCTAGCTCTCAGCAGCAAGGCAAGGCCGGAGCTTTGTTGAAGCTCTTGTGAGAGTCGTCGATCATTCGAGAATTGCGCAGGCTGCCTCCTGGCAGAAGATGCAGATGAAATATTCTTGAAGATTTATCATGAATAAATTCGCCTAGACCTCTCACAGATGTCCTAGTGTTAATTGAACGGGTCCATTCACATAGCTACCGAATATTCTGTTCGAAAATCTGGTACTCATTTTTCTAACACAGTCGTTGAATTCTTGATGGATCTACAGGATATAGTACTTCAGAGTTTTAGGGATGCCGCTGCTTGCATGTGTGTCTGAGTCCGTGTCTCTGAGTGGTGCTGCACTGCAATGTAATATTTATTCATTGATTTTTTGAATAGAAACGATCGCGTAAAATGCCTTACTGTATACCTTCAAAAGAATTTAAACTTAAATTCAAGTGAAGTTTTAATTCACAAGAAAAGACTGGTGGCAGCTGAACGTTTGTTTCCCCTCAACGAAGAATTTATGGAGTTTCTATCTGCGTTACCAATTCTTTTTAGAATAGAATAGTACCAACCACACAATGTGCCTGGGATACTCGGCTCTAATTTTAAAGCTGATTTATTAGGAGAAGTTACCAATACCAGTTTTTCAGTGTTTATAGAAAAAAGTTCAAAAATATGAGTGGAACTTTAATATTTTCATCGAACGATAACGTGTAATTCAATCGAATTTAAAAAAAAATATTTTGTCGAAAAGCTGCTTCACTGAAGGTGTTTAATTGTCTGCTTTTGAACCAACGTTATGCTTTTCTGCGTTTGTATAGCACTATAAATTTATGAACTATAGAAAAGTATATAGCAATACCTGCAAAGTTTGAATTCAGGCTTCAGTACGCATGGGATGGAATGTTTTGTGTGGAATCGATTGTAACAGCCCAATGGGTACAGAAATCTGTGTGTGCATGGCGTAGCAGAAATTGTAGAAAACTTTATGAAATCAATTGAACTTCGGAGCTCTAGATTCAAACTGAAAAGATTGCAGGTTTGGTCGTCCTGAGCGAGACTTTTTCTCGAGAAAATGTCTTTGCATGCATGGATATTTTGGAAAAACGACTTGGATGATGAACCCAGGATCTCTGAAAAGATTGGAGTTCAGTTTTTGCGGGCGTTTCCGAGGGCCAATAGAGTTCACCTTAACCTCGTCTGAAATTGGTCTACACTGAAGCCACTCATGCAGAAAAACAATGTTGACGATTCCAAAAATCGTTTCTTTCTAAAAACTACACCGATTTTGTTCTACGGTCGCTAACAGCGAGTCAAGCGAACGCTTAATATTGTTCAAAGATGTATGTATGTCATTTCAAGGAAATAATTGCGATTTTGTTAATCGTTCTGATAATTATAATCACCTATTTTTCTCAAGTGTTATAAATATATATGAAGTACTATAACTTGTTCAATATTACTCGAGCGAACGCTATATTTTCAAATTATTTAACTTACATTAATTGCCTTATTCTCATATATTGACATTCCATTATGCTTTCTAGTAAAAGTGACATATATCAGATTTAGACTTTTTCATATCCTCGTTGTGATCTTTTTTCCCGCTTCTGTATATTGATGAATGGGTTTTAGTGATGTCTTTCAAAAAGATTTCAGTCTTTAGATAATGCCAAAACTCTACGCACAATGTTTATGTCTGTTATTCTAAAGGCTCTCTGTTATCAGCAATTTTCTCATCGCCTCGAGCACAAAACCCTCATCAAAACCTCATGCCGAGCGCAAGTTTAAGGTTGTTGGAAGCTTGTTCACGGAAGAATTTGCTTTGAAAATAAAGAATCTGATCACGAACCTGAGACCAGGCTTGTTGAGAGATGCAAGCAGAGGATGTGAAATTGAAAAGAAAAGAAAGCGAGTCAATTTTAGGACCCTGTTTGAACGGCTACGCCGAACATCCTTCAGCAAATCCTTTGATCAGTCTCAAATCTTTTGATCATGCACCAATCTTTTGATCGGGTCTGGGATCAAACTCGACCAATTAGAAGTATGATCCTGCACTCGATTTAGTCTTTGATCGCATGTTAAGGCCAGCCATGGAAGAAAAGGGTATTGAACGCTTCTTCTTTTTGTGCACTGGCATGATAAGAATTCAAGATTCATATAGTCTGTTTGATCAACAAATAGAGGTCACATGAGCTCAATGCATAAGAATATGTCGTGAAATAGAATTATTTTCTTGTCTTTTTGTCTTGAGTTTTAGGCATCGTCGCCGGATAAATTCAAAATCTGCGCTCAAGTCAGAAATATAACGCTGTCATTACTAGTATTTTACAGGTTACAGTGCTGTATTTTTTACTGTCCTCATTATTCAATACTATATTTTATGCCATTGCTATCTTTGAGTGAATAAAAGCCTTTTTTGCACAGTGTGTTTTGGTCTTTTTATTTGTACGGGAATGTTGGTTATTTTTCAGATATTTGGGATGATCCAACTATTACTAAATATCGCTCATTGGCAAGAAAATAATGAGCTTTCTGCTCTGTTTACAGTGAGAAGAAGCTCTACGGCCTTCCCTTCGACCTTTGCATGTCCTTCAGTGTTAGAAAATATTTCCAACGCAGATTTCAAAGAACTATTTCTTATAAAGATTTAGGATCATAAATTAACTGAAGGTGAAACATGATTTTATCGTACATTGTTTCCAAGGACGTTTGCAGCATAAGAATATGAGGGTAAAAAAAATCTAGTGCAGACTCGAGATGCAAATTTAAAAAAAAATGAATTTAATAAAGCTGAAAAATCACAGTGATTCGAACAATATTTTTTCGACACCTTAATATTCGAACATTATACAGGCAATGAATTATTCAGCAGGTAGCAGTACGATGTAGTACAAAGCTCCATCTAACCGAAAACTGTTTCCGATATTTTTTCGGTATTTTTATACTCAATTGACATTAACTTGAAGAAACTAATTTTTTCCTGCTAACATTTTACATTAATAATTTGTACAATTCGGTATATATTCCTTGTAGTTGATTTGTGATCAGGAAAGCTTATAATGCCGAAAATTTAAATTCATTTTCGATCGATCCTACTGAGCGCAGGTGGCTTCACATATACAAAGGAAGTAAAAAGTGTCCAGGATGGATTTCTCTGTGCAATCGACTGCTAAGCTTCCAGCGCCTCAAGACAACTCACCTCCAGACGCACAAAATAATCTTTACGTACGTTTTATTTTCTAACAACGGAAGCCTATTATCGTATATTCTCTTCAAAGTTGTATAATCATTTATTCACTATTTTTTCAGACAGTCAGACTCTCATGGAATACTTTTCCATATGCTATCGACATTTTTTACAGTGTAACAATGTCGATTACATTTATTGAAAGACTTTTAATTGGTTCGCTGCACTTCAGAAGTTCAATCCTTTAGCCGTTACTTCGACGCCGGAATTGTTAAAACTAAAACTCTACCGTTAAGGAGAAAAAATTAATTGATTCATGAAAATCTTGACAGTGAAGAATATCTTCATTGAATGATCAAGAAGCAACGATCAATATACAAAAAATTAAGAAATTTTTGAATTAAACATTGGTTTGAATTTAAATTTCAAATTTGGACGAACGATCAAAACAAAGAATTGAAATTTTTTGTATTTTTAGATGCCTCCCAGAAACGAGTCAAAAACTTGGCTGCAAATTTCTGGTGATCATGTCATAGATTGTCCGCTTTCACTCCATGACGATGCTAAACCTCACACCCCTGAAACCTTTGTTTCAAAGTTATTCAGACTGAGTTAAGAAACTTATTGTGCTTTAACAATTAATCTAGCGTAATCATTAATTGAGACTTATATACCCAAAAAGCGAAGCTAATAAACATTTATTAATAATCAATGGAGTAATCATTTAATAAAGAAATCATCCAATAGCCATGAGGATCTTACAATCATGGATTTTATTCTGTTAACGTGAAGACTTGGTTCCCCTAACTCGTCACATTTTTATCAAATTACAAAGTTGTCATTATTTTTAGATATTGATCATTGATTTATTGATTGATATGCCTCCTTCAAGTTCGGAGAATCTTCTATTAACGGTTACAACTTTCACTTACTCCTATTCAACAGCTTTCCTTCTCATTTTTGACCCCTGCAACTTTCCCACCGAAGTCAGTAAAACACAGACGTCAATTTCACGATCCTCGAGGGCTAGACCTTCATTACAAGCCGCCTTTTGCTACTGCTGTAAATTCTGGCGTTGCTGCCCCACATCTCTCATAAAATGCGTCTTTGTCCGTCCAGCCTGACTTGTCCTATACTGTCTTAGTGTTTTCTATCCTTTTGTTATGAAAGCAATGCTATTTAAATAGAATACACATCATCATTTAAGCTTAATGTAGACGTAAAGTATATATGACATATGAGGTTTTATGCTTCGCGATTTGAAAGGTGAAAAGAAATAATTCGTGTGCATTATTTGCGACTCTTAAAAACGGCAAACACGAGGTCCTTCTTGTGGAGGCGTGTGACTCTTGCATGACAATTTTAATCATCCTTGTTCTTTGGCCTCTAGTTGTCTCTCCAGTCTAGTTTTGGCCGTCAAGATTTGAGGGTCTAATTATAGAAACTTAGTTTCTATTATTAATGAGTGTGAAGGCAGGTTACTGTATGGCCTGCACTTTTTCGATTTGAAGTTATCTGAGTTTAGTGTTTATGTCAAAAAGTATTATTTATCATAGATAATTGTTTGTATGAATATTAGAAGTTTTTAATAGCTCGTACAAAATTCTGCTGTGTTAAGTTTAAATACTCGTGAATTCATTGACAGTGTGCGATAAAGTCTAGATATTCGTGAATTTCCATTGACAGTGTTTAATTTCATAGTCATGTGTACCAGAAACACTTTTTTCCTTTGAGTTGAACAAATGCTCCACATTGTAGTCTGTTCTGTAATTCAGGGATGCTATAATTGAGGGAGCAAGTGCTGCAAGTGCTCATCATCGCGCTCCTGACTTGCACTTGTTTACAAGACCTGAAATTATTTACAAGACCTGCAATTGGGTTTTCAGCTGGAAGTGGGAGAAAATTATTTCTTCTTCAGGCTCACTGTGCACCTTCAGGGTCTTGAAGCTTCTCGGAAGCTTCGTTTTTAGGTCTAGAAAGTATCTGACCTGCAGTGTTTTTATAGCCACATGATTTCTGCAGTATATACTCTAGAGAGTGAAGACAACAGACACTGGCAACTGCACTCAAAGCAACTGTAATTATCGAATTGATGCACCCAGCGCACTCACAGCACCCCACGCACCCACTAAGCGCACTGCACCCCTGCACTCACTGTTCACTGTTAGCAGTTACATGGGCCACTGCAGTAACTGCATGATTAGAAGTCTGTGCAATTGTCATTTGCGTTAACTCAATTCCAATTAAAGTTGCAATCCTGTTATTGGAAGTTACTTATAAAACAAATAATTTAAGTAGTAAACAATGAATTCAATTTCTGTAGCATTTAAAAAATAAATAAAATGAGTCCATCTTTCGTGTAGTTGCCATTCACTTATCACTCCTGAGAGTCGATGAAATTTTTGAGTTTTTGTGTTGCAGCGAATTTGTTGTGCAGATTTTATCATAACCTGTTGGTAAATGTTGCTTATTTGAATTTTAAATCATAAATGAAGTCTGAAAACATTCCAAAGCTGGGACAACAACAGAGGTTGGTACAAAAAAAGACTTCTTATATTTTCCGCAAAACCAGAAAGAAGCTTGGGAACTTTTCTGGACTAAAAATAATTGGCATTGTATCACACGGCACCAAACCTTAACTTTTTTCCATTTTTTCAACTCTAATGAAGGCTACGTCACAGGTTCTCTTGTGAGACGTTCCAACTTATAATGACTTTGTTCGACAGAACAGGAAAAAAATTATATTTAGTTAAAGAATACCTCGGCCATGTGTTGTTCTTTCTTGGCTATGTTATTGTACTTCTTCTCGCTGTATTTACTGGTATTTTCATTTTCACTTAACAATATTTAATTTCTATCTGTCGAGTGAATCACAAGCGTTCTGCAGAATTATGTTAAAATAAAATTTAAACTTCCAGGAGGTAGCACTGTTCAAATGAGTACAATTTTGGGACACTTATTTTGCTTGCCGACTGCTGACTTCTAGCTAGCCATGCTGAATTTGTTAGCAGAAGCTATGGTACAGGTTCGAATATAGGAATCATTATTTCTTGCACAAAATTACTCAGAGAAAAGATGTCAGGGGCTTAAATTATTGGAGAATATAAAAATCATTCAAACCATGAATTTCCATTCAAGGACTTTATTCTTTGAAGGTCAGCGTCGTTGCAAACTCACAAACTTGAAATGTCATTAAAAACTGGATCATTTTTTCTCCTGCTGTTATACTGAGTAGAGTGTCGGTGTATCGTGGCTTAATGTTACTTGATTCATACAAACAACGTACTTGTATCATTTAAATGACGTTTATAAAGTTTTAACTCAGGATTATTAGTACCCACAATCATCTATCGTTGATTTTAAATTTGTTTTTTTAATGCCACCCAGTAAAGTTCGTTAATGTATCGTGACGTCAGATACAGCGAGTCAACACGCGTTAACTGAAAGGTTACTTCTTTGAACGAACTCTCCCAGGTACAACTACCTATTTCTTTGACCTAAGTAAAAATGACACGGCATACTGTACACAATACACACCTTATATTTAGTTGGCTGATCCAAATGAGTTTCACTGAATAATTTCTGAGTATTCTTTGATATTTTACCGATATATAAACTTCGCTTGAATATGCTACTACTATATAATAATACAGAGTTTGTTGTTTGCTTACTTGCTCCGTCTCTCTGTGATGCACTTAAAGATTTAAATAGGAGAAAATTCGATAGGGTATACATGTACTGTAAGCATTGTTTAGTGGATACCAAAGGCACATCCTTCAATGTGGAAGCTCCTTGGCAAAGCCCGCTTACACTGACAAATCAAACGAAAAATTCAGTAAAAACACGTGAATTTTTTCACGCGTGGGCCTACTAGTCTACCTACATCTACAAATATAATGGACTGTGTATCTCCATCTCAGTCTCTAATCCTATCTATTCCACTACTTCCTGAAAAAAAATAATTGAATTGAAATCAGAACAGGTATACATGTATTATAAGCATTGTATTGGGGATACCAAAGGCACCAGATTACTATAAAATACACCATTTTTCCATTTTTTCCTGGTAGTCATGTATATGTTCATGAAAAATATTCAGGTTTTGATAGTACCACGGGTAGAACCGAAAAATGTATTTTATTTTATATATCCCTAAATTTATCTCTTTTATGCTATGGAATTCCCACGAGTACTATCTAGGTCATGCTATCGATATATAACACACAGACTGGAAGTTCTGTACCTATTTATGAAAAATATTTATTTAAAACACAATAATTTATCGTAAATCTTTAATACGTTCATCTCTATAATAATTTCAAATTAGGAAAATCGAAACTTCGTTATTTCCACAGGAACAATCTATTGAACGTGTAACTTAGAAAATGAGACGCTCGAGCCCGCCGCCAACAAACTACAATAACTTACGTGCAACCAGAAAGAAAGTATTTTACTCACCCATACCTTTCAGTACTTTAGTATCTACTCTCATACGCAAAAAAAGTTTCATAAAGTCCAGCAAAAGTAATTATTGCAGCTCGTAACTTTGCAATTGGACGTTGTTGCGAGCTTTTGTGTTCAGTGACGATGACTCGTAAGTTTGTCTTTGACTGGTCTGCGGCGCAATAACAGCAGAGGTAAACAAATTTCAAGAAGTGGGGCGAGTACAGGCCGAGGTGTCGCCAAGCAAACACGTCCTCATTGCCATGCTGTCTGCCTGCATGTTTGTGTAATTAGAGTAGAAGAGCGCGAGCAACTTGCTCCTCTCGCGGCGTTATTGCACACTTTTGTTTTGCCAAGTTAAGCACCAAAGGAAACTTGCCTTGTTTCTGTAAGTAATGTGAACGCTCTGCGTCGTGTCTTCCGGGGGGTTCCTGAATCTGTGATCAAATTACGTCTGGATATTTGGTGCGTAAAGTGAAATTAAAGATGAGCTGCAGCTACGAGGTGTCAACAATTTGAGCGATGGCAACTGAAGGATATAAGGAAGGAGTGAAGAATTAAGTATGAGAATTCGAGTCATGGTGCAACATTTAACCTGCCTGAACTTTTCAGTGAGTTTCAAATTAATGCTGGGAGAAAAAATGACAAATCATTTATATTACAGTTTGGTTTCGTATATGAAACCCCGCTCATCGTCAAAGCTTTTTTGCTTAAAGTGTGTTTTTCTATCCTTGCTAGTCCATTTTAGATCTCATCCGTTAAGTTCCTCCTTTCAAGTACCATGAAAAAATAAATCATAACTTCAGTATTTCTTCAAACTCCCACATCATCACACGTGTCTCCACATGTGTCTATGTACCTCTCGTCAAAAGGACTGGAATAGTCGCTGAAAGCATGGTCACTAGTCTAGCATTAAAAATTGAAAATCCATCGTAAATTTTCTGTATACAAGACTAGAATAAAGTTTCTTTCACTTTTTTTGTCTTTCCTTGTAGATAGATCGCGAGATTTTTATCAAAATTATTTCCTTGCTATCCAGTAAGTGAGTGATCTCTGGTACACTTTTTCCAATCAAAGAAGTACTATTTGTAGGCATGTTTAATTTAAGTTTAGTCCTCCTTGGTTTAGTCCAATAATTCATATAAGCATTTATCAAGGCTGTTAATACTTCTTCCCAAAAATTGAAATGAAAACCATTGAACTAATGGTTATTCAACAATGAATGTATCGCACTTAGACAAACATTGACTATTCCTGATTAGCTGAAATGAACGCTTTTTGGTCACTGCAATTTAAACAGCTAAGCACTTTGAATTAATAGAGATGGCATCTCCCTTCCAGCCCAACTTTCCCAGATAAACATTTGCCAGTAAAACAACAGTTGCGACAATGCTCGGCACCAAATTTTAGTTTTTATTCCTGATTGAGAAAATTACAATTTCGTTATGCCATTTGAATGCAGTTTTTACATTTCTAAAGCTCGTATCTGTTTTGCCATTGAATTTTATTCGATTTACCCTTTTTTTGTATTTCAATTTTGCACAATTAGGCCTCATCAAATAAGGAAAACTTGAAAATACTTGGCCGACTTGAATACATTTAAAAATGCTTTCTCCAGCTTTTCGTCGTAAATAAAGGGAACTGTTGGTAGTAAACCATTACCTAGATTTACCTGGTGAACTTAAACCGGCCTACACTAGAAGAAATGTGAGCAAAGAAATCGTCATAATATCATCGTAATAAAGACATAGCTAGGGTGCTTCATTTGTGTTAGGAGTTATTAGGGTAAATAGGCAAAATACGTAAAATCGATGAAGTAGATAATCTAGGTATAATAAGTGAAATAAGCAAAATATTAGGGGTACCGGAAAGTCCTGTCTTCTTTTCTTTAACCAAGCCTTAAAATATAAGAGCAAGTTACTGAGTTATTGAAACAAGGAAGAACTGTGACTGCAGACCTTTACTGTCAGCAGCTCAAACATTCGAATGGATCGTTGCGTAAAAAATGTTCTCTAGTGAACAGGAAAGGAGTCATTTTGCAACACGATGACGCTAGACCTCATTCTGCCAATCAATCTCAAGAAAAAGTAAAGTCCTTAGGTTGAGAAGTTCTTCCTCACCCACCATACTCGCCAGACCTTGCTCCATCAGATTTTCACTTATTTCGTTCTTTAGAACATTTCATCAGCGGAAAAAGATTCACAAATGTTTCCAAAGTTGAAGCGGAGTTTAATTCCTTTATTTCCTCCCAATATATAATCTTTTTAAACGGGGATTACAAAGCTCCGAATGTAGATAGACAGAGGTTATATCTAATGATAGTGACTATTTTGTTGAGCAAAAAATATTTTTCCGTAATATTTCTTAGACATAAATCAGGACAGAACTTTCCGTTGCCTCTAATGTATTAAACCGATATAATAGGTATAGTAGGTAAAATGAGTAAAATAAGTGTGAAATATAAACACGTAAGGACAAAGCTAGGACAACTGATCTGTGACTTTTCCCATTACCTGCAGACGAGAGATGTCGATCAAAGTTTGAGCCCACAGCCTTTGCACGAATAAAAATGAAATATTTCTTCAGATTATAAGCTCTGAACTATTTCAACCCTCTTCTCATGGGCCATTGAGCAAATCTCTAGCGTCACTGCAGTCCACTGTACGTCAGGATCGATGTGAAGTAACAATCTCGTGAAGAGGTGCAGTGTAATTTATACACAGAATTATAGGTTGCTTGATAATGAACTCTGTCATAAAGTAAACAGAAACTAGGTGAGCAAAATCCGTGACAGAAGCAGCACAAAGCGGATTGGGGACAAAAATGCTTCCAGGGAGCTCGTAACTCTTAAAGGTCAATAATTATTTACAGAGGCGCACTCGAAATAAAAACGAAGCTTGTCTCACAAAACTTTGAGGGTCCGACAAAACAGAACAAGATTTTTTTTGCATCTTGGCCAAAAGTTTGAACCTCAGAGAAAAAGGCGGAGGAACTTGGTCCCACGACACCAGCTGAACATGAACTATTGCTCAAAGTTGTACAGCTAGAACTCTGGATTTGCAAAATTAAATCTCATTTGAATTGTCAGAGTCTCTGAAGTGAGTTTTTTTTGAAAATTTGGCGAAGTTCCAGTAATTATGTAATACTGGATCAACTTCTTGCTGGATTAGTGATGCAAAGGATGACTCATTATTACAATGATCTTTTTGTCAGCTAAATCATATATGTGTATCATATTCGTGATAGATCATACACAACTTGGTAAATTAGGGTTCTAAGTATTTTAACATCATTAGCCCTTTGTTTTTGAAAAACCAGAACAATGAAAGTAAAACGGTGGTGAGATATAATATCAAAGTCACAAGTTTTGAGAAATAGTCGTGAGATGTCACTAGAAGAAAAGTTATGCTTTGAGAAGGCTATACGTAGAAACTTCTCTTGGAAGTTCTGTGCTTCAATCTACGACTGTGACTCTAAAACGCATTGATTCAATTGAACAACTGTGAGTATTTTCAGTATGACTTATGATCGGAAAGTCGTGCAATGTATTTTATTGCCTTGCTATTTTTCATTGACCAGCGGTACTCAGTGATGCATAGACCAGGTGACTGAGATATGCAGCTAAAATAGATGCTATGTTGTGGTGCAGTCAGACCTCATTTCACAACAGTGCACATTTAAATCAATTCTTGAATTAATAATGTTCCCTTAGTATCACTGTAATTATTTAAAAATACCTTTGAAGGCAGGTGGATTGAGAGGACGACTACGCAGTCTCTAGCGACTCACACACCAGAAGTTGGAGCAATATTTCTTCTTTGCCGTTTACATGTAGGTCAGACGATTTTATTGTAATTCAATGATGACGTTCCGCATGCAAGATAACTGGGAAATTTCTTCTATGGAATTTTCCTCATAAATGACCATTGGGTCGAAATCTGTACTCCAATCTTTTAACTGAACTGAAAGCAATATTTCGGAGCGAGGTTTTCATATCTTTTGTACCGTGTTTAGCAACACTGTCAGCTGCCAACATCCCGTCAGCAGTCAACATTCTGTCAGCTGTCAACATCCCGTCAGCAGTAAACATTCTGTCAGCAGTCAACATCCCGTCAGCAGTCAACATTCCGTCAGCAGTCAACATCCCGTCAGCTGTCAACATTCCGTCAGTAGTCAACATCAGTCAGTAGAATAGATTCAGGAGCCTTGGGCCGAATTAAGTATATTCCTGTCTTTCTATAATGCGTTGTGGCGGAAGCAGGCGTCTGCTCATCCTCTTAGTTACATTAACTTAGAGCATTCTGATAAATACATATGTACGCTTCAATTTGCACTACCTCGATATGCTTATTCTAATGTTGGATATAGCAGTACGAGTATTCAATTAAAACGTACGGTTATTAAAGGGTCGAGAACTTGTGTTTTTATTGCTCAAAGATTTGCTTATCTGAGTCTCAGACGTGTCCTATGTACTGACAGACGTGTCCTATTTACTGTCTGACATGCCGTATGTTCGGTCATACCTGCTATATGTTCTGTCAGACCAGCTGTATGTTCTGTCAGGCCTACCGTATGTTCTGTCAGACCAGCTGTATATTCAGTCACACCTACCGTATGTTCTGTCAGATCTGCCATACGAACTGTCAGACCTGCCGTACGTTGTGTCTGACCTGCCATGTGTACTCTCAGACCTGCCATATACATATACTATCAGACCTGCCGTATATACTATCAGACCTGCCGTATATACTATCAGACCTGCTGTATGTACTATCAGACCTGCTGTATGTACTATCTGACCTACCATGTGTACTCTCGCTTCCTCTATTCAAGAGCTGAAGCTGTCTGACTTGGATCGTCAGGTCGTTTGGTCGAATCTCCTCGCAGCACTTGAATTTCCTCCAGCTTGTGGTGAGAAAGATCAGGAAGACTGACTTACTTTCTGTCTTAAATAGATTATTTTCTCAAACTTCATATCATCGCTACATGTCTCTACGAGAATCTATTTCATGTCACAATATAAAAAGAAAAGGAAGAGTCGCTGGAGGTATGATCATTACGCAGTTTTATGATGTTAGCATTAAGAAATGGGAAACCGATGACCATAAATATCTTCCCAACCTGATTGGAAGGAAATTTTTTTTTCTTTCTTGTTACTCAGAAGTGTCCTTTTTACTCTCAAACTCTCCGGTTTAGTTTCCCTAGAGATTAGTTAAAACTACTTTTATAATTTTTTGGCAACAATATATTTTTTAGTGTTCACAATAACGATGCATCACGAGTATACAGAGTGGTGAATAATTAACGTTACAAATATTACAGCCCATGTTTATTACATTGACAAACGTTTTCAAATAAAACCAAAAAAATAGTAGTTACGTTTGCAATAGTTGGTAATTAACGCATAGTATGCAATGTCTCGAATTTTTTCTTCGTCGATAGCAAGCTGAAGACAGAGAATGACCTGCACGAGTCATGAATGACTTTTGGAAAAGTTTTAACTCACTCGTTTTTTACTTTGTACTTCAGTGTATCTGAATTATGGCAATGAGTTACTAAAACTTCACTCCAGATGCTATAATTATAGCATTTGGAGGAAGGTTTTAGTCCTCCTGAATCATCTCAATTATGTTCGAGAGGATTTAGTTCTGGCAACGAAGGAGGTTATTCTTCGTTCGAAATGCAGTGGTCAACATTGCATGTCAACTTTTCGTGTATTTTCTCAACTCCATAACAGGATGCCGGGCCTTGCTGGGATGACCATTGGTGCGTTTTGAAATTATTTTTACCAGTTATACTGTATTATCTCTCTTTTCTAATTTTTTATTTTATATCAACTGACATTGTTATTTAGAATTATTTACGAAGTAGATGTGAGCGTTTTTCTGCTAAAAAATAGCCTAAGAAATTTACGAAATTCCCGATATTATGAAAAAAAACTTTGAGAGCAAAATCGGCGAGTAGGCGGGGTCGCGAACGGTGAACCGCGAATGGGTGAGGGTATACTGTATACAGAACTTCCATTCTGTATCATGTATGCCGATAGCAGAGGAAGGTTCATAACGTGAAAAAATAGCTTATTTTATAGTAATCTGGCGCTTTTGGTATCCACACTACAATGCTTATAGTGCATGTATACCTGTTCGGATTTCAGTTCAATCATTTTTTTTAGTAATGAATTGGAAGATATGGGACGGACACACACAATAGAGAGATAGTCAAAAAGATAGATATACACTGTGTATTCGTTTGAATGTTTTAGCTGGAAAATATTGTTCTGTTAATTCTTATTAGTTGCAAATAAAATAGAATGATGGTGTAGAATGGTAATGGTAGAATTGATCTTACACTTGTATGTAAAGATAATTATCGATCACTCTGTACATATGTTGAACCAGAGCTAGAGCTCGTTAGTCAGCGTCGCTGTCTCGCACGATCGATGAATGGTGACTAGCGTACATCACTTTAAGCTAACACTAACTGTTGTAGCATACATTCCTCACTCATTGATCCTCTCCGTAGCGTTGTATTAGTTCGCTATCATAGAAACACAGTTTTCAATGAAATATTTGTATACTTAAAATTAGGCAAAGAGGAAAAGTAGGGTAAGATAGAATGCAGGGTGCATCAACATAACTTCCTTTTTTCAAAGCAAAGTGCTTTGAGAAAAGTAAGTTATGTCGCTGCACCCTGTGTTTAAATATTACCACCTCATTCTTCATCTTGCACCGTGGGTCTAAGTCCAAACTCTTTGTGCATTTACCGAATCAACGTAAACCATTTATTCGCAATCGCTCTCAATATTTTCACTGCAAGATCAGAGATATTCAACTTCTATTTCATTTGCTAGCACGTGTAACCTGTTGGTATAATTTTTGTTGTTGTCCCATTACATCACACTGACCATCGTTGTCGTTCCTAACACATTTCACGTAGGAAAGTGCTTGATTCACTTTATCAGCTGCGAAAGTACATACCGAAGGGTCCTCATTGTGGAAATAAATTCAATTTTTGGCCCAACGGTTTGCAGTGATTTCCTAATCAATGTTTACAATGATTAATGATTTATCAACTGGCTGTGTCAACTAATCGTCTCGGGAAGAGATTAGTTCTTTTCAGTGCTGCGTGAAGTGGCCGACGCAGCGTGCAATGCAAATTCATGGCAAACACGAACTGATTTTCAGTAGAGGATGTTCGATGGCGGGTTTTTCTCGTCACTTATTTTAAGGTTTAAAAGTAACAAACTGCTTCTTGATTAAAATGATTGTTAGAACAGTCTCAGAGTTCAAAGTTCACTTTTATACATTTGGAAGTTAGCAGCTGCTCACAGCTTACAGTCGAGCGTACGATTTCTTGGACTCTTGCCCAAGTTTGATGTTTTTTTTTGACACATGAACTGTATTTCACTGTCATATGATAGCAAGGAATGGCTCTTTTCGAAGCAATATGCTAAAGTAATGAACTAATGTTGCATATTTAATTTTGTCTAACACTTGTGCAGTGCCTTTCAAACGAAACTGCATTCTCGTACAAAAAAATTTTTCAGATAAACATTATTTTCCTTTGTCAAATGATTCTAAGATCGTCAGCGAAGAGCAAGCAATCGTTAATTTGAGATAGTGAGACATTGAAGTTCCTTTTGAGGCGGGCAAGATCATCGACTGTGATGATCTTGATCAAATCATTTGAAACAGAAACCAATTTCACTACACAATACAAACTCGCTTGGTTAGTTGTACGAGAACATGAAGTAAGTGATTGCACCCTCATGTCAATTTGGTGACCATTCGTTTCAATTTAATTCATTTACATCAAGGGCCAATCTCTTTTACATGATGGATACAGTTAGAGCTTTCTGTCATTTACATATCGATAGGTCACTTCATAACGAATAAATTGCGTTTAGAATCTATTTCATTCATTTTTATTAAATTCAAAACTCTTTGTCAGCGAACAGTCAAACCATTCCATTCACAATCTTTCTACTTCATCCACACATGTCCGAAAATCATACACAATGTATAAGCAAACGAAATATTTAGACTTTGGAATGGTATTACATTGTACAAAAGGAGGTATAGAAGCAAATTTAAACTACGTTCATCCGATTAGTGTCAATCAAGAATGTAAACAACATCGATTTTAGATGCAGCAGCCCAACGGAAGGTCAAATTTTTGATACCAAGTGTAAAGAATTCTATTTCTTTTCGTGAGAAAAATTTCAAAGGTTTTATTTATGTCCCTCTCTTCTTTTGATTGCTTAGTGCCCGTAAACTATCCAGTTGATGGAGGCACAAACAAATTTCTTCCTGTATAATAATACACTTAAGAAGTGATGGCTTGTTGTCATCAGTGGTGCTATAGGACTGGGGGGAGAGACGGAGAAACGATGTGCTTGGTTCTCAAGTGGAAGTTCATGTGAAACCAAAATTTTATAGAGTTTAACGCATGTTTGTATTAGCAGTGTATTACACTAACTTAGTTCGTAAACTAGTGGCTAAATTATTTGCTGAAAGAAGTATAGATATTTGACTAAAAATTTATAGACACAGATAAAAACTATAAACTGCACTGTAGAACAAAATTTTATGAGCATCACCAAATTTCACATTATTTTCCGACGACCTTGCTGTGAGGGCAGAAAGAAGATGATGGCAATGTCGTCAGCTTACGACATATTTTGAAAGATACGCAATGAAAAAACCTCACAGGAAAGTCAGTGGGGACTTTGGCGCTAGTATACTGTAGGTTTTGATTTAAATAATTAGGAGAGCATGCCATTATCTTTTTACTTTATATTTCTCTCGATGAAATGACTTGCATGAAACGTCTGGCATGCTTATTTTCGTGGTTGCTTGTCACCTGACGTAATACTTTTTTAATTCGATCCCAAGAGTAAAAGCTACTCTTGCTATTTACGCTGAGAGGTCTCCAAAGTCCTTGATGCAATAGGAGTAAAAGAAGATACTCTTAAAATCATTGGCCAAGAACCGAATTTTAATACGCTCGGTCGGAGCAATTCTGCTCACTCGGACTGTGTTATTTGTCTTATTCACCGCTGCTCCTCGAAGCTGAATTTCGGCCCAGTCAGAACTGATGCTTTATAAATTCAGCCGACTTTGTAGATGAGCTGGGCCCTCGATGTAAATGAATTCAGTCTGCCAGCAAAATTGACCATCGTATCCTCCCTGTTTATTTTTGGCTTTGAAACTCAAATTCTTCATGGTTGTGAGCCTCGGGGAAGCTTGTTGAAATTGTGATGGTAATTTATGCAAGGTTGTGCATACTCTAAATCGCCGGAAACTGCTGGTGGAGCGTAAAAGTGTGAACTTCTGGATATACAGGGACGTTCAGGCAGCTTCTCGCTCGCAAGGTTATTGAATTAGATCTAGTGACTGCAGGTGGATCGGGAGAATCTTGTCATTGGAAATGTTAAAAGCCAAAAATATTTTATTTAACCTGTCATGACCCCTGCATTACCTGCCCTAACAGTCTAAAAACTTGATAGGTTTCTCATAACTAGATTGAAATCCAAAACATTGCCTGGCTAGCCACGATGACTATGCATCTAGTTGCCCGAACTGTCACATTCAGTAGACATCCACCAAATGAAAATACTGACTCATGGTAACATAATATTCTTATCTTGCGTTACCTGGGAGATGCTCAAAAACACGTGTGTTCGTCCGTACAATGGTAGTACAGCACACAATAGCACAAATAGGTCAATATGCTGCTAGGGAAGAAGTACTTTAGTGAATACACTCAGGAGCATGTAGTCTCTATTGTGAGTACGCCCTAAGAACGTGCACTTAATAGTGAATGTCCTCAAGAGCATCTAAATGCCATGACGTGTACACCTGGTAGTGCACAGTCGTAGTTGTTACAACCTATAAACTCAAAAGCTCAATAGCGAAGTTGTTCAGGAGATACTGCAGTCTGCAGCGTGAACACCAAAGAGAACGTGCACTTAATGGGGCGTGTTAGGCTAAAACGTAAACTGAATATGGTATAGAACAGCATAAGGGACTCTAACTAGGGTATAATGAGGTGTAAGGTGTATTTAATACTTTATAATAGGGTAAAAGGTGAACTCAATGGTGGACAATACCAAGGTATAGAGTGAACCCAATGGTGTATACTACAGAGTGACCCAATGGTGTACAATACAGAGTAAACCCAATGGTGTACAATACAGAGTGAACCCAATGGTGTACAATACAGAGTGAACCCAATGGTGTACAATACAGAGTGAACCCAATGGTGTACAATACAGAGTGAACCCAATGGTGTACAATACAGAGTGAACCCAATGGTGTACAATACAGAGTGAACCCAATGGTGTACAATACAGAGCAAACCCAATGGTGTGTAATACAGAGTAAACCAAATGCTGTATAATACAGAGTGACCCATTGGTGTATCATATAGAGTAAACCAATGGTGTATAATACAAGAGCACGCTCGCTTTGATTGCACGCTCACTTAGTAGCATGCACGTGTGTCGGGACGCATGATGTAATCCACAGTTTGAAACTGCCCTCGTGATTTACTTGTGTTGCTGTAAGGCTGTATGGAAAACCACAATTCATTATATTCTGGCTGTCTGGCTGATGTATAGCTTCAGTGGAAGCGATTCTTTAACAGAAAGAGTCCCATTCAATAGAACATTTGCTCGTTAACCATTTTTTAGTGTTGTTTAGTCCATCCCAAAGATTTTTTGCAGATTTGAAACTTGAATGAATGTGTCAAACAATAAAACTGACAGCAATTTATAGGTCAATTTCTTTCAACTTGCAACCGCAATAAAAACATTCCCAGGTCAAATTAATGAAAATGCTTCAGAGAATTTAAATATCGTTATCAAAATTAATATGCAAAGGGATGCATGCGCAGGGTATTAAAGATTTATGAAAACTTTTTGTGCAGAAATTAATTGAGTTCCGTTGTCGTTGATGAATTTTTTACTTCCAGTTCAGTTTGCAGTATTTTTCTTGATAAATAACTTGCATTCTTATCTATATTTATTTGATTTTTTACAAACGCAAAGCTGAACAATAACATGCACAAATGTTACTCAGTGAAAAGATTCTATAAAGCTTTTACAAAAAAATTCAAAGTAGGTCATTAATGCAGTGACACTAAACGTGTTGTATGAAAACTTAATACAATATACGAACCTGCATCATATGTAACAAAAGCTTTAGATTTCAGACGCTGTAGATTAAAATATGATGCTCAGATAATTTCAGTATTTCATTATAAGTTATTCTTTACCATTGCTACCTCTTTCAATTGATAGATTTCTCTACAGACGAATTGCTCTCGTCTGGTTCTCATTTTTGCTGATTCTCTAAGCGTGTTTTCTGAATTATTCTTAGCATAATAGAATACTGAGCAATTCTTGATTGCATTTATTAACCTTCTTTTACTTTTCTTGAAGTCTTTGCCGGATATTCCTCAGGTTCATATCCAAGATTCCTTGAACTCTTAGACGAGAAAACAATTCCTATTCTTTGTGCTTTATTCCAACTTCATCTTCACTCGTAAAAGTTTCGTGGGGATAAAGCCTTCATCATTTCTTTTAGCTTTTACTAGCACAGTTACTCCTTTCAGCTGTATGGTGATATGAGCCCCGTCCCAGTTATCAGGTGCAGGTCGATAAGCCCGTATTAGGTCACTGAACAGCATAGCCTGGCCACAGCACTCCATGTGATGACGCCGTGGGCGCCGCACCGCAGCCTGATTACCTGTAAAAGCTGATACCTTTGCTGCTCAGGCAAGACTGACCTCAGCCACATAAAATCAGTCATTAACGTGGACTGACCTGAGGAAGAGCTCAGTCACATCCACGCTAGTCAGTCAGTAACGTGGACTGACTTGAATAGCGTGTTCTGGTGACTGGAGTAAATTGCAGTCAGAGAGTAGGGTTGCTTCAGAATTAGAAGACCTTTTACCATCAGAATTAATGTTTACGTTTATATTTTAAAAATATGTTTAACTCATATCGATATGAGAATTGCTTTATGCCTTGAATTTAGTAAAAAATATGTAATGAAAGGGTCATGCACAATTAGTTTGAAATTGGAACGTAGATTTTTTGTTTACGCATATACAGTGAAAAATTTTGAGAGCGTTCCTGTAGTCTAATTCAAACCGAAATAGAAGTTTGTGGGTATCTAATGCACTTACAGAAAAGGACAAATATTTGCTTTCTCTCCAGTCGATATAATTCATTAGATGCAACTCGTCTCCTCGGTAGCAGAAGAGTTGAGACACAGCTTTCAGAGCAGCTTAAACATTTGAGTCCTCCAATATATGTGCAAAAGACTGCGTTAATACTTCTTGTCCAGCCCCAAACCTACGCTTGAGTTTACATGTCTTGTGCTGGTACAGTGCCGTCCTTACTACCTTTAGAAACATTAAAAGAAATTAACGGAAGTCCAGAAAATAACTTCGTTTAGTGTGACTTCTCTATAGTAACGCCAATAAATGCTTAAATTATTTGCCGGGGATATACATGAAGAAACATTATCAAAATTCTTATCAGCATTTTACGAAATTTATGCAATTTTCACTGACTTCCATAGATGATGCTAAATTTCCTAGCGTAAGAAACGGTATAGCAATGATCGAAACTGTCTATTACAGCGGATATCCTCAGCTCTGATTGTCGTTACTCATCTACAGTATTTTCTTCACCTATGATTGAAAAACATGGTTTGACAGAGCGAATTGATCCCATTGATAAATGGTCCATCTTACAGCATGAGAGGACAACTTGGCAGTGGAAGTTGCTGTCGCAGGGACACAAAATGTTGTCATCCAGCTCCCCTTGCTGCCCAACTCTGAGTCTTGCTTTGAAACAACAGCCACCGCCCCACCGCGTCTCACAACCAGAGGCCGTAGTTCACTCCCATTCTCATTTCCTAAAGTTCATTGAGCTCAAGTTGGAATTGATTCCTGAGATAGGGAATTAAAAGTGCCGAGTCAGCATTCAGACAGTAATTGAGATTCCTGTAGAATTGGTTCCTGCATTTTGCCATACATTAGACTCCATTCACATGCAAGCCTCGGTCGCTTTGTTGCTTGCTTTTTAATATCAGTAAAAAGTTAAAGCCTTTCCTTGTATTGTCTTCGCTGGTCGGCTAAGGAGAGTAATGGTAAATAATGTCAAGGCAGTAAACTTATGCCACTCAATAACACGAATGAGTCATTCAAGTGCAATCTATTATGAGATTACTTAATTAAAGTTAAAATAGTTACTCGGACCACCACGTAAATCCATGATGTTTCGGGATTTCAAAGCTAAGCCTTTCATTATAGAAATAGTTTGGCAAGGATTGATGGGGGCAGCGGCTGGTACAGAGTGTTTCACTCACGAAATGTGCAGAAAATGGGATGCTCGAACTTGTGTCAGCTCATTAGTTATGAAGTTTTAGGGCCCTGTTGTAAAGTCTTAATTAAAAAGCAGCTTCTGCTGATGCTTTCAACTGCGTGTAGTAATCATCATTATCGTGTTTTGCATCCTCATTTCATTAGGAATGCTGTAGGTTGAGTAATATTTCGTACGTTAGGAGTTCTTTAGTTTGTATCGCCATACAAGCTTTCGTACTAACGAGTAGTTTTCAGACATAATTAAAAATGAAATTTAGTCAATTCTAAAGCGATTGAAGCTCATTTCACTCGTTAAAGAATGTCACTTCGATGCGCAATTATTTCTGGAAACCAATTTTGAAAACAAGTCCCTAACGTTACGAAATTGAAACTGTTTTTTAAACCGGATGTGTTTAATACTCTCGGAATCCATTCTGACGAATTTTTTCCTTATTCTGGTAGAAATTTAACAGAAAAATAAATACATAGCTGGCTTGTTAATCGTTGGTATGGTCACGTAATACTATTTTTACCCCGGTCGCTCAACGTCCCCTGATGGGAAAGATATTTCCCTGTTAATTACAATGGAAGCTTGGCACTAGAGGTACCTGGGGCTGTATTGTATAGAGTAATGTGACTCTAAATATCGTCTTACAATATCTAGGAATTTTCTTCATCAGCTGACAATCACGGGCAACTAAAATTACGCCTACGTCGAGGCGAAAAATATTCTTCGCAATTTACGAGTTCTTCTAACTGTTCGATATTTCTTAGAGACACAACGATTCATTGAGAAGGCTTTCACAAACCTCCGTACAAGCTCTCAATAAATAATGATACGTAGACGAGAAAAACAGGATTTCTTGTATTTTATTGTACTCCGTACCCTCGCTTTTTCCTGTGTCTTTATGAATCAATGCTTGACAAGTAGCATCTATTGTTCGTTGAATCTATCCATGCATTTTCCGGCAGCTCTCAGTAAATCTGCTACACTTGCGAGCTATATTAAGGCAACATTGATCAGTTTTTGTCCAGTAGTTATGTTCGGAACAACTACTGAACAACAAGTTTTTTTCTTAGTCTTCAGTGCAAATAGGAAAGACCCAGTGTGGTCATTAATCA
Source organism: Trinorchestia longiramus (assembly GCA_006783055.1). Taxonomy (NCBI): domain Eukaryota; kingdom Metazoa; phylum Arthropoda; class Malacostraca; order Amphipoda; family Talitridae; genus Trinorchestia; species Trinorchestia longiramus. The sequence continues at coordinate 197,510 of VCRD01000016.1, forward strand.
ATACAGAATTCATAGAGAATGTTGTTTTACCTTCTTTCAACCTTCTACACGAGAGTTCAAGAAACCTTTTACTTTGCACAGTCTATTCATATTCATCAATTTTACAGACTTATCTCCGAGTTAAGAATTCATTTCATGCATAAACTACGTCTTTTCCTGAAGGCATTCTTCGTACTAGAAGGTTGCTTATACAACTGGCTGCAATATTTAAAGGCTGGAGAAGCAACGACCTATGCAGCAACTGGTTAGAAATGAATGTTAGTCTTCAGTCATCTGGCTTCCTCTTAAGCAATACAAACATACGAAATATTTCATGTGCTAGTGCATTTCTTGACGCATAAAAATTTTAACCGACAATAAGTAACATTTTGAAAGCCATATAAAACAAGTTTACTTGAAATAAATGTTTGGATCCACCGTTACTGTTATTTAGTTATATCAGGTATTCTTTCTCTTTATTTACTTTCCTTATAGGAATACTATTACTCTAAACGAAGAGTTTTCTTACTCAGTAAGGTGCTAAAATTTTGATGACGAAATAATTTTACCATAGAGGTGTCCCATAGCTGTATTTTTTGCCAGTGTGATTACTTTAATAAAATTTTCAACTGGTTTCTCGAGTTAATTTCGCCTATATAAAAGCATTATTTCAAAACAGAATCGGCACAACGCTCAGAAAGCTCCTTCAATGCGTTCATCAAAAAACTGATTACGAGGAAAGACATTTCCAAGATTCAAGTGTGTGCCAAGTCGTCAACCACTTATATACATGACTAGTGGAACGTAGATTGTCGTACATAAACGTAACCTTTCATTCCCATCACCAACCCCCCATAACTTAACATAACCTTATCTAACCGTGCATTTAGGTGTGTGTGTGTGTTTTACTGGTACTGAGTCAGAGCTAGAATCCGACCAGTAATGAGTCAGAGCTAGAACCCAAAACACATCAACCTGAAAAGACAGCACTGCATCTCAAAAAAACTGATTCAAGATTTTAATGACTGAGACTCAGTACTCAGTAGTCTTGGTCTGGTTTTCAGAACCGATTATTCACTCGTAGTTCATAAACCACACAAGCAGATCACGGAGGCTGAGAAAATGAATGGAAATTTACCCACTCCTCAATATCATTTATGTGAAAATAGATGTCTACTTTTCAATGTATCACGGACAAGTTTTTTATTGTGAAAATATTATGAATTTTTCTTACGTATTACCTGATCTTCTACCTACGATTCCGCAGTATTCTAGGCTCTTCTTTCAAAAAAAAAAACTGAAGCTGAATATTCAAATTGAAACCTCAAGATAGTTCGTAACTTTAAAAACTTGAACACAATTTTTTCCACCCGGAAACACTTTTTTTTTTTTACAGCAACTGCATTTGTTTTGATGAGATTGCTTTTTGACTCAGTTGTAGGATCATCATTGAGACTGGTCTGTCTCGCCGTGTGTCACTTGAACCTAGTGGCACAGCACCGACGAGACGCACTACAGCTGCTCAGCAACACAGCACCGACGAGACGCACTACAGCTGCTCAGTAACACAGCACCGACGAGACGCACTACAGCTGCTCTGGACAGGCCAGTACATCCAGCACCTCACGCTGGCGACTGCAGCACTGCACACGCTCAACAGGGTAACCCTCAAAACAAGCTAACTGCAATTTTATTGTTTTCTATTGGTGTCTAGACTACCAATAAATCATAATACAGTAAAAGAAACCCTCCTTCATATCCTGAGTTTCTATAATCAAACGTTTATATCGTCACTATACTAAAAATTATTTGCATTGGGTGAGAATTTTCCCAATGATAGTTGAAAATTTAAATAGCGTGGGATTTCAAAGATTCCAACGTAGTAGGCACATGATCGTAGTAGGATTGTTTGTTTATCTTTTAAATATAATTGAACTTCGTTATGATGTTGTTTGATGGGGTGAATAAATTTTCCATCAGGTAAAACATTAAATTTGTAAACTTAAGTAAACCAAATTGTGCATCTATTAAGTGATATTTCTTCCTTAAGTTTAGTGGACAAGTTCTGCTACGATCAAACGTTTATTCAACGGAATCTTTAATAGAATACAATTGACCGAGAAATAAAATAACAAAATACTAAGTTAATCCTTACAAATGTCTCAATTATTAGGATCTCTTTACGATGAAAACGAGTTGCCTGTTACTTTAATTTTCTTTGTTTTGGAATTGCTCTTCAAAGAATTTTCAGGTGATGCCCGAGAACTGCATTTATAAAAATCAATAATTTTCACTTAAACCTTTCTCTGCTATTTATTGAGGTCGACCTGAACCCTGGTGATAATTAAATTGTTGGCATACTATGAGACAAGGCACCGCTGCTCCAAACCGAACAATAGTGAGAACTTACTTACGATTTTGAACGATAGGAATTATAGAATAAGAATAATAGCAACGATAGGAATAATAAAACAGAAATAATACGAACGAACGATAAGAATAATATATTAGGAATAATAGCAACGATATGAATGATACTACACATGTACTGACGAGAACGATCGTTTTACAACAGAGATGGTCCAATGCTCACGATGAAAGACTAATCTTCAATGCTTCTTGGAGCATATTTCTGTGCTGCTAGTGCGAGCCCTCTTTTGGAGCACAGCTGAAGCATATATTTGTACTGGCAGGAAGATTCATCTATAGAGTACATTTTTGTGCCTGCAGCGAGGACCATCTCTTGCAAAGTAAATCATTGATCTGAGAGAGCAATCATCTAACGTTCGGGTCCTTTGAATGATACAAACGAGCCAGAAAATAAAGCTTGATAACAAACAATGCTTTTGGGAGTAAAGACAACAGTGAAGACCATGTGCGAACTGGAATAAACTTTTGTAATCTCCGCCTACGAGAGCAAGAACTTTTTATGTACCAATATTTTTACTCCGAAGGAATAAAAAATTCCGTGGGGATAAATTCTTCTGTCTAATCACTTATTGACTATCAGTATAAAAATACCTAAGAGTTAAAAAAATAAATATTTGTGTAATTGTATAGTGTCTTGCATTGCATCTCTTTTTGAACTAAGCTTCTGTACAACTTCAGAAAAAACGTTTGTTTTTCACTATCTACAGGAGAATATATGTATATATGAAAAGTTTCATTCAATTTCGAGTAATAAAATGAAAATCAAAACAATCATAAATGATGTCAGTGCTTACTTTAAGATAAAAATCTTGCTTCTATTGAACTTATTCTGAGAAAATTATGTCTAGCAAAAAATTATCTAGATGGTTGACTTTTGTCTGCGTATCAGACACCAGTTGTGTTCACTCGTAGTTTCCGTTGTCAATGACATTTGCAAAACTTCTTCATCCTTGTGCAAGATTTTTTAGCCTTATAGCATGGGATTTTTTATCATGGCTTCGAAAAGTGACTCTAAGCGAAGAAAGAAATATGATATTATAATGCAAAATATTTTTCTTTAATATTGAAGTCGTGCATATGGGACATAGTTGAAGATTTTGGATTACCCAGACTGACACTTCAGCCACGATAAAACGTAAGAAAGTTATCAAAACTGTATTTTTGGTAGTGGAATCTTTCAAGAAACAAAAGCATCGGGTCTGTGAACAAGTAGAGAATTGTTGCTAATGAAGATGAAGGAGAAAATAGTTGGCTGGTAATCATGTGTCTGAGTCGTAAATAAGTGAGAAGGCTAGACTGCTAGATGCCAACTTGAAGGATCTCTCGAATTCTAATACAGCCGTGAGTTCACGGCATGCCATAGACGGTTTGGCAGTTTTTTTAATAGAAGGCGTACACTTCGTAGAAGCGTACGGAGAATATCAGTTTTAACAGAGATGCTGCAGGGAGTAATGCGAGGGAATTCAATGAGTCTGTGGAGGGTGAAAATCTGGAGTCCATCAGGTATTTAGCTACAATGAGACTCATCTCCTTTAGGTAAAATTGTCATATATGAGTAGAACTAATGTCACCCAGGAAGAGAAGTCAGTGCCAGAACTTAAACCACTAAATAATGGATTAATTATTTTATTTTGTGCCAATTCAAGTACTGATTCTAAAATAACGCATTCAAGTGTATACCACTGGAGAACATCGATAGTATTCCACCCGAAGAAACAATGTTAGGAAGCTAATTTAGAAGTGCTTCGGCAAGCAAACATTAAAGAATGACCAACAAGATAATTTCTTATTAGGTGGATGAAGAAAGTGGCAGGATCTACCATTTAAATATACCTTGAGGACTAGCAACTGCCTCTGAGGGCTTTTCCATGCAAGACAATGCTTCTGTTTATTCTCCAGGCTGTGCTGTCTAGTTGTTGCCAAAATTAAGCTTCAGTAGAGAAAATTTTTGGCCCTAAAATACGATTCCTCGGACCCAACCTAAGCATCAGCACATCATTTTAAATTTTCAGAAACTTTAAAATAAAGCATTTCTTCGAAATAGTGGTCAAGTGATCAAGCCAAGCAGAAAGAAAGAGGAAAAGAAACCACACCAGGACTCTTGCCTCCTGTTCTAATGAAGAAAATTTATTTTCAAAACAATGACGTCTTTTTTCCTCTTGGCCTATTCTTTCATCATCTTCCATGCAAGTCACCAACTCGATCAAATTAATGTAAAGTGAGCCCAAATGTGAATTTTATTATCTTTTTTGTTAAATTTGTTTCATTTTATCTACTGCGACAATGCTATGCACAATGCCTGCCTGCAATGCTTTTTAAACACAGTTTAAAAAAATCATGGCTGAAAATTTAAACTTCGGAAGGTATTATTACTCGTATGCACCTCATTTATTGTTACGATAAAAATTAATTTGGATGATTGATGCTGGTGTTAGCAGACAAATATCTAGAACGAATGACCCTCGTTATTTTTGACACCCGTTTGCAGAAGGTCACCCAAAAATGCTAGCTAAAATTTTATTATTATATGTTGGTGTCTAGAATGTCAGTCTAGAATAGTATACATATCAGTGATAAACTGAGTTTGATTTGAGTAGGCAGTAACAAAAAGAACATCTATCTAACGCATGCAATTGGTGTCATAAATACCAATAATTAACAACAAAATTTCGATTAACTTTATTTCGGGTTATCCTGTATAGCATGATAAAACCCGACATGTGGTTTTCACCATTATTTTCATAAGTTGCTTAGTTACTCGTCATGTTACATAAATTTTATTCACAATTAGGGCAAATGCATAATAAGTGAACGTGCTTTAGGTAGCACTGTATTTTTCCTAATCAATGCTAACTGACCTGATCTATGCGCCACTACACGTATTTCTGCGATCGCTAGTGTCTCATTTGTAGTCGTTAGGCTCAATTCGGGAATAGTTTTACTTAATCTCTTATTATGATTGAATTGCCTTTATAGTGGGTATGTTCTATAAAATGTCGGTGGACCAAATTCTGCCACGCCACCACAATGCAGTGTTAAGATTTTTTCTATAACACAGGGAATGAAGTAGGTGAATTTGATCGAAAAACCATACAGGGTAATCCAAAATAAGTTAACAGAAATTTTATCTTTATAAGCATCGAGAATACCGATTCCGCGCATAAGATAGATGTTCTGTTTGCCATTGAACATCTGTTATACGACAACATCTATCTTATGCAATACTATTTGAATTTTAGATACCAATAAATGATAATGAAATTTCTGTTAACTTATTTTTGGATTACCCTGTGTAGGGAATACTCGATGCGTCAGTTTTCCCAAATACAGATAAGATGCACGACTGGAACATGCTTGTAACTGTTATGCGGCTGATCTGAATCCCTTTCAACACCGAGGAACAGTTTTTCTACACATAAAAGTCCTACAAAAACTCCTCTTTCCCCTCAATGTAAATTACAGTTCTGGAAACGTCGTATAAGAAAGCTGCAATCGGTCTCTTGGCTGGGCATAAGGGACAGAAAAGACTAGAAGAACTTAATTACAAACAGACTTAAAAACCTGTGTAGACTGGTATCTTTCATGTGACTGTAAGATAGGTATGAAATAGGTTTGTCGATGATGTATCGATGTTGTTTTGTTCCCCTTATGACTCCAATCAACATAGTTTGCTAACACTTCGTTTAATGACATCTAGCAGCCCTCCATTTATCACACTTTCATTCCAACTTTGTTCGAAGTAATGCACTGCCAGGCACTATTTCTTTGTTCTGTACCGATTCTGACACCATTGATTATTATAATCGTGATTATTATCACAAGCATCACATATTGAACTAGCGTTATTGTTATTGTCACTGTATGGAATGTAAAACACATTTTTGACCTGACTATCAAGCTCTCGTAATACGAGTAAATACGAGGTTGGACTACATAACCTTTTAACAGCTGAAAAAAATTATTTCCTCTTCAAAGAAAGGATTCCTTTCAGTACTTCCCCAGGTATGTAGAAATATCTACATTTAAAACAAGCAGTACAGTTTTGAACTTTCCATAGTTGATTCAGTGTGACTGTGAGGAATACGCAATCTATGCGAATGCCCTGCAGGACTGGCAACCAAGGCTTTGGAGTTCGAGTTTAAGACTCGAAGTCAAGCGAAAATTACTGCTCGAGTCTCGGAGTCGAGGAGTCAGTGCGGCAAAAATTACTACTAAAGAATGAGAGTCAAAGCCGGAGTTGGATTTCTAAAAATTTATGAGTCGGAGAACTGAAGTCAGAGTTCCAGAGCCCTGGCTGCAAGTCGCTCTGGGGCCAAAGATACAGGCAGAAGGTGACCCATCACGTAAACTTATACATTCCAAATTTTCAAATGTTTGATCTCTAAACGCTTGTAAGATTTCAGTAATTGCGTTCAAAATGGACCTAGTACTGCTTTATGGTCATTATCCGAGCCTTCAAGATCATTCGGGACAAGAAGTATTGCTAAAGAAGATGTAATATTTCTGTAGAAGAATGGGGATTTTTAAGCTTACAGAAATGTTCATTTGGGATATAAATGAAAATTACTCGTCTGTGTTTCAAGCTGAGTTTTTAGGTCGAGAAAATTTCCTTTATTTCTGGTACCCAAAAACATTTAACAAAGAAGCGAATGCTCCATTATTACTTTAATTTATGATTATTCCTACGTCCCATTACAGAAGAATTCATTGAAGCAGATAGTTGCGACCAACCATCGCAGCATGGCTCTTGGAGTCGAGAACGCCAGCAGCAAATTATGTTCCTTCATGTTATTGTTGTAGGTCATGCAGGACGCAGGTGTGCTGCAGCCTGTACCGTCATTTTTGCGACTCTGATGCCTAATTAACTAACCCTCATACTTCAGTAGTACATGGTAAGCATAGCCAAATCAGAGGTTTTCCTCGTAAATCCTTCAAATGCACGCTACATCGTCCAGACCAACAACAATCAGTTCAATTTTGACGACTGAACATGAATTGAGATTGCTGTTTGTTGTGCTTTAGTTTTACAAATTACTTCGATTATAAACTATTGCTTTATTGCTGCAATTATTATAGGCTAGAATAATTTTAATTAATATTTGTATCACTATGTTATGAAACATAAATAGTTTAGTTGGTTCATTCACCTACCTAATTCTAAGAGGTTAAATACTCGCCAAAGAGTAAGAAAAGTAAGGCTAAGTTGTATGATAATTGTAGCATATTAAAATACAGAATAATTGAACACATGTGTACAAAAGAGTGTTTGAAACTTAAAAAATTAAAACGTTCTTACATTTCAAAGAGATTTTAAATTATGTGGTCACACATGTGCCACGTTGTTCTGAAGTCTAGGTAATGATCAAGGAGAAGTCTGAGGGTGAGAGCAGCGTTGCTAGGCACTGAGGGTGAGAGCAGTGTTGCTAGGCACTGAGGGTGAGAGCAGTGTTGCTAGGCACTGAGGGTGAGAGCAGTGTTGCTAGGCACTGAGGGTGAGAGCAGTGTTGCTAGGCACTGAGGGTGAGAGCAGTGTTGCTAGGCACTGAGGGTGAGAGCAGCGTTGCTAGGGACTGAGGGTGAGAGCAGCGTTGCTAGGCACTGAGGGTGAGAGCAGTGTTGCTAGGGATTTTCTACCACATGCAATACCTGGGTGAAACATTTAGAAGCTAATAGGCGAGAAAGATTAGTTCAAGTAGCAAAAGTAAGAAGCATGACGGTTACAAAAGTGCTGGAAGAGTTACAACAAGTTTAACGTTCTTGCAAAGTCCATAATTAAGAATTAGAAACCTCAAAATGCCGTCAGCAACAATCTGAAGAAAAGTGTTCAGTAAAAACTAATTCCATGTGCACTTATCAGAATATGATTGAAAAATGTTAAAAAAGTAAGAAAATATTTATAGAAGATACTTTGTGATATTGATTCATCATCATCGGACGGATAGTGAGAAATACGCTGCAAAGAGCAAGAGGTGATTTCTTGAACTACAAAACCAGGGAGGTTCGTCTCTTTAAGAACTACCTTGAATCTCACCAAAATTTCCACTCATAAGAGTTACACAAAGAAAATGATTATGTAGTTAAAGTGCTGTCATCTGAAGACTACAAAATTATAATTATCTCTGTACATTTTGACCGAAATGGCTTAGCCAGAACTAACTATTCCTTGTAACAGAAACACATCATTTCCTTGCGGGGATCATTATTTAAGCTGAATCTAAATTTGGAATTGATTTCGTCGTAACATTTTTATCTATTCATCAAAAAAAAATAATTGACTACCAGAAATATTCCAAATTGTTTTAAAATCCACTGTGTAACGCCACGACAGAACTAAAAAGTTGAAGACGTTGGGCACTTCAAGAAGACAGCGACTCAGTCAAACCTCAAATCGATGCCCTGTCCTGAAATCAATCAAGTAAAATTTTAGAGGAAAGATTTAAAAATATCCGTTATGGTGCCGGATCTTTCAGATCTATGATATTTAGAATATTTGAGTGCAAAAACGTGCAAAAAATCTGAATTCGTGTGTTCAATGATCTTGTTTTCTTGAACAGGAGGTTTACTGAAGTTGTTTTCGTTATCAGTGGATATCCTATTGAAAATTGTTATTTTCAGATCATTTAAGGATTGACTTCTTAGACTTCTACTGAAACTAATTGCTCTTATTTAAAAATTCTTCACTGATTTGTCCTGCTAACATTTTTTTTCGGTTATAATTTTATTAACGTTAATTGTCTATAGTTTCACATTCATTAAAAGTTTGCATATGCGGCAAATCTTTGAATTAATTAGAAATTAGATTATATATTAGAACAAATTAGAAATATATTGAGAAATCATGATTATTAGATTGAAAATACCTTAGATATACATTGAGAATACCTTAGAAATAAATTCGGAAAGCATAAGAAATTCTGATTTAAGCACTGCATAGTCATCATGTAACTCATTTCACCAACTTGATTCACACAATAATTAATTTACATGCAGCATAACGAAACAATTGTTTTCATCGAGTTGCATGAATCAAATAAAAGCTAAAGACTCAAGTCATACCCTAAACTCGTGTGCAACCTCAAGCACCGTCTCTGTCAAAATACATGTATGTACTATTATGCATATGTAAGTAGAAACACCGACTGAGGGGCTTACTTCTACTTAAAAAATAAAATCTCCGATAGAAGTGAAGCTAATTTCCAATACAACAAAACTTTGAAATAAATAGAACGTTTGAACGCAATTAGCATCATCTGAAATAATTGCTCTCATTTTTTCTCAAAATTTTCGTTCGGAGTTGTCAAAAGATGACACGATTTGCATTTGAAATTCCGCTATCTCTTTGCGTGAGACTAATTTTTGTGCACCGTTAAAAGCTTACTTCACAACCGGATTTTTTTCTTGCTAAAGACCAGTCATTCCAAAGGGTTTCAAATGGAAATGACGGTCATTTTTACAGCATCTCATTCGCAAAATAGGTCCACTTTTAAACTTTCATTCAGCAATTCTCGTCTCTGAACACTAGAATTACGATAATTCGCCGGCCTTCCGAAAGTTTCTTCATTAAAATCTCTTCAGAAAGTCGTCCTTGCGATTCAGCAAAAGAGTAAAAATTGAGAGGTACCTAAACTGCTGTTACCAATGATGCAGGCTTCCAAAACTCCAAATCTTGGAAACGGACTTTTCAAGTGGAAAATCGATCACGTAAAGAAGGGTTACGATCCCACGCTAATCTCAGCCGCCTTCCAACATCAACATCAGTTGGATTTTCAAACGAATTTTCGTACTACAAGACAGAAACGTGGGTGTAACTTCTCGATCTCACGTTCAGGATACCTTGAGAAAAGTGTAATCTGGTTGTAATCACAAGAAAAAAATAATAGAAAAGTGTATATATTTATTCCAGGTGTTAAATATATTATTCATAATTTTCAGCTGAATTCACATCCGACGTACATGCCTAGGCAAGCACCATATACGTGAACATGTATATTTCTAGCGTGATTACCACACGTCTGAATATCATTTTAGAGTTTCTATGAGTTTTATGAAAAAGACAATGCAAACCATCAGTAATGTTCATTTTGGGCCATTATAAGAACATCAAAGCAAATTTTTGAAATTGCAGGGCATGATTTCTTTTTTGAAATTACGATTTCAGTCCGAAAGACTGGCCAAAAGAAAGTCTTTGAGAAAAAATCCATTCCAAAGAGTCATAAGCTGGTTGTCACAGCCTCCTGGGAAAATTGTAGAACAATTTCAAGGAATGTATACAACTTTTATAAGCTACGGAAGGATGGGAAGGAATTCAATGTTTAGAGCGTGGGCTCCGCACGAACCATACCCATAAAATCTGCATCTGTATGTTGGTTATTATAAGTCGTTTCTTTCAAGAAATCTCTGAACGCTATTTTGGTGAGCTGTAATGTAAAAGGATCCGTTACCATAACTTTGAACTCCTCTGTTTCTGGATCAGACACTAAAACAAACTTACGAAGACAAGAGTTGCATTCACAGACAATCGTGTTGTGTCTATGATGAGATAGTAAAAGAATAGTCTACAACGATGTACTGGAATATAATTAATCAATTACTGTTAATCCCTACAGCAATCAACTTTGGCGTTTGAAAGCCGCTTTAGTTCGACAGTGACATCTCTTTAGTCAACATGAAGAGTACGATCGTCCACTGTGAAAAAGGCCATCCCACGCAATCCGATAAACTGAATATTTTTATTGCATAAATATACAGATTTTTCTGACCGTGCTCCATCAGATTATTACTTGTTTAGGTTAAAATAATAAATATATTTAATATTCTGAGGATGACGTCAAAAGAAAATGTTAAGTGGAGACGGATTCGCATTTTGCGTGAGAAAATAAAAATTACAAACGTGGTGTACATGCAAAAGATTGCTGACATGTGCAAAGACGCTTTAGAGAGGATAGGAAACATGGTTAATAATTAAATATTTTTAAAGTTATAGGCTCCTTCATCCCCAACACAGATCTTAAAGTTGGGCATTACTTCATTCTAACTCGATACTTAGATTGCACAGATTTACAAATGCCATTTTCCACCTTCCATCGACCATGTTATCGCTAGATGCGTTTTACGTGCTTCATAGCGCTTCTCTCCCCTCCGTGGATTCATTAAAAGCTTCACTGCAGAACAAATTAGACCAAAGTGCTCGTATGAATGTCTAGAAAAGTGTGTATCAAGTCATCAGCAGAGAAAAAAAACAAGTGTTTATCATGCAGAAAAACGTGGTTTATGAAGCTTTTGAGACTGAAGCAACTGTACTTGTTATGAAAGCAAATGAAATTATGATAGTAGTGTTTGTTTTTACGCGAATACCCAATTCTTTAATATTTCAAACACAGTGCCACTTTAAAGCTTCATACAAATTACACAGACTTCTACTCGGAGTGTTTGAACTTTTTGGCAGAATTAATTACTAGAAAATTTTACACTGAGAATTAAGTATGATGAATACGATGGCAGAACACTCTCGTATTATTTTAGCTGAATGGAATTTTTCTTTGTTGAATACATCTGTCGTTCAGTAGTAGTAATTCACAGATGATCTTTGTTAGTTATAAACTTTAATGCTGCCGTAAAGGAATTTGCCAGAATTCGTTTTAATTTTTGCGACTTACCGAATGTCTTTTTCATTTGTGTAAATAGTTTGATGAGTTTGAGTTGCTGCTGCTGTAAATACCGATCAAAGTTTGTCAATCGCTTACAATAACTGGCACAGAAAACTTTGATGAAGGTGTGTCTTAACTACAATGGACAAGATTCTAGAGCATTGAACATTTATTTAAAAAGAGCATTGCAGCTTCGCCCAGTTCACTGAGATTGAATTGTGTTATCTCTCTAACAAAGAAGCATCAAAATAAATTATTTAGCAAGTTGTAGAATTCTCTTATTGGCTGCTGCTTTTAAACCAATCAGGACTTGACATTCGATGCTTCATCGAGCACCAATGACCGACGTGACACTGTCTCAATGTGGTATTGGCTTCGTTGCAGCAAATCTGGGACAGAAAAATACATGCATGAGAAATTCGAGCTCCAAACACGCAGTAGGCACGTTTCCAATACAGGCAGTTATCGGAAAAATGGATATTGCTTGAGAATAAAGAATTCTGCCCGCAGAATGCCTCAAAAGTTAGTTCCAGCCAGTAGGCGACCGGCAAAAATTAAAAGGGGGACATTGGTGACGCTCAAAATGTAATTTTCACATGAAAATATAAGAAGATCGCATCGTTACGTCTGACAAAAAGTGCATTCTTTTCAACAATTGCTATGATGTGATGCAAAAATGGTTCAGTTTCCAGATGTGAAAGTAAAGAACGGCAAGTTTTAAGGCGATGTGTCATTTGACTCTCATTCAGTTTGCGTGGTACCCACTTGTCTAGTTTTTTTTTAATTTAAATTTGCTTCAAATGGTCCAATAGAGAAGGAATCGAAACCTCAAACATCGTTGCTTACTCACGCGTAGTTTGAGATGAATCAGTCTCCACTAGAGCTTGCAACTCATCATTGTCCAGCTTGATCGCAGGTCTCCTACGAGCCTCATTTCAGGAGTAAAATCGTTGGACCGAAATTTCACACACCAACAATGCACAGTGCGTTCATTCGCTACACATTCTCCAAACACCTCAGTAACGTTCCGGAATGTGTGAGATGCACTTGTTTTACGACGAAACTCATATTCGTAAACAGCACAAACATTTTATGCATCCAGGGGTGGAGAAATATTGTTATGCAATAAGCAGTTTACAATAATATGAGTTACCAAGAATGACTTTATGACGAGTGATGATATAGCTGTTCAATGCTCAAAAACTAAAGATGGATAGGATGAAACGTGAATACTAACGATTCATGAACTTGATGAATAAAAAAAATCGGATATTTCTTACTCAACGACTTTGACTGAACGATATATTTTGTAAATTATCAGTTTTTTATGCTTCGTATGTATATCTTTTGAATGAAACATTTAGAGAATAGGACTAAAGTGAATGACTTTTTATGGACTTGACGAAGGTCAGAGTTCATGTAGGGTTAATAAGTCACAGGTTAAACCTACGTACGTTCGTATGATGACGCTAAATCTTAATGTAAGAAAAGCTTGTTTTAATGATTAGAGTTTCCACAGTTTAATTTTACCACAAAAACCACATTCAAAGCTTCAAGATTAATTTCAATGTTAAAAATTGTATTTTCTGCAAGAAATAATAATAACGCTGCTAAAATTATTTTAAAATTTTATATTAATAAGAGTGCGACTACTTTCAATAACAGCGGCACACAAGAATTCCTTCCTATTCTGCTAAGGTTATGCAAAATTCACGTTAAATTATTCCCTTATGAAAGCACTTTCAAATGTTTTCCTATTTATTTAACGAGACAGGCAGCTCAGCTCAGCTCTGACATGCTTAAAGAATTGTGTAGCATGCACTATTGAAGATATTTATTCGTTCCTTAATTTTGCTAAACATAAAATTGAAGCAAACTAACAAAGAATTTGTATAAAATTAAGCCCCCACTAAAAATTGCATTTTCGCGCGGTTCATTTTAATCGAGTCTCACATGTGTTAAACAAATGGGAAAATTTCACGAATTCCCCTATTTGAATCAAAAACGATATGTTATTCGAAACATTTCCCCTCAAATTAAAATTGTTTTTATGAGTTTTTGGATTAAGGGTTTCATTGAATAACAAGCTAACGTGACACTAGAGTAATAGGAGTATTGTCTAGCCCGTGAATAATATCCTAACTACTTTTTAGTGCATAGTTAAACTGAAGTCATTTTCTTTCGTTCTTTTTACATAAGAAAAACAGTTGTTCCGACACTGAACATGGGTTTTAATTACTTAAACGGACAAAGAACATAGAACCAAGAGATGTAGCGAAAGTATCACTAACTCTGTCTCTTATTACTTGTCAATATCAGTTTAGGTCAGTGAAAATTCAGGCTTCACCACTTCAATTTAAGTCAAGGAACTCACTATGATCTGAGACATGCCACAGAGCTGTCTGCACAGTAGCAGACTAAATATTTAAGTTGATCATGAAACTTGCTCATGTTTGAAAAGTGGACAGTTAAACTTCCAATTGACTTGAGACTCTTACTCTGCTCGTTTGTACGAGCTTCATTTAATAGCATTAATGTTGCATTTCTATTATATTTGCGTATGAAGTTAAGTGCACTTCTAGACTAAAAATCGCTAAAAATAAAAAATGAAATCGCTATGTTCCAAAAGAAGTACGTAACATGCTAATCACTGTCCTTCCTTCAGAAGTGTAATAATGATGTTGAATACTCTTCTGCAGACATCACATGCTTCCAACACGGTCGCAGTTTTATTTATTAACCACGATAAACAACGGATTTATATATTATAGTCTCACTCTTTCACCTAAAAATATTGCAGCCACGGCTTTTGCAAAGAGGGGTGTCAGGAAATTCTCTAAATTAGCTTACGATGTGTTCTTTTAATTTTCATAGATCAAGGGTTCACTGATACCTAACTCCTGGTGGTAAACAAATAATTTTCTCAAATTTATCAAGTACAGACATGGAGTACTCCAACTCTCCATCATATTTCAACATTGGATTTCAAATTAATTTCCAACGAAGCCTGGTAATATCAGCCTTTTTAGATCAATCTCAATTATCTAGAGCGCACTTCCGTGATAACACTAATTCTGTTAACCTGCTGCCATCATGAACAGCAGTTATCGAAAAGATAAAACCAATAGCAAGACAATCATTATGGTGTGCTCTGTACCGATAACTTCTTCAAAGTTCGGAAGTTTTGACAAAATGTATTCATAAAAAAGAATACTTTAAGTAATTTAGACATGATATATAACTGTATTAAATCGAAAAATTATTCTATACTTGAACGCACGCACGAGTACAATAAAAATTTTAACGAATCTCATTCAAAAATGACAAATATGACATCGGTGTTACGTACAATTTTCAAGGCAGATTCATGATAAATCCGACTAGATGGCTTCTTTACTGCGAGAAGAATAGAACTACTTAGAACGCATTAGTATTAACTACATAGACTTTACAGGAAGAAATGAACAGTATACACACACTTCCACCGGCGACTAGAATATGATACGAGGTTATTTTAGAACACGAAGAGAACTGCATTCTTTGAGGAGTCCTTCCAACGCAGCATTAATAATGCAGACATGATGAATGAATGCATTCTGGGCCTCACAAGGGGAAGAAATGAGAGGAACTCTCCCTGTGTAATGCATGGCCGTGTTCAGACGAGGTTCTGCCACCTCTGTACACAAATTGAGTTAATTTTTTACACGGTAGTAATTCAATGGAGCCCATTCATAAGATGCAAATGACCTCCTTTCAGTAAATTATACTATATATACCATCTTTCATCAAATAAAAAATCCTTTCGTGTGACTTTCATAATATTTCCACATATGCTTTTGCAAAGTAATATTTTCATCCTTTATACGAGAAATATTAATTTAGGAAGGATTTCATGTAATCATGACTTCAATTCATTTTCACGTAAATTTAGAGGCATTTATATTGTTTCTATGAACGTGATGGTCTGTACAGACGCACTTCAGGTAATTCAAGAGTAAATGAGTGAAGCTGTAAACGAAAAGATTAGTAATCCATTAATAAACTCGATGAGCGATAGGGGGAAGATTTCATTTCATTTTTGTGTTTTTGAATTAGCACAGGAATTAAAAAAAAACATTTCCACGCTGACCAATATTTGGAAAAAACTTTTAATCTAAAACTACTCGTGCGGGTCAATTAGCCAACGCATGATTGATGACGTGGCTGCTGTGGTGGATCCTTTAAACTTGGAGCTTCCAGCAGGTTAACGAAATAACGGTAACCTTTTGCACTGCTGGAGGAAAAAAGTTACCTGTAATGTTGGGATTATCAAAAAAATCTGTTATTTTATGGTATTATTTTTAGTCTTAATTGCTACTGGAATTTAACTTGCATTGTATTTCCAAGCAGCATTACAAATTCACCAGTCGTCGGTATTGCAATGCAATGTGCGTTTCGAATTGAAATAATTTTTTGATTGTTGCCACTTTTAATTGGCTGATTCAGTAGTTTATGTTAATAACAAACAAAATGTTCGTCAATAGATGCCGCAGCTCAAATACCATCGTTGCGCGACTCGAAGGTAGAATTCTACTGTAAAAGACGCTGGTATTGGAAATTCCTGTAGTTTTAACATTTTTCTGCTAGAGAACTCATTCAGCTTGGCCTGTTGCAGCAAAATTATTCCCAGCATACACTGTTACTTTATATTCATACTCTGTTGTATATGTGTTATAAGAAAAAACTAAAACTTGCTGACATCCTAACGATGCTCTCAAGATAATGCCAGAGGTTTTCACTACCTACTTTCAAAATACATAAATTTGTGTTATTGCCTTGGCACTGGAACACTTCGTCTCTCACCCTAGACTTAATATAAAAGAAAAGTTTAATTCGATACTATCTATTGCTTTTAGAGTTTCGGAGCTTCACTTGAGTAAAATTACACCATGTAACATATGTTTTGTCTGTTTGTGTTTTTTAATGTCCATATATGTATTTTTTTCACTGAATTCAAAAATTACATTCGTTTTGACGTAACATCGAAAGTTTTTTAATTATTTTTAGCCAATGCCTGTTGCGTTCGCCACCCAAACATCACCGCCCTCAAAGCATCTGACGACCAGGAGTAGATGACCATGAACACACACTACGTTGTCAAGACCTGCAAAACCTTCAGGCGTCGTCTTGAGGCCATCATCGCTGCTGATGGTTGTTATATTAAATAGAATTAAAGTTTAGACCTGTATTTTTATTGCCTGAATATTTTGCTCACTTTGGTTCAGGAATTTATGAGGTACCTAAAACAGAATTTAGATTTAGGGTTTGTTTATTTTTTTTTCTGCCCAGCCGGGATAAACTGTCGCCACTCTGCAGAATCATGCTTATGTCCAAAAGCAGAAAGAAACCAGAACATCATTACAATAACACAGGTCATCACTAATGTCGTAGTCACTCTCAAATTTCTCATATCGTTTCCGGTACACAGATGTCCTGCAGTCTTCTCCTAGTTAATTCCGTTCCTTTAGCCTTATGTAAGAAGTTCAGCTCTTGACTTAGTAAGACCTATGAAAATCCCTGATTAAATCATTTAGCTCACAGTGGTTTGGAAAGTCAGGCTCCAAAGCAGTTCTTAGCACGAAAGTCTCCTCCATTTCTTGGCTGCTGCTGCTTCTTGCTGACCCTTCAGATGAAATATCCATTCCACACTCCATCGGGAAAGAAGAAAAAACTAGATACAGCAATTTCAACAATGACATTAATAGCCTTAGCATTCCATAGATCTTTGGAAAAATGAATGCATAGTAAATATTTCGTATCCAAATTGATTAAAAGTAACAGCTTTGGAGATTATGACGAGAATTTACTTACAATTTTTCGTGGTTGTGGCACTGGTAAGGTGCCATCATGTGGAACAGTTGCTCTAGATGATGTTGTATCTGGATAATGAAGAGCTTGTCTTTCTTTCACTTTTTGTGCTTCGTCTCATCAATCATACAAAAGTAACAGTTACAGTGATGATTCTTGGGTTCTCTCCATACTCTCGGAATGGCAAAAGGCATTGTCCTCTCTGTACCTCTTAGCCATCCTTCTAGAGTAAATCGGCAGCTTCTACATGTCACATGAGGGGCCCATGACTTGCCCTTATCACCCATAGGCATTCCAAAATAAAGCCTATAAGCTATTCATAATTTGGTACCTCTCACGATCTTATGCAATGCACGCTTTTTTCCACTATAATAACCACAAACATAGCAAAATGTAGCTGGAGAATTTTTACATCCTCTAATAGCCATCTTGAAACAAAAGAACTCACTAATTGATCTGAAAGAGAAATTTAGACATACATTTAGTGGCAGAACTCATAAAAATTCCAAATATGAATGATAACATTGAAAAGCGACGTATTCTGTAACAGTCGATGATACAGAAAAAGTAATTACATTTTTGGAATCAGGAGATAAAATTGATTAAAAAACAGTAAAAATTTACAATAAACAAAACTTTTGTAAAAAAATTTCAACATTGTGTTATTTACCCCATAATATAGCATTAAGCATAGCATGATACCAACACAAAGAGACACAACAAACCATGGCGGCCAACAATCGCTATAGATATTATTCATCTTAAATCCATAGTAACAATTTGAGCATTAGAGATTGTAGCTACGGTGAGTGCTCATTGAATGTAGAAACTATTATAACGCAAATTTTTTGGTTATACTGAACTGTCAACTGGCAAGTAGCCTGAACTAACTTGTTGTAAAACAAGCATGTACGGATATCAAACCTTAGACATAACTTGATAGGTCAATACTTGAGCTATTGCATAGCATATGAACTTGAAACTCAGTAACCTAATTCTGAGTACATTTTGATTAATTGAGCTTAATTTAAGGGCAAACAACAAAAATATGAGAGATTTGCAAACATTTTCAAGTAACTTTGCATTTTTTAATAAGAATCATACTGTAATTTTTGAACTTTTTTCTAGGCTGCTTTTCTGTGCCAGTATTCAGTGATAAAAGAAAGTTTTCATAAGTGCACTCTGGACAGACAAGTTCGACTGCAATAAAAGACAAATCTTTTTACTGCTACCTTTTAAATGACATTTAAAAGAAAAACCGAGAAAAAAAGTCGGCCAGTATATTTTCTTACATTTCTAACTGCTTTTCCACATATTGTCAGACCCTTTGAAAGGGAATTGGCTTGGTAGTTGGAGTAAGGAATGACGTCGATATCTTTTTAAAATACTCTTTATTTAGTATAAAAAGAGTACATTAAGCTTCGTTACTCATGTATTAATATAACGATTGTCCAGTTGAACAAAGTTGGGGCAAATTTTTGCATTTTTTCGAAGAAAGAAGTGCACCATAGCAATTAGTGAAATTGCACCGGAGCAATTAATGCATAACGCTTGAAACTTAACGTAGTTATATTAAGTTCCCACATTCATTCAGCTGTGCTGTTGCATCTGAGGGAACAATAAAACAGGATTTGGGTTTTTAAAATATTGTACGTTTCATTGAGGAAAGACTAGGACCATTTCCTAAGACAAAAACAATAAAACAATCTTTTATAATGAATGTACTTTCTTGATAATATCAACAATAAAATTTAACTTAATCTCCAAATCCGAATTTTATCGCCTGACCGGTGGTAATTTTCGTCAGAATTAACCGGTAATTATCGCCTTTTCTTACGATAAACCGATGATATCTTACGATAAACCGGTAATTATTATCTGAAAAAGACTGTATTTTTATCGTCTTTTCCCTGTGCTTGGAATGACGGTAGGAATAAGACTGTAAAGACCGGTCAATATCGTCGGCGAACATTTCATCGTCTGGAAATACCTATAATTACCGGTAATAACCGGTACTATTTCTATCGTCGGAAGTTTCTACTATAAACGATGATTATCACCGCAAATCGATGATTATCTCCGGTAAACCGACGAAAAAATTCTGATTGGGTCTAAGGTATTTTTTCTATACATAAACTTACGAAACTTAGGTAGACTCAGGGCGCATGATAATGATTTTGCTGTCACAAATTTTGTATAACATAGGTACTGTAATTTTTAAATGAACAATTTGATACAAATTGTGCTACTTTATATTGTTTATTTTCCAAAAGGGCAATTTCAGATTTTTATTCTCTTGCCCTGTTTTTAGAAAAAACAATGAGATAAATCCATTACCGAAGACAGCAATTTCTTGTTCTAATTACACTAATTATCAATGGGCGCCTTGGCCTGCCTACGAAGACAATACAGCGGAATGCTATAACTTTCAGCTGATATTAAAAAGCAAGCAACAAAGCGACCGAGGCTTGCATGTGAATGGAGTCTAATGTATGGCAAAATGCAGGAACCAATTCTACAGGAATCTCAATTACTGTCTGAATGCTGACTCGGCACTTTTAATTCCCTATCTCAGGAATCAATTCCAACTTGAGCTCAATGAACTTTAGGAAATGAGAATGGGAGTGAACTACGGCCTCTGGTTGTGAGACGCGGTGGGACGGTGGCTGTTGTTTCAAAGCGAGACTCAGAGTTGGGCAGCAAGGGGAGCTGGATGACAACATTTTGTGTCCCTGGGACAGCAACTTCCACTGCCAAGTTGTCCTCTCATGCTGTAAGATGGACCATTTATCAATGGGAATTTTCAATGGAAGCGTTACCGTCACTCGCTCGAAGGTTGGAGAAGATTCAGTACCAGTGGATGCAACAGTTTTTGGTTACAGGAAGCCCTCGACAAGCTCAGGTAGACCATTAAAACTTCATTGAAATACACTGGAGCCGTGTACCATTGTTGTGAGAAAATACTTTTATTCGTGAAATATGCCCAGATCTACGCTGATTGGCAGGTGGTTCATCGACTGTCAATGCTGTTCAATTTATTTTAGATTCCTTTGGATTATATATTTGTATTTTACTTAGGTCCGTTTTCAGACACAAAATTTACAATTTCTGGACTTACTATGCCTACTGAAGTATTGTTTATAACAAAAATATTTCGAAAAATTCCAATTTTAGGCTTAGTTTTAAGTCGCAGAACACTTCTGTTAACTCCTGCTGATTTAAGCTTATAATCCATATTAAAACTGCAGTGTTTAAATCATGAATATAATTATAATAACAGCGCACATTGTTTGGAACAGAATGAACTAATACTAAGCACATTTTTCCTAACCATCAAAGTTAGCTTACTTTGTTTGGAAATTTGGAAAGTGCCGAATATTTATCAATGCGTCAAACAAGAAATTAGAAGTACATTTGCTGAGTCTATGTAACAAATAAAATAGATGACAAAAATACAGGAAAATGTAGGAACACATAACAGTCTCACTGAAAAACCGTAAATGAACATGTACCAAGAAATAAAAAGATCATTAAGTACGTGAGAACGCCTTCAGTATCATTGATAAAAAAATTACCGGAGAATATATGAGATGAACGTGTACACAGATATCTAATAAGTAAATCTTCCTATCTTTAAATTTTTGATCCAAGCATCTTAATATGTTTTCAGCGTTATAGAATCATACGCTCGGAAAAATATATCGAAATACTTGAGCAAAGACTTCCGATGTAACTCACACTGTAACATAACAAAAAATGAGCTTTTATTCATGAAAGATGGGACCTCCTACCACGCAACGAAAAGAATTCAACAATGGCTGACTGAAAATGTGTTCAAATGCTTCATTGGCCGAGCGAATCACCAGAAATGAACCTAAATAAAACTCTTTGGCGTATAGTAGATAGGGCTATGCGAAAAACTCAACAGAAACCTTCCTTTAAAGATGCATTGTTTCAATTGTTACGTGAAAGTGGGCAGAAATTTCACAAGAAACAATCGTAATGCTCATCCCATCAAGGCCAAAAAGGTATCTGATTTAAAAACTGCGAAGGGAATGTCTATTAAATACTTAAGTAAGTAGTCCTACTTATCTATTAAATTTCAATTGTTTGCTTATCATATTCAATACATAAAAATTGGAAAATAAATGGTGTCATAAAGTCTACGGATAAAACTACTGAGATTTAAGTAACAATTCATACAAGTTCTTAACGCACCGCATACGAACGAGTTTTTCAACTCATTGAGATAAAACGAGTAAACTAACATAATAATCGGTGGAGCAAAAGTCGCTTCATACTTTTAGATGTTATTACAACACAACCTAATATAGGCAAAAAAGCAGATTATATATCAAATGAAAGAGGAAATCGTGGAGATTTATTTCGTGTCTAGTATACTGATGAAAGGTTTATATTGTTACTCTTAAACTTTTCACTATCATCAATAACACGAAATGACAAAATATAGCAAAAACAGCAAGCAAGAATAGTGGAAAGTTATATCACATTTAACGGAACCTTAGTTGCAGTGCAGAGCGATTTCATGTCAACATTTAATCAACGAACAAGTTGTTCCAGACATTGCATTATTGCAATGATTTCAAGATTCAGAGAATCCAGATCAACAGCTGATAAGGAACGCTTCAATGCATAAAAGGTTTCTGACTTAAAAACTGCAAAGGAAATCTCTACTAAATACTCAAGTATGCAGTCCTAGCAAACTATTACATTTTAATTGTTTTCTTTGTATGATATATTAAAAGAGGATTTTGAAAATTAAAGATATCTATTTGCATGCTGCATGTCTACGTATATATGAGTAAATACTATGTATACAGCATAATGCACTTGTCAATAACAATTTAAACATAAGAGCTTACCTGTCTTTTATCTTACATAAACATTTAATTTGTTAATTGACAAATAACAGTTGGGGGAAAAGAACTTGTTGACAGTAAAAAATGAGGAAAAAGGCAAATTTTGGACAAAAGACAAGCGTCGAAAAATTTAATTTTAATAGAGGCAACACAGCTGGAAATCACGAGTATTTTTTTCTACGAGGTGGCACCCGCAAAACATATCGTAACGCACTATTATTTACAACGTGACTCATAAAGTATAACGTATCGGACTATTATTTACGACTTCACATAGACAGACTATGGCGTAACGAGCTGCTCTCTATGACATGTTATTTTCAAAGTATGGCGTAATGGACTATTGTCTGCAAGATGCAATGATAGGTGGCAATGATAGACCACGCTGGCACATGTATTGAACACAACGGCGGTCATACAATGATAGTTGGCAATGATAGTTGGCAGTGATAGGTGACAATGATAGGTCAGGTCGGGACATATATTGAACACAGGGGCGGCTATGTTGAAAACTACGAAGACAAATAGCTCACAGCACTAATCTTGCATTTTTAAGTAAATCTAGGATACAATACATGAAATCCTTTATGCTACATCGTGGAAGGTATATATGTAATGCTGAGAATGGCTCCTTCAAAGTGACGTAACAGGTGGATTAAAGTGTAACTTGTATTTAAGTATCATTGAGATTCATGAATAATTTCCTTATTGTAAAAATATGTGTAAGGATTCAATCATCATATGTTGCTTGTACATATCACCTTGCTCAAATATCTACTGTAGGAAAACTTTATATACTATACAAAATTCTGGAAAAAACATGGCGTCTGTAGTGATGCACTCTGCATACACGAGTAATGTCTATTTTAGTTAAAGCTTAACCTGAGTTTGGTGGCGTTGTCGGACACTGGACCACTCGCCCTTCTAAAAAACTTACGGTAGCTGAGCCTGGACGTTGCGAGAGATAACGATAATAATAATTGTTCTTAACAGCAAGACTGAGTCCCAGGATGTGAGAAACGTACAACTGGATAGACCAGTTTTCTTCTAATTCCTGACGCCTCTTGCATACAAAACACCAAAACCATCCGTTACTTCATCAGTACTACTCACTGACGCCAAATTTTTGGGCAGGTATTGCATTCTTGACAAAATCATCTTCATTTTTATTTAAAGATTCATTATCAATATATGTTTATGTTCCAAGTGATTGAATTCGATACAATTGACAAATGTGCTTCGCTTCGTGACCTCGCGCCTTTTATTGATGGAAACCAAAAGGTTTTTCTGCTTCAGATCTATAATACCTGTATTTGTCACTTGAATACCACTTGTGCCCATCACTCACTTCTTTGCTTCTGAGAGTTGCACTTTAAAGCACGAGTCATTAATAAATGTGAATGAAATATGACCCACTTTCATTCTCATACGTCATTGGCTTGTCTCATTAATTTTTTCAAACACGTGTCACTTTTATAGTAGATAAATATTTATTGCCCTAATTCATCCAATTCCATTATTTTTTCGCTATATGTTTTTGTTCCTTCTGAACTTAACTAATCTTGTAACTTTTTTGCGACTGTCACCGATGTAATTTCAACCGTCCAACTTTAGTTTTGAGTTACATAATTACTTACACTTAGTACTCTATCAACTAATCAGACTTGATCTTCTCCCAACTAATCATCTTTACGCAGTCATATCATTATTCGCTTCTTGCCCTTTTTTCTTTTAAAATGATCAGTGTTTAAACTAAAATGCTGAGTACTTATTTATTTATTTTCAAAAAATTTCCTCTATTTATTGTTTCTTTTGAAATTTACGCTGTATTCCATTCTAAAAATCATGTTAGAGGTGCTCAAGCTAACACTAAGCTAATTTTGTAACTCCAGACTTCTTATAAAAGATATTCCTAATAAAGCAGGCGATATCTGCACGTCTATCATCAAGCCCCAGACTACGTCGTTATATATGGATTTATTCAATATCGCCAGCTAGCGTCCTCTTGTGGAATTTCTATTTGCCACGTTGCACGATTGATGGTTAATGATTTTCTACAAAAAAAGTAAATAACGAGTAAATGTTGAAATAAGAGTGGTATTGGCTTTCACTTGCAACAGTGTCTTCTCAGAGCAATATTTTTCATCTGAGCAAGCTGAAAAAATTAGAATGCAAGCAATGATCACTTAGAATACGAGAACCGTTGACTGATGACTGTCTTGAAAGGATTAGCGTAGCATTAAATTGCAGGAAAAAATATTTGGATATCGATACAACTTTATATCATGAAGGAGATTGACAAAAACTCGTAAAAAATAATACTAAACTGTTCCGAGCCAAGGCACATTTGAGCAAATAATCTACAAGAAAAGACGAAGAAGACAATAAATGTTGACAGGATATGAATTAGTGAACAAAATTGTACAGAAAAGAGTGGATTAAGAATTATTTGGCTTTTGGGCTGCTAAATCTTACTTGAAATTTACAAAAAAATTTCTTTGTGAATATATAAACTAAGGCTCTAGAATACTGTGTCAAATAATTATTGTCCAAGAAAAGGTTTTTAGGACGTATGCCATAGAAAAATTTGAAATCGCCCATCATTTGTCGTCTGTGTCATTATTTGTCGATTCTTATCTATTTATTGAACCGTTAGTACACATCATTTTTGGCTTCATTTTCATGGCCAAAATGAGAAGCGTTTAAGTATTCCAAAGCGTGGACTTTGGTTTCATATGCAAAATCGCTATGAATAGTTCAAGATCATAAGGAAAATTCGCTACATTTTGGAATCCGTCACACCGTTTAAACATACGAGAAAGTGATATGAAAGTGTTTATTGAAATATTAATTCATTTAAAACAATTGTCGAAAACAACATGTCAAAATCAACAATCTGCACCATTTTAAATAATAAGAATCAAATCAAAGGAGATAGTGTTGCTAAAGGAGTGAGTACTTTAACCAAGCAAAGACCTCAGGTAATTGAGGAAGTAGAAAAGTTGCTTCTTGTGTATATAAATGAGACGAGTTAGAAGGGGCCAGCATCAGTGAGGCTTTAATTTGTGAGAAGGCGCTACAAATTTATAATGATTTATTAAAGAAAATTCCTGGTACAAGTGCAAAGAATGAGTTTAGTTTTAAGGCCAGTCGAGGTTGGCTTGGAATTTTTAAGTATAAAGTTAAGATACACAGCGTAGCAAGGCATGGGGAAGCAGCTAGTTCAAACATGGAAGAGTCTGATAAGTTTGTGAAAGAGTTTATTGATTTAATTCAAAAAGAAGTATATGTACTGCAACAGGTGTTCAATCCAGACGAAACAGGTCTGTTTTGGAAAAAAATGCCAAAAAGAACCTTTATTACAGAGGAAGAGGAAGCACTGCCAGGGCACAAGCAAATGAAAGATAGGCAAACTCCTCAGCTGTGTGACAGCGCAAGTGAAAATTTTAAGATTAGGCTGCTGTTCCACGAGTGTTTGAAAAGAACAATTTTATTATGAACAAATTGCACCCTAAGTAACAATAATAATACCCCTGAAGTAACAATGCAGAATGTTTTTATGGAGGGGGATTCCCCCTCAAAGCAGTAACTCCATCCCTTCCTCCCCACAAAACCATCCACTTAAGCCATCATATCGCAGTCAAAAAGGTAAATTTTCTAATGTTTACATGATTTCCTTAATGTTTTTATTTTTATTCAACACTTTTTTTATTGTAATATACTGCATTTCTCATTTAAAAAGCCTATCTATAGGTTATATGTTATTGATAGTAGCGAATCAACTGGGGATGAGAACCAATTATTTCGGTTTCTATTGTTTCTTATTGGAAAAATTGATTTAGTTAACGTACGTTTCAGTTAACAACCAGCTTTCAGGAAAGGATTGCGGTCGTTAACCGAGGTACTACTGTATAATGTGATTGCCGTCAAAAATTTTCAAACAAACAATGTATTACTTTCCATACAGCCTAGCAGATGTCATATCCATTCCAGGTACATTCTTTCCATGTTAAAAATGTTTTCTTTAATGTGCTATTGCTACTATGGGACTCAATCCTGAATTTAGAAAATCATCTCTTTAGAGCCAAATGACTCTCATCGAGAATAACTACGCTGCCACTACAGACGACAAAGTGTTCTCTTCAGCATTAACAGCTGATCCAGAGCAAAATTTGCATTGGGCATAAGGCCAGGATTACCTGTGTGGCAAAGGGGGTTATTCCACATAGCAAAAAGCAAGCCCACTTAGTAGTTTCCCGTACTTTTTCTCAGTTGTTATGGCAGTCTACCGCTCGTTATCCAGAGCACGCAGTGTAGCGACCAAAAAATATCAAAGTTTTTCAGGTTAGGTCTTGTTACAAAGTCCGACTGCAGTACTAGTAACGAGATTTTCCGGCCTGCTTATAATGATGCCCACTTTTGACCGAACATTACGAATTCTGAAAGCATTTTTTTTTCTTGCGGCACATTCTTATGGAATTAGAGCAGCTTTCCCTTTGTTGTGGTCTCATATTCAGGAAAATAATCCTAGATTTCCATCTATTTTGGTAACATTGGTATTGTTTTGATTGCTTCTCTTGACAGCGTTTCAAAACACTGCAAAGCTTTGATGTTCCGAGGCCAATATTTTATCAGAACCAAGGACAACTCGGCCTGCCGGGTATACTGTAGCACAATTTTTCGTGACCTGATTGGAACTGTGACAATACAAATTAGGGGGTAACATTGATTTACGATTTTCACCTAAATTTGTTAAAGGTATCAAACTTGCCCGATGATTTGTTCCATAAGCAGAATTATCTACATTTACGTACTTGTATTGTAGGAAGTGGCAGGTTTATTATCAGCTAGTGTACATTCATCTGAATAAAGAAACTGTCTTCATTTTGATTTGTTCCCAGTAATAAAATAGTAGGTAATATGATTTATATTTTTGATACCATTCTTTAAGTATTATTTCCTGGCTCACAATATTTTCAATAATAGAATCCACGGACTTAGGAATCAAGCCTTGTGTAATGTACTCTTTTCAAACTCCAATAAAAAATATAGAAGATAAAGTAATTGAGAGAATTAGAATAGACATTGGCTGTTTTTAGATTCAAGTTACATGTTAGTAAAACACAAATATGTAATTGAGATGACGTCTTTGATTACTTAAAGAAATACACGTTGTTTTAATGGTACTCTTCCTCCCTTTACTCATCATCTATGGACTAATTTTGCTGATTTCTTGAGTGATATTGTGTTTTAATTCGTGTAATGTAACAGGAGTCCATATGTAAACTTTTCCATTTAAACTTTGCCAGAGGAAAAAGGCAAGAGGATTTAGATCTGGTGATAGGAAACGACTGCAAAGCGTCATGCACCGCAAAATTAATTGGTCTTGAAAAGTTTCCAGTAGCACGTTTATCAGTTTCCTTCCTCTGCTCCTTTGTTTCCTCAGCTGTGTGTAGATATTAAAACAAACTTTCACATCTTGAGCCGCTTTTTGTATCATGGTAGGATGTACATTAATTTTTTTTAATAGGAAATTACACACATAGTTTAGGATATTTCCAGTAAGTAGCACGTTCCATTCATATTACTCACTAGTTTTATTAGATGCTAAGTATATTGTATAATAGTTGTATTATAACACTACTTATATTACACACTACCTGTATTACACACTACTTGTTCTACTCACTTCCATAACGCAACCAAAATGAAGTTATTTGTCCCTTGCGTAACAGCTTTTTTAAAAATGTGGTATCTTATTTATTGCTATCAACAGCTATTCATATCTACTGTGCAGAATTGAGCTAGGCATCATACGAGTGTAATGAAGCATCGCCTGATGACACTTTACGAATATATTGCTCTTAATATTTAGTTTCCTGGCAAACTATGTAGCATCCACGAGCAAACACATTCAAGGAAGACCAAAGCCTAAAGCAATAAGTGCATTCAAAGTCAGATGCTCATAGATTGGACTTGGAACTCTGAATGCCACAATCATAGAGGGCTATCAAGTCGAAGTTGGAATGGCAGCCAACTTCCACCATTATTCGCATTGGTACAGTTTCTCCAAATTCCTTTGTTTGAATTGCTTGCAAGTTAAGACCTCAGATAAAGCTACCTAAGTATTTGATTATGTACCTGAGCAAAATTAATGTTTATTTCCGGTGTTATGTTTCGAAGAAAAACCAGGCGAGTTAATATACGATGAATAGAGTTTTCATCCTATAAAACAGTGAGGAAAAGAAATGGTTCGGCGATTTCAAAATTCGAAATGTCTTGAATTTTTTTCCCAAGACATATATCAGTTTGATACCACACACACACACACACACACACACACACACACACACACACACACACATACACACACACCTGATGATTTATGAATTTATACATATAGAAATATAATGATCATCTGAAGAACAAATACACATGTTAAACGTAGGTGGACATATCATAAAACTTTTTCTTTCCAGTTTTTTAAATTAAAAATTTAGAACAACCTTTGTTGATCCTTCAATACTGAGTGGAAGTATGTATATTCCTTCTGTGTATTTAAGTTCCTGTACATGAAAAGTGTAACGCTCAGGTGCTCTCATATTTTCACGGCCCTAAATTCAATGAGTATCTATTCAATATGTGTCTGTTCAATGTGTGTCTATTCAATGTGTGTCTGTTCAATGTGTGGCCATTCAATGTGTGTCTGTTCAATATGTGTCTATTCAATGTGTGTCTGTTCAATACGTGACCATTCAATGTGTCTGTTCAATATGTGTCCACTGAATGTTGACATGTGACTTTTTGAACATCAGCAAAAAACTGAGCTTGTTGTGAAGTTTTTTTTCATGAAAATGGTCGATAGTTGGCCTTGTAAACCTTGAGTAAAATTGACGTCTGAATTTTAATTTGTAGCTTCTGTCACGGAATAAAGAGCTTTTCAATTGCTTCAGTCTTCGAGTCAGTGACTGAAGTAATTGAAATCAGTGACAGCTGGAATACACGACTAATTTTTCTGATTTCACATAGTCGATAATATTATGATTTTATGCTTTTATGATCAAACTAAACTACAAGGATTTTCAGGCTAGAGACAAATGTCGTTATCAGCATTTAAACAAATTTTCAGACTTCTCAAATGAGTATTGAAACTTATAATTCAAAATTTCCGCTTCTTACCCTTGTTAGTTTCATGCGTAAGTGACCATAAGTATATTTAACGTTAGTCCGTGTATTTACAGTTTTTGAATCGATGTCTATTGTGATTTCAATGAAATGTATGAAGGAACCCAGCCGACTTTGAGCAGAGCATCCCGACGGTTGAATTTAAACACCCCAGCTCTTTGACCTTCAGTGGCTCCGTACACAAGCAGATTAACTCTGCAAACACCTCCTGCTACCTCCCTTACAGGGCTCCAGTGCTCTTCAAACATGGAATTCAGCTCCACTTTCAAGGAATTGGATTCGAGTTGTCTCTCTCATTTAGCGTGATGATCATCGATCTCTGATTTAGTTTCCCTAGCTCTTCAAAATGAAGTTAAAAGGTGACACTTCAAACGAATTTTTTTACGCATTCTGAACTTTTTGGGACACTAATTAAACAAGAACGAAGATCTGAACGAGCCATCTCAGCAAAACTCAGACCTGAATATTTTATCTCATGTTACTATTCAGGTTTTTTACCTTGTGCAATAAAAGAGTAAGCAATTTATCATAAAGGACTGGAGAAATTGCAGATGCAGAAACCGAAAATTCAGCCTGAAGGCAATGTTTAGGTGACTGTATATTGTATGTGTCTGCAAACATATTTTAATTGCAAACGACTGCAGAAAATTCGTTGAAAATTTAGTTCTCCAGTCAACTCCAGTCCTGGCATTAATAAGCCAGACTGAATGGAAGTCTGAAACATATTTCTCTACTTGAACTTTAGTTGTCTTTTAATTCCTTTATGTTGTTCAAAAACCGGTGCTAGAAGAGATCTAACATTGATTTCTTGAAAATGATTTTTTCAATCAATCAGTTCCAGCATTTCCATTCTGTTAAATGCTTATAAGGCTTCAATTGGTTCGTTGAAAAAGTAACTCTGAATTGATAAGTTAATACTTGGATCACTTCTGCTTACAAACTTCTAATAATAGCTTCTAATGAAATAAGTCACGTTAGCATTGGTTCAGCACGTCTGCTAGTGTAAACCAGGTTAGCAAGTTTGTGTTTATTTTACGCCCATGTTAGTGACGTGTTAAAAATAACAAATAAAGTTTATTCGTTAGTATTTTATGTGTCTTCACAATGAAATAAGTATTTTAAGTGAAATAAGTATTTTTTTTTAATATTTAACAGAATCAAGCTTAACCACCATGCTCACAGTTTGAGTTATTCTAATTTTCATTTTTGAAGCTTGCAGAAGTTTTACTTAAACGACGATTCATCTTAAATGATGTTTCATTCAAGTGTGCATTTTGATAGATTGTTTTTTTGCTCTTTGGTATTAGGTGCATAGAATTAAGACTAAGAATAATTCAGCAATATTGTCTACAGAGGCAGAATCGACGAATTATATGAATACTGTCACGCAACAACTGCTATCGTTGCAGGTGTTTGTTATTTTAGTGATTGTTAAGCATAACACTGCGAATAAATGAACAGAACAAAGAGCAAATACTATTTCTTCCATTACCGGTAAAAAATATTTAACTAGAAACATTACTGCATTTTTTCACTAAATGCTCAATGAAAAAAGTAATTGATTAGTGCATTTCTAAGTCAACTTCAAAAGGACTCTGATATTTTTGAAGCACAAATTCACCATGAAACAGCAGTGAAAGGACTCTTAAAAATGAAAAATGGAAGTTAAATTTTATGAAATAGCTTTTTAAAAGTGTACTGATACAAGTGGTCATGTTTAATTTACTCAATAAAGAAGGTGATGGAGTTTCAGTTGAGATTTCTAAGGAAATTGGAACTGAATTTATGTTTGAATAATTCAAAATATGGATAGTATAACAAATATCTTCGTATAAAATACTTTCCTATAACATTCACAAACTGATGTTCCTAAGTCTACGGATAACAAAACCAGTATTTAATTTACTCGACGCTTGGGCGATAACGTGCGTAGTGATCTGTCTGTCCAGATAGTTTCGTTTGAGAAGGTTGTCTTCTAATAATTTGAACTTTGTTTTCTATTGATCGAATAGAATTCGAGGAGCACAATTTAATTAAAGTAGTGATGGGCCTTATGACTTGGATATGAGGTTGAAAGTAAAAATATTTCTGATTTGCCATCAGATCGAATGAATAAAGAAGCAAACCAAGGACCTAAAAAACTGTTACTGCATAATTATTTTCTTGAAGTCAAACTGTCCAGCAGTCATACACAATAATTTAACATACCTTCAAAATAATATAACATAATATAATTTTGTCTCACGCCGGTGTCTTCCTGCACAACAAAGCTCGAGAGCTGTCGTTGCTTATGCTTTAAGATTTCATTTCAAAATGAAGTACCAGTATTTTCTGGCATGACTTGAAATATAAATCAGTGTTTTGCTTGTGTTTTTTTGTTGGTTTAACACTGTGAGGAAAATTAAACAGTGTGTTTTGTATAGTTATTTATTAATTTTGTTCATACTTATTTATGTTTTCAATCATCAGGATAGTTTAGCCTTTTAGGTTGATGTCTAGCCTGAAAAGTCTATGAACTGGTTTGATGATATAATTGCATTTCTGCAAGAAATTCTATGAATGATAAAAGAACACAACCACCAACTTGTAGAGCAATACCCGAACACAAGAACACATGTTTTTAAATTCGGCATTTATCACGATGTTCAAAATTCAAACTTCTCAAATCCATCGTGTCAATTCTTTCAGAAGTGCCAGTATTTGGTTGATAATATTAGTGCAGTTGTGTAATGTTTTTTGTTGGTGATGTCGATAGAATTGAATGGAGGAGGAGGAGTGGCTCAGTGTACTACATGGTCAACTCAGTGTACTCAGTGTACTACATGGTTAACTCAGTGTACTACAGGGTCAATTCAGTGTACTCAGTGTACTACATGGTCAACGTCAGCTATGAGTTTTGTTACCAGGACATTTGCAAGCCAAAATATATGTATTTTCATGCAACTTTCAGGAAAAATTGGTTTATGCAAACTCAGCTTCAGCCCCAAAACTAACCATAAACTTCTCTCTAACTTTAATATCAACTCAATTTTAAGACCAAATCTTAATATGAACTAAAATACTAACCTCAAAATATAGCTCTTGTAAATCCATTTTTTAATATGTTGATTTTGACAGAAATCTTATTTAAAGCACGTTCACTAAGGTAATTTTAAATACAAGCTTATTTATCTTTCACTCTGGCATCTAATCCCAGCTTATTGACACCGATACTTCGTAATCTGGTGTTTGTATTCAATTTTTTCCAATCTGAATTAAAAGGGGAACGCTTTCGTGAAAATTGAAGTGAAAAAGTTTTTAGGATATGTGTTTTCCTTTGAAGAATTTTTAGAGTGTCGTAAACTGCAATTCATATTACGACCAGAGAAGTCTTAAATTGCAGTTTACTTTACGATCAGTGTAGGTGGAAACTGCAATTTACGTTACGATCAGAATAGTCACAAACTGCAATTTTGCCAGAGCACTGAAATATGGCGCGAATACAAATCATCAAACGTGAATAGAACGAATGAAGAATGTTTGATCCTGATGAAATCTCTAGATGAATCCCCCACCGGCTGTGTGGTGAGCTCTGGAATATAAAAATGAAATTAATTTTTCCCCATGGAACTTTCAAAACGAGTCTTCCCGACGAAAGTAGAATACAAGTACGTCAAGTTGGACTATTTCTTAAAAGTGTGCGGGCATTTGAAGTGAGGGTACGCAATAACTGAAAATTTAATTACATCAGTTGAGAAAAGAAAATTGAGCAGAGTACCTACAAATTTTTATTTGATTTTTACTCAATATGTCCAAGTCATCGTATTTAATCTGCTTCTGAAGATCACTAAGCCATAACCTTGAGACACATAAATGCAACTCCAACATAGTCTATACGAGCCTCAACGAGGTCTGTATACATCGACGTCACTATCAGGGTTTGTGTTGCCACCCATCAAGAAATCACATATAGTGTACAACATTTTGTAGAGCTAGAAGCTGTTGATAAGCTTTTATCTTCAACATAATGTTAAAAATTTTATTTTTATTTTTTGAATGTGATAATTGATATTTTTTAATGACAAAAATAACGTAGAACGTACTCACACTTTTTCAAGAAGTTTTTACTGACCTCGTTTCTGTGGCATGCAAGTTGACGCAACGCGCAGAAACCAGTTTAGCTGCAGCTTTAAAAGGAGAAGGTGCGCGTAGCTCTTTGCCAAAGCCCTTGCTTTCGCGGACGTCACGCTTGTGGTGTAGTAAAATCCAAAGTTTAGGCATTGTGATCATCTAAATAATATCTGGAATGCTTTTGCTCGAATAAAAGGCTTTTAACCTCACCTGCAGTTCAGTTTTATGGGTCCTTAAATTCGGGACAATTTATTTTTGCGTGGGAAAGTGAACATTCGAAATACATCCTCCAATGCTGGAAAAAGCCTGACACTGATGAGGAAGCATGATCTTTTACAGGGAATTTGGGTGTATTTTTAAATCCTGTGATTTTTTCTGGCACAATGGAACTAGAATCTGCAGATGAAGTAAAAAAATAATAGAGGTTAGCAAAACGTCGAGCTCGGCACATTCAACAGAGAATTAATTGGATAGAAAACCTCTCGTTTGTGCAAATATATGTACATGGGAGTGTCTAGGAACGCTCAAAATTTGGAGTACTTTATATCACATTCCTTCTTTTAGAGTGTGATGATTGCAAGACGAGCCTTGCCATAATAGAGAACTATTCATGAACGATGCAAGTAGTAGACTTTATTCAGCGTCAAAAAGTGAGGTATTTTATTTTTTAAATAACCCCAATTAAATGGGGAAAAAACCTTAATTTGAATGGATTTCTTACGAAGTTTTCGTCTCATTTATGACTTCAATCCTAGATATAGTATTTTATAGTGATATTTCATCAAAAAGACTACGTCTTAGAGCACTCAAGTTTAGTCTCATGTGTTTATATGTATTTTAAAATTAGCGCTTTGATTTTAGCATATTGAAAATTTTTCAACTCTTGCATTCTTTCTATGGATGTATTGCAAGTTCTGCTAGTGGTAATTTAGATCAAGAATTATCGGACGCATGCTTTAATATAATTAATTTTAAGCGGAGATTCGTGTGTATCCAACACTGAAACCCAAACGCAAACTTATTTACATATAATGGAGATAATATGTAGAAATTTATTATTATTTATTATTTATTAATATGAATGAATGTTGTTTTATGATCGTTCGCTCAGATGCAGCCAGCGCGCGATGCAAGCAGCGAGTCAATGAAATTAATTATTTTTCTAGTGTCCTGCATTAAGTAGCGTGACGTCGTGAATTTATTTGACATGGGAATGGGCAGGCATCCCTTCATTTTGAACTAAAACCATCTTTATTGTTGAAAATTTTCTTGAATGAATATTACACGAAATCCTCTGTTCATGCAGGCGAGGGTAGTACGAAATTTATACGAACAGCGCAAATGAACCCGAAAATGTATTAAATGCTGTGGTGAACAGGTAAGAATAACTCGAGATAGAGAACAGCCAAAGCAAATAGCAGTGAAATTCTGGGAGTAGCTTTTAAGCGATGAGGCAAACTTTTCATAGCTGTAGCCTAAATATGAACGAGATTTACAGTCCTAGCAGTTGAAGGGAGAGATGTTCTAACGTCTTTGTCCTCAAAATTGAATCTTTTGAATAGCAATTGGTTTGTGTTAGTGAATGCATGTAGGAGCATGGTTAGATAATCTCACTCACGAGCTCGAGTTTTAATCTGCTTAGCATTACTGAAGGCTCAGTAAACAAGTCAGTCTGCTTAGCATTACTGAAGGCTCAGTAAACAAGTCAGTCTGCTTAGCATTACTGAAGGCTCAGTAAACAAGTCAGTCTGGTTAGCAATACCTAAAGACTCAACACAGAGGCAAGGTGTTGCTGTGCCTAGTGATCTGACGCTTATGTAATCAATAACATACTCGTATACCTCAGACGTTACAGAAGTAACAAGTTCCTTTTTGTGTAAGCAAAATAATTCTTATGAGCAACAGCAGTTCACTTGGTAGGGGAAATGTTCTATGGCATACATGAGCTTGTGATTATTGAAACGGACATGGGCAGGCACAAGCCTTCGTAACTGATGAAATGAACAGATAAAATATCAGGGTCTATCTCTGTCAACTCACTGGGTAATTTGTACGGCATGCAAGTTTGAGAAATTAGACAAGAATTAATTATTCGTGCTGATACATTTCTATTCTTTGAAGTTTTTGCCAAGAGTTGTTTGATTGTGTTCTGATACAGCAAGCGCTAAACAGCCTGCGTCCGTCACTATTGTCTGCTGTAGTTGATGTTGAGAGTTTCCTAGCCCTCAAAATTGAAAGAATTTGTTTGATTTTGTCAAATTTTGAGCTAAAATTAGCAGGAATTGAGTTCACTTAAAGTCTCTCATTGGGAAGTGATTTATTTCGCAATATTTATCATAACAACAAAAACAACCTTCTGAAATTTATGACTAATATTGTTAACGAGTTAGTTTTCTATTGCATTAGTTGCTAGAGTCGAGGATACAATGAATTGCAGTTTTATAAAAAATTGTGTTGCTGACGAGCATCATATAAATAAAAATGAATAGTGAGAGTTTTGTTGTATGGAAGTTGAGTAATGTACGATTTTATGTTAAAAAATAATTTCCTGTATGCTAATAAATTATCCAATATATTTAATACACAACTCTTAAACTTTCTAATATTTCCCAATTACTGTTTTACAATTCGATTAGCAAAGCGTAAGCAAAATCTATGCATGGATGACTTTATTCTTGAGAAGAACAACTTCTCTTGATTTTCAATGATCTGGAAATATGTTAAAACTCAAACTTCCTGCTTTATGATGGTCTTTGTCTTTGGAAGCTACTGCAATTCCATGAGGTTGTTACAAGCCACAAGAAAATTTCTAAAATCAATACATATATAGATAGCAAATACGTCATATATATATATATATATATATATATATATATATATATATATATATATATATATATATATATATATATATATATATATATATATATATGTATATATATATATACATATGAGATGTGCAAAATTTACACAATCTAACTTACCACAGCGTGTTAGCATCTGAAACTGTGCAACAACATGAAGAGTCACGTTTAATTCCAGCAGACAAATTGAAACTTATTAAACTCGGTGCATGTACCTCAGTTTCCAAGTCGCAGCGCCTCTCTAACTAGGCTGATGAGGAATTGCTTTTGATCCTGGAGTGTGACGCAACTCGTAAAAGTTCAGAATGAAGTCGTGCTTCCAGAAGGAGACGGAAGACTTGTAGCCAAGGCTGCTATTAAACGATCAACTTGCAACTTGCGTGCAAAGAAACTCTTCCGAAAGTGCCCCAGAAAAGGCCTGAGATATCGGTGCTCTTTTTGCAGAACATCTCATCATCTCATGCAAATTTAGCAGTGAACAAAATATGCACGGGGAATCGATGACAAACAACTTCATTAATTTGTTTTTGGTCAACACGTGGCAAAACTATTACGAAAACAAAAATATGATTGAAAGTTTTTGCATTAGTAGTTTCATAAAACATCGTTTGTAAACTTAATTACTTTTTTTAGAATTTTATTAATTCAATGATTCAAATGTTAGAACAATATAAATTTTTTCATCTTATTTTTAATATTTTACTGTACATGTGTTTTGATTAGTTTTTACATAAATATTTCTGTGGATAATACAAGCATTTACTTAGATAATTTAATTCGTTTCCTGCTTGTTATACTATCAGACTTATTAAGTGCTTATGTTGTTCCTCGGAGACATTAAAATGGAAAGTGAATGCAAATAGAAATGCGAATGAAGGAATCAGTGAATTTTAATATAATATTTTTCCTTTTTTCACACAGATAACATTTTACTCACTACGTCGTATCACAGATACTGAAG
This sequence comes from Trinorchestia longiramus, assembly GCA_006783055.1. NCBI lineage: Eukaryota > Metazoa > Arthropoda > Malacostraca > Amphipoda > Talitridae > Trinorchestia > Trinorchestia longiramus. Next base: position 235,413 of record VCRD01000016.1, read on the forward strand.
ATGATGTATGTGTGACCCAATATGGCATACATGTTATGGGTTACATGTGAACATGTACAATTCATTGATTCATTCATGATATCGTGAACTAATTAACCATATTCTCTATTACTGGAGAAAAATTAAAGCCCGACTCAAATGACGTCTTGGTGCTTCCATTAATCTTCAAAGCAAACGACTACCTCAGTCTGATAAAGAAATTTATTAGTGAACTTAAATTACATCCTGAAACAAAACTATTGTGTTATTATTGCCACTTGACAGTTACCGTGGGAATTCCACGATTTAGTTTGACTAGTTTGTAATAATTATTTATATACTAGTAGACCCACACGTGAAAATTCACTTGTTTTTCACTGAATTATTTAATTTTATTTGCCAGAGGACGTGGGCTTTGTGAAGGAGTTTCCACACTGAAGACTGTGTCTTTGGTATCCCCAATACAGTGCTTACAATACATGTATACCCTACCGAATTTCCTCCAATCTAAATCTTTAAAAGCGTGACAGAGAAACGGACCAAGCAAGCAAGCAACAAACTGTGTATTATTAAACCAGAGGTCTGTACTCTAAATATCTGGCCTCTACTCTGCGCGAAGTTTCAACAGCTGCGAAAAAATTCAGCTGAAAAAATATGCAAAATAGCTTATGTACGACAGGATCAAAAGCTCTAATACAGTATTTTAACTTTCAAATATATATTCCAGAAACTATAAATGTCATTGTAATTTCGGGATAAAATTTCATGGTATCTCATCTTGTTATGTATTCGTAGACGAATTTCCTCCCATCAAAATCCTTAAGAGCGTGACAGAGAGACGGACCAAGCAAGCAAGCATGCAAGCAAGTTGAGTATTATTATCTAGTGGGATTAATACGATTTTAACTATGTATCTATGTGTGCCACACCCTCCTTCAATAAACTGCAGTATCTATGCTACACCTTGATTGAGATGGGAGGAAATTCGGTAGGATATTCATGCATGGTAAGAATTGTATTGTGGATACTAAAAGTACATCCTTCAATCTGGAAACTCCTTTGTAAAGCCTGCGTCCACTGGCAAATCAAACGAAAAATTTAGTAAAATACACGTGAATTTTTCACGTGTGGGTTTGCTAGTAAAGATAAATGTATTAAAGATTTATGACAAATTACTGGGTTTTAAATGAAAACGTTTCATTAATACACACAGAACTTTCATTCTGTATCTTATCCACAGATAACATGGCCGTGTAAGAGAAGAAAGCTTGTAACGGAAAAATGAATTATTTTATAGTGATCCGGCGCCTTTGGTATCCACAATACAATGCTTAGAATACATGCGTACCCGTTCTAATTTCACTTTAATAATTTTTCTTCACTAATACTCGTGGATACGAAGTAATGGGACACACACAAACAAATAGAGAGAGAGAGAGCTGGAGATACATTGTCTATTATATATGGAGATTGTATGGCCTATTCATGAATCTGTCAGGTTATATTGTCAGCAAATGTCTTCAGTTGTAGCACAAATTTTTGCCAACACCACAGATGCAGGCGCATCATTGTATGTATACGCCCATAACAACGGCATTTACTTAGCGGAAATGGGAAAATGTTATGTCACCCTATATGTATAGATTGAGATATCTTCGCCTCCTGAAATTAGTATTGCATCGAGGAAAATACAGAAGACGTGGAAAATTATTGAGTGGGACACGAGGAACTTGTAATGAGAGTCTTTTTCCTGATCAGCTGTCAGAGCGCTGCCTTGTGATCACGGAGACTGGCATTGGGGAAAGAGTGTCTTCACAAAACGTTGCATTGACGGGTAAAATTAATGCAAAAATTTAAATTAAGTGCAATTGTGTTATATGATGTTTTAAGTGTTTTAATTTTTGGAAGATTGTTGCATATAACTGCAAGAATTATGAGTTTTTTGTAGAATTTATTTTTTGGGGAGAGTTAGCTAATTCAAGAAAAAGAAATAACTTCCCACCTGACCGTGTTAGTCTGATGCATTTAATTACGTTGGTCTATCTATTGTGAAGTAAGCACTGTTCATGGTGGAGTAATTCTCAAAAAGATTGAACATACGAAATGTAAAATAGAAATTGTAAATGTTTGAGATGAATTCTCATTTCGAGTACATGTAAGGCGTCACATTAATCTTCAAATTACGATTAGGGACCTTAAAAACTTTAAGGATTGGTGGCACTATATGGTTTATGCTGTATTCAACAGCTTGTTGTCTACTAAATATATATGTGTGTAAAAAGCATAACAAGTCAGATTAGCAGATATGAAATATATTGACAGTTTATACATTCATGTAAAACTTTTATCAAAGTTTCAAATTTGATCAAAGACAAGTATGAACTGGCTAACTGAGCATGCGTCCCAGCTGACACGAGGGATATTTATATCTCTTAAGGTGCTCAAAATTGCACACTAGCTGGCGATGGCCTTTGCATTTGACATTTAACAAGCTTTGCGTGAGACCCTTGTCCATAGACTTGGCCTTCATCATCAAGACGGCGGTGAGCAGGCAGGTTAGACGTGTGTTCGTGTGTGTGCACGTGTATGTATGTGTAAACATATGCAGGTGTGGGTGTGTATGGGTGTGTATGTGTGCTGCTGATACGTCTACATGCACGTATGCGTATGAGTGTGAGTATAACGTGTGCTTAGGTTTACACACGTGTAGATGTGTAGGCAGGTAGAGGTATCAAGAGGACAACATTACATTTTATATTCTTGAATGTCTGTTTGAAAAAATTGAGCTAGACCGCTTCTTTCAAAATGTTTTATTTTTGTATGATTTTTCCCTTCTCCAAATATTTGATAACATTTAAAACTCTTCTGAACGTCAATGGTTTTGAGGAAAGTGAAATCTGAAATAGTGTGATGATAAAAGAATTATGATGGATGTTGAGGCTTATTTTAGGGCTCAGTTTGCGACACTTGACACATCATGTTTTCTTTGATAGAACAGAAGAGCTTTCTCCATGTCGTGGAATAAAGAGCATTGATGAGGTTGAATTCAAGACTTAAATATTCATAAAGCAATAAAGGGAAAATCGAGGTACTGAATTTTACTGGTCTGCGTGTGTGGTACTTTATTTGAGAGCAGTTTAATGAGTTAAAGGCATCAAAATGAGCTAATAAATGTACATTCAACCAAATATATTTGCTGTGGTCAATCATTTCTAGCGGCCTGAAGCTTTGTGACCTCAGACACGCAGGCACGGCCTTTGATGCAATTTTTTTATTCATTTACACTGAGCATTGACGAGTTGAGTGGCGCTGCTGAGCACCAGTAATAATATTCCAGCAACAAACGAATATTTTCTTCCTCAGAGTTACAAGAAGTCGCTCATGAACAAAGACTTGAGGCTCGACACTGTAAAATCGTGACTATTGCGTATGTCTCACAAAGACTTGGCTTGAGTATTACAATAAAGAAATATTTTATGTGCAGGCTCTTACGAGTCAAAGAACGCAACTTGAGGCATCGGCTGAAGTAACGGAGAAAATTACCAGATGTTGATTTTGCCCACCATGAAAGTCGATCAGACATCATCAATAACAATTTATTCAAAAATTCAGTTTTCACTCAACTCACAAACAATTTTTTTCGAAAGGATCATAACTATCGTCAACAATGTTTTCAGAAAAAATTGCGCTCAAACGTTTGTGAAAGCGAACATATGAAACAGAATTAGCAGAGAAAAAACGAAATGCAACAAAATAAGCAAATTGTTGTGTTAATCGACAATTTTGCAGCTTCAGACTTTTGGCTCTGTCTTTGAAGCAGTTAGAACTTGTAATATGTACAATTGGGTCAAGTGAACATCGTAAGATTACATTTTTGTGGCTCTAAGGTTTAGGTGCTCTAAATCAAATTTAGTTGGCGGTCTAAATCATTTTATGCCATGTTCATTAGATGTGTATACCATTAAATAAAAAATCAATTTGAGTATAAAACCACCCTACAATAGCCCAAATTTAAAATTGTCATCACCCACATTTAGCAACATGTTTTGTGTCAGTTTCTTTCGTCTCTGCTAATCATTCTGGACATAGCTTCTCAAAAAATTCAAGTTTAGCATGTAAATAATGCATGTATGAAATTTGCATGAACTTAAGTTGCCGAGCTTTTCTTGAATTGCCATACGAAGTCTTATTTTGTGCGCCTACCGTCAATTTCTGGTCGATATCGAATTCCAACATTACTAAAAAGCATTGTTCTGGTATTACATTGTTGGAAGCAACTGTTCTCTACGCTCATTTCTATATCTATGTAGTTTGGTATCACAAAAATATAATCTGATGAAAATAAAGTTTCAAAACATCGTTGAATTTTTGAAGCTAAAGCATGCATATTTTATATTCACAAATGGTGATTAATTTTATTTTTGTATGTGTGACCACATTTAACGATATAAGGATTTGACAAAAGTTACTCATATAGAGTATGGCAAAAGTCACATGATATATTTAGAATTAATTTGGGCAAAACCTACTTGAGATAGAAACTTCGGGTACATTGCAAATGAAAGAAAGGGTTTTGGAGTTTTTATTTAAATAGACTATCATCTAAATGTCCACCATGTTGGTTTATGCACATGCGCATTCTTTTCGTAACAGAATCCATCACTTTTCTTAGCATCTCGGGACGAATGTTGCGAATCTCTTGAGAAATGTTCTCTTTCAAATGTTACAAAGTACGAGGCCTATTAATGTATACTTTTGACTTTAAGTACCCCCATAAGAAGAAATCCAAATGGGTCAAATCACAAGATCTAGGAGCCCAAGGAATATCACCAAAACGTGAAATTAATCGATTTGGGAAAATTGTCTTCAAAAGAAAAAAATGTTCAAAATGTCTGACGAGGCACATTTTCACCTTTCCGGTTATGTGAACAAACAAAATTGTAGATATTGGAGTGCTGAAAATCCAAAAATTGTGCATGAAATCCCACTTCACTCACAAAAGGTTACTGTCTGGTGCGGTATGACAAGTGAAAGGATTATTGGTCCCTATTTTTTTGAAAATCAGAATGGAGAAACTGCGACTGTAATTGGAGCTGCATATCGAAAATTCATTGAAGATTATTTAAGACCTCAAATTCAAGATGGGAATATGTGGTTTCAACAAGATGGTGCAACAGCCCATACAGCAAAGGAATCAATTCAACTTTTGAAGACAATTTTCCCAAATCGATTAATTTCACGTTTTGGTGATATTCCTTGGGCTCCTAGATCTTATGATTTGACCCCTTTGGATTTCTTTTTATGGGGGTACTTAAAGTCAAAAGTATACATTAATAGGCCTCGTACTTTGGAACATTTGAAACAGAACATTTCTCAAGAGATTCGCAACATTCCTCCCGAGATGCTAAGAAAAGTGATGGATTCTGTTACGAAAAGAATGCACATGTGCATAAACCAACATAGTGGACATTTAGATGATAGTCTATTTAAATAAAAACTTCAAAACCTTTTCTTTCGTTTGCAATTTACTCAAAGTTTCTATATCATGTAGTTTTTGCAAAAATTAATTCTAAATATATCATGTGACTTTTGCCACACCCTTCATATGTAAGACTAAGGGATACTTAACATTTAAAGGCTGCTAGTGAACGATTAGTTTTTACATAAAATGTCTTAATCACAATTTAATTGCTAGTCTTTATTGTTTGATCTCATGACTTCATACGAAGCAACTTGATGACGAGGTTTTACCGAGCAGTGATTCTCTACATCAAAGTCATGGGTGGGAACACAGCTGATTTGTGCGTTTAATTCAGTGTTTAATAATTGCCACTTTTCAAGGCAGCTGAGTGTAATAACCATTACCATCGTGTGATACACGAGTAAAAATGTTGTTTCTTTTGTGAAGGTTATTTATCAACATATCATTTGAATTTTTCTCAAAATAGTTTCATTTTTCAGTGGTAGGAATGTTTTCATGAGAGTATGCTGATACTTTTCCTTGTAATGTATTACTATTTATAAGACGTCAATTGCTGCTATATTATTTATATTATTTTAATATCCACACAGTCGTGGTCAGAACTTCAAGAACTTGGGCACACACTGCGTTGAATCAAGAAATAAAATAATGTTAATAATGAACTGTAAACAATACTTTTAAAACTTAGCAAACAGTTCTGGCCAACGGCGTCATTCATCAGAGATCACGTGGGCTGCATGAATGATTCACGTGTTCTCAGCTCCTCGCCTCAATTACGAACTACAGAATTGACTTAGAAGAGCCCCACAGCAGCACGTGGAGCGCAGCTTGTTTAAGTTCATGATGAGGTTTTGCTGCTCTCGAATTAATTCTCTGTTTTTGACCCTCGATTGTACATAAAATCTGTAAATTGTGTTGAAATACTTTTGAATATAGACAGGACTGTAAGAATGGTATAAATTATCTTTTTTACGTGCATGGAGATCATACGACCAAGCTTTACCAGCACATCATATTCAATCTGAAAAGTAACCTGGGACAAGTAAGGCATATTCATTGGAATGTACGCATGTTATCGCACATCTGCTGAGGAAAAATAGGCGAAGGCTGCTCGCAACTCATAGCCCTATACTACACTCCATACTTTTAAACAACTAGATAATTCTTGTGGAAATTCCACGATTTAGAAATGATACCAGTAAGGATCTTTCGGTCAACTATCTACATATGTTATCGACTATGTATCTCCATCTCTCTCTCTTTCTCTCTGTAACTGTGTGTGACCTTTCCATTACATTCTATCTATCACTGAAGAAAAATTGTTGAACTGAAATCAGAACGGGTATGCATGTATTACAACCATTGTATTGTGGATACCAGAAGGGCTGGATCGCTATAAAATATTCGAAATTTTCTGTTATTAGCTTTCTTCTCTTACACGGACATGTTATCGGTAGATGAAATAGAAAATCGAAGTTCTGTATACATTCACGAAAAATATTCAGATTCTGATAACACCACGGGTACAACTGAAAAATGTATTTTATTTTATAGATCCTGAATTTTATCACTTTTAAATCAAGGAATTTTAACGAGTACTATCTGAGCCATGTTATTGGTGGATAAGATACACAATTGAAGTTTTGCATATATCAATGAAATATATTCATTTAAAGCACAATAATTCGTCGCAAATCTCTAATGCATTCATCTTGATAATTATTTCATATCAGTCAAATATTAACCGTGGAACTTCCACGGGAACTGTTTAGTTGCGTTATAAGTTTCATTCGATTTGACTAATTTCAAAGTTTTTCATCGACAAATGTATTGAAGATTTACGACGAATTATTGTGGTTTAAACGAATATATACCAAACTTCCATTCTGTATCTTTTCTACCGATAAAATGACCGTGTAGAAGAAGGCGAGTACTGGGGAAAAATATCATATTTTATGGTAATTTGGTGCCTCTGTTATCCAAATACACTGCTTATAATACATTTATACTCGTTCTGATTTCAGTTCAATAATTTTTCTTCAGTAATAGATAAGAAGTAATGAGATGGACATTCGCAGAAAGAGATATAGATAGAGAAAAAGAGATTGAGCTACGCTGTCTATTAAATGAGTAAACTAGTATACCCACGAGTGAAAATTCAGGTGTTTTTTATTGATTTTTTTATTTTATTTGCCAGTGAACGCGGGATGTGCTTCTGTGCCTTTGGTATCCACAATACATCTATTACAATACATGTATACTTGTTTCATTTAGAAACTAATATTTAGCATAAGATAAACAATTAATTTCAACATGCAGTATTTCGACTTTCGAACATATATTTCAGAAACTAGATTTGCCATCGTAATTCAAGGACAAAATTTCATGGTATCTCATCTTGTTATTCAGCGAACGAATTTTCTCCTATCTAAATTCTTACAAACATGAGAGACGGACCACGTAAGCAACGAACTGTGCATTAGTATACAGTGGGATTCTTATAATGGATTTTAACACGACTTTCTACGGTTAGAATACTCGATAATGCTTTTTATGGTAATGTTTGCCACAACGCTGGACCAGACTCCCTTTCTTCGTCACACTTCTGCCGTCCATGCTCATGAGCTTCTGTAACATTACTGACGACATCAAGGCGGTATTGATACACAGTTCGTAAATTACGTAAATGCACAAATGACGCTATGAACGACCCAAACAATAATATGGCGTGGATGTCTTGTGTAGGGCAATTGTCACTGTTTTATGCCAACCGTTGTCAAGCAAAAGCCGGTCACTTATGTTTATTTTGATGAACTTACGTGAATGTTGAATGCGCATTACGATCATTGTCCCTGTAAACATTTCGACTGAAGTTTCGAAATGATGAAGTAAATCCAATGAAAATTTTACCACTTAGATGGCTGTATCAGGAAAACATTCGTCTTACTTCTTCAAATTTTAGTCCATCTTCTCATTCGAGCGTTAGATCATACAACAAAATATTTCTGGGAGTGTGCTACGTATAAATGAATATATCGAATAAGACTAAAGTTTTGTATCTGAGCGATGAATTAGAAGCATTTTATTTATTTATACAACTATACCTTAGCTACCAGGTTTTCTGAGGAATTACCTGGGTCTTTAATGTGTCAACTTGCCGTGAAAAATCATCGATACCGATGAGTGGAGTATGTATATCTGACTGCGTTTGATGTCATCTACCTGGACAGCTTTATTGAGTTTAGTAAGGATTTTTGTTTATAATGCTGTCACAAACGTATTAAATTTCATTAGAGTAAAAACTTTACGTGTGTGGAATGTTGGGATAAACTTGTGCTCTGGAAAAGATTTCTGATGCTTTGCAGTAATCAGTTATATGATCAGGATACTGAAACGTCTCATTAGTGAGCATTTTCCAGACGGTGTGGTATTCTAGGCTCTGTGATTCTTGTATTGTCTTCTTTTTCTCTGAATTAGCCATTAATTATGCGATAGAACGTTTTATAGCTTTGGTTTGATGATTGTGCGACACGCTATGTTCGTCTGTGTTATGGCCAGTATGTTAGATGCTAATGATAAGCTGTGAGCCTTGATGATGAGCGCTTTGTGGGTCACACTGCATAGGCGCAGACTCACAGCAATTTAGTCCCTGTGAAATCATTGGCCTTCAGTGCAGTTTACTGTCAGTTACAGCCCGTGAAACTGACTCAGTCATTCAAATACCATAGAACTGAATGTCTCAAATTATCGTTGCTATTTATATACGAGTTGATATGATGGACAGTTCAGCACGAGGTGCAACGGGTGATGAAGTAAATCCAATATGCTCGAGAAGGAAAATAATTGGTAATAATAGAGGTTGTTATGGTTAAGAAAATAAAATTTGGTAATGTTTTCAGCAGTTAGGGGGCATTTTCATAATTGATGAATTGAAAAGAAAAACAATTCAAAAACGAAGGAGAGGGTACTGCGAGGATATGCAGACGGAGTTTTTATGCCAATGCGAACGATAGAAAAAACGAGCAATATATTATTTGTAAAAAATTTTAATTAAGGTTGATGTTACTCGAAAGATAATGACCAATATATTACGAAGAAATAAATTCCTGAAAATACGGCGATGGAAAAGTTCTTATATTATTGAAAAAACATATTTTTTATACCAAAAATGTTCAACAGCTATGTTAAAAATACATTTTTTGAAAATTCCTATGGTCTTATAGAAGAAAAATGGGCTCATATGATAACAATTGCAGTGAATTTATCAGTGAGGGCTACACTTCATGCACGGGGAGCGACAAAATAAGCGATTTTTTATCAGCTTACAGAGAAAATCTTTCCGTTATCAGGAAACTATGCAATTCCAAAACCTCATGTGAAATTTTACAATTTAACATTTGTGAGTCCTTCAGACAAATAAACTTTAGAAAAAATCGTTTCAACAAGACAGTCACTCCAGTCACGCGTCACAGCTGGCGACCAATTTCCTCTTTATGAGCATCATGTGCTTATGTGCTGTCAACGCTGCTTCTCTTTTTAAAATAAATGTAAAATCTTTACGGTAGGAATTGAAATTCTAATTCGGACGTCAATAGTTTTAATATCTGTAACATTTAGAGCAGGAGTTCCCAACGTTTTTTCTGCCCCACACCCCTAAAGAAATTTCATTCGAACCTCACACCACCTAAAATTCATGTTTTCCTCAAAAATAAATTTTACTAATTCCGAAAAATATTTTATAAACAAAGTTACTTTATTCTTCAATATAATTTGTGAAGGATATTACAAATGTAGTGCTGAAACATATGATAAATTAACACTAGAATAAACCGCATAAAATTAATATCTAATTTTAAATAGAACAAATAACTAAGTAGTAAAAAATAGTACTAAATACTACAAAGACTAGTTTTCAAATGCTTAGAAAATTCTAGTTTTTTCACCTACAATAAAAAACCTGTCAGGCAGTGAGGAACAGCTGACAACTCAACTTGTTTCATCCCGGTAACAAACATGTAGTTTTGATCCTAAACTTTAGGAATTACTGAACGCGTTAAATATATGGTAGGATTGAATTATTTCATCTATGTATGTGACTGCTACTAAATAAGGATACGTAACTCTAAAATGAAAAGAAAGTTAGTCCTTTGTAAAAGAAAAGAAAAATACCAACATACAGCCAATATCAAATTATTTACCCGCACTTTTCTCGTACCCCAGGGGGTGCTCGCACCACGAGTTGGGAACCCCAGATCTAGGGCTATAGAATAGAAAGAAATGCAAACCGATGGATGCGTAACTTGTACAATATTAGAATGTTTGTTCTGTCAACGATCATTTAGAAGCTCTTGTAATGAGGTACATAACTGTGTAATGTTTAATTAACTAATAGGTGAAAACGGTTACCGCCACGAGGCAAAGTCCGTACAACGATGGATCAAAATTTCTTCTTAGCTATAATTATTGGCCCTGACGTAGATCTATTTTTCAAAAATTATGAAGTAACTGGTGATGTAACAAATTTGAAACACGAATTTCTGTGTATGCATGTTTATACGAATGAGATATCTCTGTCAAAAGAGACATTATTGTTTTAAAATCCAGTGAATTGAGAAAATGACTTGCAGGGAGTTCTCGGTTTACAGCATTTCGACTTACGACAACTCGTCGTTAATAACGAGCACCCATATATCTTATTAATTCATGTTCCGCTTAACATCGATCCATTCGTAGCTTACGAACCGAGCGTAGTACTAGTTATTTTGCTCGCGCTGCTGAATGCATGGTAATGCGGAGCATACACGAAGAAGAGGCTTACTCAGTACGCCGCATTGGAATGTAACTTTCGTTGTCATTTCGGCGCTCTGTAGTTTTCTCCCGTTTTCATCCTTGTTTGAATTTTAATCATTGCTTCCAAACGTAACAGATAAAATGTACATGTTCTTATTATTAGTTAATATAGTTTACGTATGTAAGTGCATATTTCCGTGATGTATAGGCCTAAGTTCCGACTTACGTACCAAATCGGCTTACGAACGTCCGTAAGAACGGAACTCGTTCGTAACTCAAGGACTTCCTGTATTGGTAACTTTCAGCCGTTTTAGACAAAGTTCAGCATAAGGAAAATTCAGGCAAATATTTGACAAAGTTTTCATCAGACAAGTCAAAATGTTCATTGTTTTTTGTAAGTTCAGTGTACAGAACTTATGCCAGTACGAGATTGTGTTTGCTAAGGCAAAGTAAATTATTGCTTTAGGCATTGTTGGACTTATCGTAGAGTAAGACTGTTCCTTAAAAATACTGAGTTACCACCTTAAATTTTTGCAGGAGCAGTATTTTGTGAATAAATTTTTCCAGTACTTACTGACTTTCATTAGTACACATAAATTGCTTTTGATGCAAAGGAATTTTGCTCCGTGGTCTAAAAAAATGTGCAACTTTATAAGAAGATATCGGTCGTTCGTGAACTGTAAAACGCAGTGGGAAGGTGAGAAAATATTCAAAAGATGAACATACTTAATTTCCATCTAAACAATACTGCATAATCAGAAACTGGCCTCGACAAAAATATCTTCCTCGTTTCATAATGAGGGTGTTATGAAGAGCTGATTTTGCATTTGCCGCAATGCGTACCTTTGCAAGATATGAAGAATTTCATGCATAAATTATAAAATCCTCTTAAAAACCTAAAAACTGTAAGGTAATTCTCTCTTGTAGAACGATAAGCGTTCTGAAGTTTATTTTTCAGACTTGTTCTTAATTATTCTGCTTCACACGAACGCAATAGTAGTCCGCTGCGCATGCATAAGAAAGTTCATCTAACTTCGAAGGAGTCACGATTGTCTTTCGTTTAATTGTTTTGGATGAATTGCGTACCTGGAGAGAAACAGGAAGTGACAATAAGAAGTGTCATTTCTGTACCTGGAGAAAACGAAAAGACAAGACCAGAAGTAACAATAAAAAGTATCATTTCTGTACTTTTAGAAAATAAAAAGATAAGAAATGCCGACTAAAATTGGTAATTCGGAGCCTGAAAAAAACAAAAGGACAAGAAATAATAACTTTTCCTGCTCCTGTCGTCATCATTCTATACTCATTTTTTCAACTAAGCTACGTGTTCACTTAGTGCTGGTTCTCTTTAAAAAATGCTTTCCAATTAACAAATTTCTAATTATGGGGCCAAAATTTGTCTTCTTAACTCAAATTTGAAGTTATTTTTTATTGCATCTGTGTTGTATATGAAGCTATGTATTTCGTATATTCTACTTGCAACTAACAGTGATCCTCTAATGAAAGAGGCATATATTTTATGAAATTAACGTATATTTTTCTATCAAAATGTAAACTGATGTTAACGCTCCAAAATTTAGTTGTGCTGCGAGCACATCTACATTCCACCATGCTCACCTAAATTCAAATTTCTCGGTTGCTGCAGAACAAATGTGAGAAGTCATGTTTGAGCCCCGTATTAAAAGGCGTTGACAGAGAGCTGTAGCGGAACCATGATTTGCAAATGTCAGTCAAACAGCAAAAACGAATCAACAAAAAGAACTTATTCAAAAGATTGGTATTGATTTAAAGTATTTGGAGCACTGTTTAATACAACTATAAAAGAACTGAAATTTAAATATGATGATACAGAAGTTAAGAAAACGTACAGAAGCAATGGGTGATAAAACACGACCATAGAAAACTTGTTCTACAGTAGTGAAATAAATTTAGTATTATAACACTAGTTATTGAAATGCTTCGAAAAAATTTCTATTACCAACATTTCATTATTGTAGCGACCATTGGTAAATAGTGTTTTGATGGCTGCGATATTTCACAAATACTTGATGAATACAAGTGCGTCTGGCAACAAAATCAATCCGTCATGATGAATATTATGTCTCATATGTACACTCCCTTGTGCAAATACGTGCAACAATAAAATCAACTACGTACGAGTACATGTAAGTGCTAAAAGATTTTGAGAGTGACATCGTATGAACACTGCCCTATTGAAATACGTCTAGCAACAAAGTCAACATTGAAAGACTTAAGCATCCCGAGTGGCTGAAAGCTCCAGGAACAAAAGATGTTTTACGGTGATGCGAGCTGCGTTGTCTGCATCACGTAGCACCTCAAGTGCTGAGGTGGTCTCGTCATTTCCTACTCACTTTATGAGTTTCTGGAGTCACTTTAGGCGTGCAGTGGGAGGGACAGCACGAATTTTAGGGCTGAACTAGCTGCTTTGTGTACCAATGGAGAAAATATGTATCTTCCATTTGCTTTGCACCACGCCAGATTGAACATCATAGCATTGAATATTATTGTATGAAATACATTATTAGTGTTAAACTTAACATCAATTTCATAGTTAATTGCACTTAATTGATTTACAGCTCAAAAAGGAGCTTAAGAAACGTATCATACATATATGAGTTACAATGCATGGATATGCTAATTTTTTCTCTTAAAAAATTCGCTTACACTTATGTATGCAATATTGCAAATTAATTTCATGCACACCTTGTAAAAAGAAATTGCAAATTATATCGTCCATGTAATTTGATGGCGCCTTCAGTAATCCGTATTACTGTAGCAGAAACGCTGATGGCCTCTCATGCCCCGCAGATTATCGCCCAAAAATTGCAAAACTAGCACAATGAGCGAGGAAATTTTGCTGACCTCTTAACTCTAGAGTCGGAATGTTGTTGGCGTTCCTTCCAAAAGCTTAAGCTGTAGGCCTTCGCTGGTAGATTTTTCTTCAGAGCGTCACTTCTGCGTTGACGATCAAGTTTCATTTTTTATATGTGAGCTGTGAAACATTAATTTGCACTTGTAAATTGTGGCTACTTTATTTCGGCATCGCGATATATAAACTATCAAGTTTTTTAGCTCAAAAAGCTCTCCTCTTTCTTGAATCAAATGAGAAATAAACAACGAAAGGTTAAAAACAAAGCGTCATTCATTTTATGTCTCACGCATTTTATTAATTAAAAATTACATACAATCCGATTTGAAAGCTCTTTTTAGACCATGCTTGTTCTTTCTCTCTGGTCATTTATGAGTAGTTTTTCACAGTTCAGTCTGCACGCCGCTCGGCAGTACAGGAAGAGAACAAAAAAAACGAAAAAATCTCTTAAAGCTTGACTCCAGATAACCAACAGAAAACGCGGCGGACGTACAATAAAAAAAAATTTAGAACAAGTACAGCTTAGGAGCAAAATTTGTGCAAACAGACGAAAGTTCAGTACTGTAAAATTTATGCATTGACTTCTGATTACGATTAAAGCGACGCTGTTGAGATGCTGAATTCTCCAGGTTTATTTAACTTGATATATGTTAAAACACGCTAACCAGCGAGTAACCATCCTTCTTGCCCCTGGGAAAAATTGTTTCTAGCTTCACAAGACAATCATTCTTATCGCGGTCTCAACCGCATGGTCGGCTGGTTCTCATTCACCTCCAGGCGCGAGGAGCAGTTCAGGGCAATGTTGTTACTGCTTTCATGCCTCCAGGAACAGCTGGCAGGGGCTCGGAAATTGCACGTCTTCCATAAAACATTTTCTGAGTAGTGTTCTGGCAGCACAGTGTTCTTTAGATGGCCATTTTGGTCACCTCTATTAAAACCTTTTACTGTGCGCTTAACGTAAATTAGGGGCCCATTTTCACATGTAATTTGTAGCTCATTTAAAGAGTACATTATTCAGGTACAAGGCGTAAATGGGATTAATGACAAAATTTGGGCTATTTTATGGATCCAATGTACAAGCCTTTTAGAAATATTTGCTTGCATCGATAGGGATACGCATGATCCTTACAAGGTTTTTTAAAACAATATTATTCTGGCCCAATATTTAATAATAATTACTGACGGGTTAGCTCTAACAGCAGGTAAGACCCGCCTCCATAATCCTCAATATCTATCTGTACAACAATTGCAGCTTCTGTCCGACACAATCGAAGTTTGGCGGTCCCAGCGCAACTAAATTACGCCCTTAATTGATTCAGTAAATCAGGATCTGTGTCAGATTTGAATTGGACCCAAGCAAAGAGCCGCAGTTGGTAACGGATGAAGCTAAAGCTTTCGAAATCAAGTGAAACGCTTACAAATGAATGCATGCCAGGTTTTTAAGCATTTATCAAGAAACATTGTATTCTCATCCTTTTTTTCTCCGGGGCTTACAATTATCTAGCATATAGTTGCCTTTAAAGTAGAACTTCCATATAAAAACTGTGAGACAATTGTAAAAAATGAAACGATAAAAATGAAACATTACTGCAATAAAGTTCGTAAAAATTTACAAAATTTACATCAGTATGCAGGTTGAGCTAAGTTACCTCGCAGAATGATGTTTATAAATAAAAGATGTTTATTTACAGTAAAGCATCCTCATAAATTTCTCTCAATATTTTTCTGTAATGCTCACCCATTGTTTCGGATGTTTGAAATATAACAATGAATATAATTTCCCAACACTGTTCATAATTTAATACCATGTATTTCTGGATGAGTCCTTCTTTTAGTGTCTCTGTTTCACAGAACTTCATCAAGCACAATATTGTAAACGGAAGAGAATTTACCTATGCACATAAAGACGTAGACTGATATCCCATTTCCATCATAGCGTCAGCAATCAAGAACACACTGTACAGTATATGGAAATTTTCAGGAGATGAAATTATGAACTGATGTAGTTCCTCTCGTACATGCATAGCAATTTAAACAGATGCTGTTAGTTACCTTAAAATGATCAACATCTCGGTGAAATTTACCATTTATCTTTATTTGTCAGATACTTGGTTCTGTGCACGATAAGAGCTACGGCAAAACTTCTACAACAAATACTACTGCAACAAGAGTTGCAAATACTTCTACCAACAAATACTATTACTGCAAGGGCAGCAAATACTTCTACCAATAAATACAATTCCAGCAAAGGCAGGAAATACTTCTCAAACTCATGATCAGCAATTAATATGAAAGCCAATTAGCTGCCTTAATTGGGCGTTTCAGCAGCGTGATCGAGGAGGGTACGCTCCTAGAAAGATCATTCCCTCGATGACAGATCTGTGTATGCGTTAAGTGAAGACGCTTTATTTGCTAAGTTATATCATTGTATCAAAGTTATATACGATAGGGTTGTCTTTATTTATTTGGTTATTAGTTTAGAGGATCCCAGGATTCTTAAATGTTTGCTTTAAAACAGAAAAATTGTGTTTGAATTATTAAAGCAATCAGGCAACTATTCGAATAGCACGAGGCCAATTCAAATATAAATCTATTATCGGGTGATCCTTCCTTTCTTTTATAAATTTAGGGAATTGGCAAGCACTGTGCAAATAATTGTCTGATTGCTTTGATAATGCAGACACAGGTTTTTTACCTCAAAATGAACATTTGAAAACTCCAGGACCATTTATATTAATAAAAAAATGAACGGAAACAACCCTAGTGAACGTAGCAGATCTTATATTTTAGTGTTAGCAGGAGAAATTCTTGCAAATTTGCTCATTTTCTAAACGGAATTAACAATATGTCACTATGTACGAGTATATACCTTGTTTATGGTAATAGACTAATTGCATGACGGATACATGGAGACAACTTCTAGTTCTTTATGGTGCATGAATAAACGAAATTGGGACGTGTCTTTGCTACTATATATAAACAATTTATCGTGCCGCTGTCCTTAGTGTAAATTAATTGATGATTTTCTTCATTCTTCCAGGCTTTCGAGTGAAAAATTGTCAGTAAATTATTCTGAAAATATTTCAATCTTTCCCGTTATTGATATGAGCGGGAAACAGTTGTACTTAAGTGGATTGAAAAAATACTTCAAATTATGGTAAATCACTATTAATTTTGAGGAAAAAGAAGAAGAAAAAGAAGAAGGGGCGAAGGAATTATTCGAAAAGGCTCTAAAGATATTGAATACTCACGGTCATCTTCAGTGGAAATCGATTGCTCGAAAATGATCGGGAGGTTACTTCATGTGTTACTTTCTTCTGAACTGCTTCTTCACATTTCAGGTAAGGAATGTGTTGGATTTAATCACTGATATATTTACAAACAACCCGATTTTTATACAGTTTTGGAGATATTATCGTGACAAAAACTGATCTTGTACGCCAATCGCTTATTAATTATTACCCAATACTAAAACGAAACAAATACAATTCTCATTTGAGACACAAGTCCATTCAGTAATCATTCATGTTTGTATATTCTTTCGCTCATTTTGTTGAAGCTATTCAAAGTATATCTCTGCTTTTGCTGGAATTAGATGCCAAAATTCCAGATTTGTCGGCCACGATATGGTAATCCAGAGAAGCATTTCCATGCTGTAACGATTGAAGAAAACTCTTGACAGTGAAATATTATGAAAGCAGACACTTCTTTCTGGCAACATCATCTGTCTGCTCACCAGTGAGTATTTTTGTGCTCGAGAAGGCGTTTGTACTTGATAGACCTTCCACCATTTCTCAAAAAGTGTTTCTGAGTCTGCCTCGAGAGAATGAGATTTGGGGCTCCTTGATTCAAATTAATAGGGATATTTACAGTCTTCCACTGGATAGTAATAGGATTGAAACGTTGTGTCCATATCTCGTTTTGCTAAATAAAAAGAAATTGATGACACTGAATTTCTTCAAATGTGGAGTAATACAAACACAACAGAATTAAGCAAACTCGCTCATTTTGTAGCTAGGACACTGCTGCTCTTGCCCCAGCTAGCAAAAGTCATCTTAATACGCTATTAAATCCTCAATTTTAAAGGGCTGTTTTAGGTCTAAATAATGTAACAAAGCACGTTATTTCAGTACAACTACTGAGATTACCATATCTTAGGGTGAACATTATTAAAGAGCTTTGAAGAAAATATTCACGTATGGCATTGGCATATTTATTGACACATATACATATCTCAGGCTTTTATAGTTTGAAGCTTAAAATTAGCAGCTTGGATTCATGTTTTAAACTCCGTTAAATTCCTCTTGAAATTTGGCGAGACCCTTTTTCTTAAAAATTTTTTAGAGCACAGAGATCGTTGAAGCACGAACTATAACATTCAATTCGACGAGTTTAAGTACGTAGACGTATTTTGGAGTAATGTTTACGATTTTAATGCCTTATAGGAAAAGTAAGAATCTTGTAGTGCTCTATTGCATTTACTCGTAGGATCCACAAAATGTGTGCTTGAGATGAATGAATAATTATAAAAGTTCAATTTACGTTCACGAAGCTCATAATTCAGTATTCATTTCGGGGGACTTTTATTTTAAATGCTCAAAATATTACCTGTTTTGCCCCTTAGTTATACAGCGGTAGGAGGTACAGCAACATTATTTTTTTTGGAAGCGCTTTACTTCGAAAAAAGGAAGTTATGTTGCCTCAGCCTGTATAAGTAAACTAATGGTCGTTTTTTTAGTCAGCCACACGAGCCTCGTGTTGACACTGAAATAATTTTCAAACAATCACGCGAATAGATTCCACTCGTCCTTCATTTTTGTCATAGCTGAATATTTTACTTACAATTTAAAGCTGGTCTTCCGTTACAAACCATTCATCGGGCGTAACGAAGATCATCCATGATAAGGGCATGTGAGCATTAACAAATTTTTTCGAGTTGAGACTAAAAACTTTGTTTAAAAAAAGTACAAAAAAATGCATGGAGCGTGTTGAATATTTAGAGATTTTTTTCGTTATAGACACATCTACGATGCATAACATCCTCGCACCACAAGTTCGTGTACAACCCTACTACTTTATTCGTCTGGTATAGCTCTGAAATAGCACGTGTAAATTTGGGATCATGAGCGAAGATTTTTGCTCGCTAATGAGGATGGAAATGAGCGTACTACTGATCAGAATACTGACGGTTTTTCTGGTTACTCCTGTATTGAACGTCCTCACGCGAGTTTAATCAATTGAGAGTTTCTCTCAACTTGAATTTCTCTCTCTACTTTATTACATTGGTGGGAAAAACTTCAATGTAAGCATTCTGCTCCCTTGAAAAAATCAAAATGTTTCATAACTTTTACGAGAAATTCAGGTATAAAATTTGATACCAAATGCAGAAAAATATATAATATTTCCGCTTGTTCGAGCACGCGCTACGTGTTGCGATACGAGCGTATTGATTAGCAATAGCTACCTAGTTAAAAGTAGGCATTGAAACGATGGATCTAACTTGGAAAGTGAATCTAAGAGTAATGAAATCGAAAGCATATTTTTTACTAATCGAAAATTAAACTATCTAATTTTAAACAATAAACAACGTTATGTTGCTGGCAGGATTGTCGTGCCGCTGTAATAAATGATGTATATGAAATACTATATCAGAACATTTTGGGTGCTGAAATATTTCGCCTTACATAGACGATAAAACTTAAACTGCGTTGCTCCCATTTGCTCCATTTTAAGCGATGCGCTGTGAAAGCCTGGCTCGTGCATCACGCGCGAACACTGATGCCTCACATCAGCGCAAAGCCAAAGAGGTAACAACCAGCGGAGCAGAGAATTGCAGAAAATTTTGAAAGAAGAAAATTGCCTTCGCCTGTCTGAAAGAACTAAATTGTATGCGCTTAAAAGAACTAAATTGTACGCGGGACTATAGAAGAGAAAAATTTTATACACGACTCTGAAATAACAAAATTGCATGGTCGTATCATTTTACAAATAAAATGTAAATCCCAATTTCAAGTTGTTTGTATTCGGTGTCGACAATTCTTGTGTGAATTGGGTTCGGTAAGTAGCTATTTCATTCTTCATGAAGACAAAGACAGTATAAAGTTAAGGTAAGTCAAAAGAAGTATTAAAAACATTGAAGTCAATTGCATCATAATTCTAGCTAAAGCAACTTACACAACTTTCGTAGTATAGAATACATTCATAACGAAGAACAAGTTTTGTTTTGCAAATTGTAAATCCTTCACAATTACTACTTAGAAACCAACGAAGTTATACCCAGGATATGAAACAACGTTATTTATTGGTTACAAACATATCCCCTTTTTTGTAGCGCTAACGCACAGTTGGTGTAATTTCTGCGAACGTGTCAAGATCATTTGAAGATTGAGCTACAGCATAAAATATGAATTGAGCTTCGGCTCAGGGTGGGAGAATATGTAATGAAGCCTTGATCTTTTCTTCGATTGCGGATAGGTGACTGAAGATGATAATTATGATGAAAACAGTCCCCACGACTGTAGCTTACAGTGTGGTGGTCTTTTGGTGTACTGGTAAAAGTCCTCAAGCCGCTGTGCTCCACCAGTGGCTGTCACGCACACCAATCTTTCACAAAAAGTGGAGGTACGAAGTCAGGGATCTCAGGGTGTAACCATCTATGTCAATTTTACGCATCTTTTGCTTTTATTCATGTAATTTCTTCAATTTAAACAGTAGACGTTGCTTATTATTTTCTCCATTTGATTTCTCATTGTTGTGTTTCAAATTGACTCTGTTCGACGACCTTCAGCTAACTGCTGGTTTCAGTCCCCAAGTCGTACTTATCACAACAGTCACAATAATGACGTATTCAATGAATAATAACGGTCTCATGTCAACTTCTTTTGCACTCGGGCCTCTTCCTGTAATTCTTTACATTAAACTTAAACTCTTTTAAACTTGTGTCTGTACATTAGAGGAAAATCACAAAAGAAGTGATACAATTTAATTCATTAAATTTAATGCTGCAACAAAGTGAAAAAATCTACACACGATTTGCAGAGCTCCCTTGAGTCATGCAGCATGGATCACAATGGTTATACAGTCATAAAACAATAATAGCAGCCATGGTATCGAAACTTTTCTCCTATTCTATACAATATTTTATGGTACTTCCGTAATGCAAAGTAGAACTATGATGAACATATTCACTTAATGTTTGAGCTGTGGGACGCTCTAGTTTTTGTACTTTATGACAGGGTTGAATCCCCATGTTTTATCTGATGGTATGTTAGGTCGATCGATTGTGAACTATTATTCGCTCAAAGCTGTTTCTGTAAGCAATCTTATCAGTTCGCAAAGCGGGAATTCTATCGCTAGAGTAAACTAGAACTCCTATAAAGTTTCCTAACCCTGCGTACTAGTCCTGACAACGAGCATCCAACACCATCCATTAATTCCTTCTATTTTAGCCCTCTTTCTTTCTTTTTTGTTTCTACTGGCGTTGTTGAGTCCGATGTAGTTAGAGCAATCAATCACCATTGAAATAAGTGCAAAAATCCACTCTAGTCCGATACGGAACCAACGCAATTCAGAAGCCCAATATTGACGAACCTGCGCCTGCGTTCATGCGTGCCGGGGCTTGATTGAATGAAGTCTAGCCAGGCAGGATTTTTTCTATGTAATCATGTGGTAGTCCAATGCCTTCGATTTTCTTCTTCTAGAACCCGAGTCTTGCAAGTTGTGATTTGCTTTTCTATCTAATATCGTCGAGTACCTTTGATCACGGACTTAGGTACATGGAATGTCACACTGTAACCATTGTTTTTCCTGAATATTCTTAGTCCATATCAAAATCGCATACCTCTTAATTATTGATTAGCTTGACGAGGCCAGAAGTGCATTGAATAAAGTGTGGCTAGTTCATCAGTGTTGTGCAAATACTTGCACTAAGACGACAACTGCCGAGTAATTACTGAACTATGTCACGTGTTCATTCAGTCATCGGAATGATCACCGTAAATAAAAATCGTGTTCCACAAAATATGTCAAAAATAAGATTACACAATCAAAAAGTGCATCAATCATTGATATATATATGGATAATAAATGATTAAAATGATTGTTAGGGGCCACCTTGAGATACAGCCCATACATGTTAACGAGAAACACTGAAGGTTCATCTATTTGGATAGAGTGCCACCAAGTACAAGACAGATGAATTTGTAGTTTTGAATTTTTAGGTTTTAAAAAATAATCTATCAGGAGCCACGAGTGCAATATTAGCATTCTATCTATTTCTTTGCGTCAAGCAGCATGAATAAATCTGAAACTTTATTTTTTATAATGAATGAAGTTTTAGTGAGTGATGAAGCAAATTCCTTTTGTATTATAACACATTTACGCAGGACTGATCTTTTATGATTCTAGCTTAGCATCGTAAAATCGAAGTTGCAAAAAACACATCTAACATTGAGAGATAATTGTTGTTTGGTGTAAATTTTTTGCGCTAATGTGTTATCATATGAAACATTCTTTCGTGTCTTGAAGAAGCTCTGCATGCAGGCCACAGCAAACAGCTAAATCTTTCAAGGCCTGTTTTACGCTCATGCATTATTCATTACATCACCCAGGGGCTGACAGGGCAGTGCATAAATTAACTACTTATTAAGTGAACTTAAGTCATGTATTTTTTCACATCGCTGATAAATCGCTTAAAACATGGGATAATGTAAAATAACTTATACGTAAGAAATATACAGTAAAGCTGAAAGAAAAAAAGAGAGTCATAATAATTTTAAATTAATTATGATTTCAGTGACATCAGAGTTGTGCGCTAAAAACTTCATGACACTTTAGAATGTCTAAGTGATTCTTTTGAAATTTCGTTCACGTGTGTATCTGTAAAATGCAGAAGATACGTGAAGGTTTTCACCGTGAAACTACGACAGAAGGAAATACGTCAATGTGCCGTTGCCTTTAGGAGCCCTCGTATAATAAGCGAGTTTACGGTCACACGAATGATAATCCATGGGTCGTGTATCGTTGTCGTCTTGCCGGCCATCTTTTATTGAGGGCTTTATGACCAATTGACCGTCCAGAGAATAAATTGGTTTGTGGTAGGCTTCTGCGTTTCTTTCAGGGTTGCATGTCTTGCTTGTACATATTTTACAAGGCAGCGAGTATTAGTGATGCTTAGAAAAACGACTAATATGGGGGACTTAAAATAAGTGAGTGCTATGAACAGGCTAAAAGGAAATGAAAGAAATAAACGTTTAAGAGAGGCATTGTATTTCTCTTTCAGTTTATAGGTATACCACAAAACCTTTTAGTTTATGAAACGCTTTGTTATGTACTAGTATATTCTTTGGGGTTAAACATTATTTAATAAGTATGTAGGATAACAGTGATGCTCACTGTGGAACCCCTGGAAATGAAGGATAAGGAAGAAACTACTAAAAACTTCAAGCAAAGAATTAAACCAGTAAGGTGTTTACATGCTTGAAAAAATTCCACTAGAAAAATTTGTATAACGTATCTAGTTATAAAGTCAGTTAAATATTCAATTATGTGAAAACGAAATGTTCGTGTAAAAGAAACAACTATCGTACAGTGAAATAAATTTTAGAATTGTTATGCTTTTAGTCGTGGTGCATTGGTGTAGAGTCGACACAGGTATATATAGCGCAAGTCATCGCAGGCAACCTCTTTAAAAACACGCATTCGTATTTAAATATGATCAATGCTTAAATATTCTAAATTCATTAATTTATCGAAAATGATCAGTTTTACCCCAGCAAAAAATTCAACACATAGTTGTGTCAGGGAAAACACTGCCTTTACATCAGTGTTCAAATTCTTGTTCTTCCTGCTGAAGTCGGAATTGCAAGCAATTTACCTTCACCTATCCGTTTAAATATCTATTGACGACCACAGGAAATTAAAGGGCTTACTATTTATTTCTAAAAGTAGACATTGAATTAAAAAAAATAACTAGCGTATTTCTTACGATGTTAAGCTCACATAATTGCCAAGGCCATTATACTTGATGCAAATTACTGATTATACCTAAATTAGCCTACTTTTTATTTAAGATTCTCAATGTAATGGTGTGTTCAGTAATAATTTTTTTTAGTTCAGGTTTACATTCACTTAAAGCTGCAGGAGAAAATAATTTTAAAGTAGTTTCTAATAATATCTTGCACTCCTTTACGGCAGTGCTTATATTTAAAGGTCACAGATATACATTATATTTCCTTGTTCAGTGTGAATTAACGAAATGAAAACAAGTATCTATTATACAAGTGTAAGCTTAAGATATACGGTATACGAGACCAAGCATGTTTAAAAAAAGTAAGTTGTATGAAGTCTCTTTAATGGACATTCCTCCAAGAGAGAAATTGAAATTTTTCAAAAGCTGTTGTATCGCAGACGATGAGAAAATGTAGAAAACCTGGTAAAATTTTCATTAAGTAGATAAATTATAGAAGAAACACCAGCCTATTGAAAGATATAACGAACACTGCATACTCTATTGAAAGAAAGTCATAGAACAACTGCGCCACGGCCGATTGCAAAACTAAATCAGCACCTAAGAAACTTGGCCTCGATATTAAATCTTCACCGTGAGCTTATTAGTCCAATACCGAGGAAGATGAGCCTGCAGGAAATCTGTGATACAAATGTTCATAGGAAACTGGACTGGTGTGGAGATCGCGAGGATCTTTCCAGTAGATCGATGGCCGCAAGAATATTCTATACTTCTTCATCTTTTCCCCTACTGATTGTGTTGCCATCTGGAGGCAAGGAAAAAGTACCAATCTTTATGGTAATTTTCATTAATTAAATGGAGTAAAGAGGGTCCGTGATGATATAGGCTGGTAATAGAGGAGTTCTTTTGAGGTTATTGTAACGATTTTCTGGATGGTTTTGGAAATCAAGTGCACGGAAATTCCAAAACATTTTCTCCAATTGAGTTTCTTTCAAGATATTAATGCAAGGAAATGCAATTTGTAGTAAGTTTGAAGTTTGCATGGTGAGCAAGAAGTACGTAGAACACCTGGATTGTGGAGATTTCTAACTTATCGGACATCCGTGATGCGTACTGGCAAAACAAGTTCGAAGTTCCGTCTTTGTCCTCGCGCAACTAGAGAAAATTTGGACCAAAGAATAGCGGAGATTCCTTTGCATAAAGTTGAGCAGTTAGAAAACACTATTCCAAACTAAATCGAGACTGTTAGAAGTTTTTGAAGAGAATTAAATCCTTGAACCAACTTTTTTCTATCGTCTTGTGTTCTGATACTTCACCGAAAGCTTTTAAGTTTCTGTACTTCGATTTTGTGATTAATTTCCGCTACATAAGAATCTACGTAATTTTGTGGCCCCAATCGTTAATAAAATGCTGGGAAAAATAACATTGACAAAAACATACTTCTGTGAATGCAATGATACAGGACAGCATCTGGTAGATTAGAGAGGGGAGAATAAATTATTGTGGCTTTCTTTAAGTGATTACTGCCCGTGTAAAATTACAAGTATCTCCACAGAATTTCTGCTTACGATCAAATCTGAAGCTATTTTAGTTTAAAACCTGAAAGTTATTTCTTTTTTGTCATTAAACGAATTTTGCTTAGTCATGCTTGCAAATGACCGTCACTTTTGCTTCAGTGTGACACCATGCAGTAGGCACGCTAGATTATTTGAATACTTAATATTTTGTGTGTACGTTCCCATAGAAGTGAGCTGCCACCACGCCAGAGAACATATGAGTAATGATGCTTCTGTCACGCACGAGCAGCGAGGCACCACTCTTATTATTTTACTGTATTCAAGAGAAACCATTAACACTAGCTCATACATCGTACATGCATATATATGTGTATATTATGTATAAATGTATATATATATATATATGTATTTGAGAGATAATATTTTCTGACCTATATTAAAGTATGAAGTTTATTGACTACACGTACATTTTTAATAAATTGGGAAAAATTTTTTGTGTCTGCAACATAAAGTGAAGAATGAGGAATATTGAATTTAACATTTTAATTCTTCAAAAAGAAAAACTGCTTCCAACTTTTAAGTAACTTTTAGAGAATTTTCTCACCCTAGCTGACGCCAAATGGCAAAATGCGCCTGAATGAATAAAAAATTCAAGATTATGCGTTCAAAAACCGATATTTTAATGCAAGTTTGTGGCTCAGCTCCCAACAAATTCGTCCTGCCGGCGAGGCTACAAATGGACTAAATTTTAGTTCAAATTTGAGCTTCTACAACTCGTATTGTCATTATAATCTTGAATATTTTCTACACCATTCAATTGTCTGTGGTGTAGAGGAAGCAGCCGCTCCTACTCCGTGATGGACGTCTATAAGGTCTACGCAAATCTGTACTGATACAATGATCATAAAAGGGCCAAACAAGGGTCTCAGACTGCCGATTTTTATTTTAGATTGCTTATTTTTTGTCTGCACCCTGGTCTATGGCTTTCATTTTAAGATTGAACATAAATGAATTATTTCATAAGTTTTTTAGGACTTTTTTCTTGCAGCTGGAAGTGTACATGCGCCATTGTTGGATGCGCTGGAAATCAGCTAAACAAGTTTTTTCTTTAAAGCACGGGCTCTCTGAATGCACAAACGCTGTTCAACGAATAACAGACAGCATATGTATTTTAACTTGAAGCAAAAACACGAAATCAACTTTCCTGCCCAAGTGTCGAGTTCTACTTTACCGTTACGTCTGAATTAATGTATAGTTTCTTTAACTGCACTGCTCTTCACTAATCTCCACGCCCCTGCACTAATCTGCGTTAACCTTCGCTAATCTGCATTAATCTGCCCTAATCTGTACAAGCTCCGTGATAAAGTAAAACTGATTTAGAAGTCGCACAGCGCCCCCGTAAAGTCAAATAATATTTTACATTTACCATCTTTTACTAACACGACACAGTCAAAACAATACAAATAGGTTGTTTACTGCCTCATCCTGACGAGGAGTATTCCACGACAACTTATTTAGGAGTCTGGGATGCTGATATAAAAACATGTACTATGTCTTGCCTGACGGTCACTTGACGTGCATAAAAATTGTCTTAGGTTCTATTTATTGTTCACTCCATGATGCCTTTGCATAGGATATCACGGTGATCGATATCACTTCATTGATCTGACTGTATTGGCGCCGGAGACTGAGTTAGAGAATGAAGGGCAGTAGTAACAGCCAATTGCTTAATAGTCGTGTTTTAATGCATACACCCAACTGTTCATGAAAAGAATCAGGCAATTCTTATTCATAGAGAATGATAAATTAAAGAAAAATATACTTACATCTCGATTGTGTTTAATTGTATCGAATCGTTATTCAGAAACTAGTTGTTTTTACACTTCATCGAATACAAAGTTTTTGTCTTTCTCTACATAATTTTCATTATGATATAACTTTCAGTAAAACTCGTTAAAGCCCATACACACATTCCCACATATTTACGATCAAAACTTTTGACGAAGTTTCACTTAGCTTAAGGAAATAAGAAAAATCCAGTATGCTCATTTAAAACTTTAGTGTGACATTTGCATCGACAAACATTTGCATGAAAGTCAGGCCTCGCATAACAATGAATTTCAGTCTCGATTGCATATCCCAACCTACCGCTTCCCCAATGCTGGCACCACTTTGATCGACCTCTCTAATAGACGAAGTCATTCATTCCATTCATAAGACCACGAAACAGGAAGCCATGAAAGAGGCAATGACTTCTCATAATATTTTATTTTTTTTGCAAATTATACTTTACTAGCGGCTTATATTTTTGTCCTGAAATAAGAGTTATGATTTCATAAAAGAGCTCAGCTAAAGACGCAGAATAAGGCTTACGTTCCGATGAGCAGTTCCACTGAATCATTGACGGTATTCAACAAATTCATATCTATTTTGCAAGGTAGTCTATTACAGTTTATTCTCGAGAGAATTTTTAAAAACATGGAAGAAAAACCTCAGGTTTGATTGCAGTCGTTGTTAATGCAAGTTTGTTCTTGAGGCTTGGTCACAAAGAAGCGACACCGGTGCTTTGTTTAGTGTATAGATCCTTCTATTGTTTGTTGCTGCTTGGTCGTTAGGTTAACTCAAGGTGCCTTTTGAATCACAAATTGTCCTTGCTGGCTTAAGGCAAGTGCTGTAGTGATGCCATTGAGTTTCAGGGAACTGTTGTCCAGCTGTGAGAGACGAACTCTGCAAAACGGCTACTGAAATTAGATTTGCTTCTGCTCAGCATAGCACAAAGATATGGATAGAGAGAGAGAGAAAGAGAGAGAAGGAGAGAAAAGGAATCAGATCACTCCCGAGAGACACACACACTCTAACGTATTTTTGCAATGAACTATGAGACTCAATTCTGTGTAACTGCAACTCAAACGCGTTGTCACGGTGTCATGCGTCATTCTGATAGATATGAAAGTTTGTCGATCAGCTTTATATACACCAAATTTCATAGTTTTTTACAATGAATAATTTCAAAGCTGTGTAAGGTAATTTTCTTCATATATCAGAAAAAATCGAATCTTCTACCAGTAACTTAATAAACGGTCTAGATGAAATCTGTATTGACGTTGAACATTTTATTGAGCTTAAGGGAAGGTATTATACGAACAACGATCAAACTTTCCCAGACGACTTCTGTATTTTGTAATGCATGTTGCAGTGAGTGACAGGCACTTTGTGCTTCATCCTGCAGGCAGCCTTCACGCCAGCAAGTCACTGCCACAAGGACGGCCAAGTCTGAACTGGGACAAGTATCTTCTCCAGCCAACCTTCGACGAGTCCAACCGCGTGAAAGTCGTCGCCGCTGCAGGAGGGACCGCGTTCCTTCACTGCAAGATCAACCACCTGGCTGATAGAGCTGTGAGTTCTACAGCAGCATCTGATGCGTGTTGCACGTTGTGTGCCAGCACCTGAAGTACGTTGCTTGTTTTGAGCTCCCAACTGACGTGTGTTGCACGTTTTGTGCCCCACCACCTGTTGCATGTTTTTTGTTCCCACCTGACGTATGTTCCATGTTTTGTAAGACTGCCTCACGTGTGTTGCATGTTTTGTGCCACCTCTGGAAACAGGAAGTTCGTATAATCACGCAGCTCACACAGCTTTATATTTATTGACTCTCTGGTATATGTATAAGCTGTAAGCCTTGAAACTCAACTTGCTAGATAGAGCTGTCATTTTCACAGCGGTATCTGTAGAGTGTGCATAAAATTGATAGTAATTGTAATTGCAGTCCACGGTTTACAATTTGTTTCGTAAACTGGGTCTTCATTCAAAATGACACGCTGCCTACTGCGTTGGTGAGGCTTCGTTTTTTCTGAATCTTTAATTAAGATTCGTTGAAGCATTTTCTTTCATGAAATAAAAAGATCTTTCCAATAAGATTTTTCGAACTTTCAATTTTTTAATGTTACGATTCGAGAAGTGTTTTGTGGGACAATTCTACTCTATAAATTAAAAAAATACATTATGGGCATATTGCTCAATGTCACAACTCAGTGACAAACCATAAATCAGCAGGAGTTAGAAAATCGACTGTTTTGCATGGGGGAAGTACAACCAACAAATGTTTAATGATAAAACCGTGTTCATGTTTATAATGGAAAAATACTGGCAATTTTCTACCATGTAGCAATCCAATAATTTTTAAAATTACAACTCCTAATTTTAGAGCTGAAAACAAACCTCTACTACATGTATGAGGATAATTGCCTTTCCTCCTGTTACATCACCAAGACCAAACGTTAGACTCTTACGTTATTCAGTAGATAGGACAAAGTGTCTCCTATCAGAGGAATTTTGTCTCATTGGATCCTTTGTCAATTGATTTGTAATGACACAAGTGTCATGATAGTAATGACACATTCATAGATTTGCATATTCCAGGCGATGTATGAGGTATTTGTATTAGGTGTGTGTATGACACGAGGAACAAGATATCAAGTGTGGAGCGGTTAACCGAGAGGTGAGCTCGAGGGCAGGGGAAACAAACAAAGCGCCTGCATTAGAGAAGCTCGAGGTGCAAGGTTTTGTGGCTAAAGAGAGTGTCAAGCAAGAGGCAAATTTATTGGTAGAAACCTCGTGACTCTCAAGAATTACGTAGTCGTGTAACTTTTAAGTTGATTGAAGAGTGGGCAGTGTATATCACAGACGGTTAGGAACCTATTTCAGACCATTGGACACATAGGGAGATTGGAAAATAGAAGAGATACGTGAGAGGAGCAAATCTCATATAAAAACGGTAGGAAGGATAGATGCGGGGAGATGCTGCGGGACTTGGGAACTAGATCTCTGCGACGATGAAACTAGAACTATTGGAACTAGAGCGACATCTAGGTCTAGGGCATAGGGGGATTTAGGGGCACCTTGAAAAGAGGGAAAATTAGCGGAATATTTAAGGTGTTATATCGTGAGTGTTAAACATTGTAGCCCATCATCACGAACGAATCTCCAGTACAAAGGTAAGTTCTAATATTCATATTGTCAATGCAATCGATGAAAGTGAAAGGGTGAATCTCGTAAGTTGATGTGAGCGCCAATTGATTCAACTAAATTGTTCTGTGTGCACTATCAAGTGTGTAATAGATCTATAATGATGCACTGTTTAATATCATAGAACATTATACGCGGTTCGTATGCCAAAATGTGGTAGATGACTCACATTTCCCATCCCGTGATGTTTAGAATAACATGTATTGAATCTTTTGTGTGTATTATTGTCCTCTCTATTGCCATTGAAAAGAAGTTTCGGGAACACCTTTTACCATTCATGTATTCAGAGAATTAGAATCCCTCTAGTGAAATTACGTATGTTTGTTGCATTTAATTTGTTATGTTATGTATAAGTATTAACACGTTGAGTGCGATACGACCCGCCGGTGGGTCGCTCAGGTTAGGTTCTATAATTTTTTCAAGGCTTTCTAGTGACTGTGTGTACAAAGTAAAGATTTGCACCAGCTAGGCAATCGCAGGCAACGTGTTAATTGAAATATAACGGAAGGACAACATGCAGAAAAACCATGTATTGAAACAAAGATGACGTAAATTATGAGAGAGAAAAGAACTCATCGACAATCAATTACTGTGCAATTAAAAGTAAGCAGAAAAGCTTAACCTTTTCACATTAATTAATCTATCATTAATAATAATAGATATACATATAAACACTTATACGTATCGCCACACAAGTTTACTGAACATAATTCATAAATTATCATCAAGGTGACTGGTTTGATTAATACAGCTCATTATGCAGTTTCCGCTCTACATTCTGGTTTTTGTGGGATCAATATGAATGATCTGTTGATACTTTATATTTTCAATTTTGAATTGAAATTGAAGACAGATTTATTTTTAGAAAAGAACTTCTTTTTAATCAGTCATGACAATGTTCATTTAACTTTCGTGTTGGGAGATAGAAACAAGTCAGAAATTTAGCATCAAACAAAAAAATTACGAAACATTTGAAATCGATACAAAATTCAAAAATACAACGAGGATATATATCTTTTTATACCCTGCATACAGGTGACGTGGATCCGGAAGTCAGACGTACAGGTGCTGACGGTAAACTCGTACACGTACACGAGCGATGAAAGGTTCTCAGCTCACTCGAGCGACGATGCAGACGAGTGGGTGCTGAAGCTCACGTCCGCTCAGATCTCGGACTTCGGAGGCTACGAATGTCAAGTGTCCACGGAGACCAAAATGTCTCTCACTTTCGAACTTGAAGTCATAGGCAAGTCTCATGTTTGAAATAATGAAGTTGAATAAAATTTTGATCAATGAAATATTTTAACTTGCTGTATGAGATTCAAACAGAACTATAATGAAATAATACAACTTCAATCGCTTCTTTGATTATGAAAATGAGCTGATGCAATAATTATATTCCACAGTTTTTTGGGACCGAAGTAAAGAGTTGCTAGAGCGCATGATTAGCTGAATTCGCAGCAGGTTTCAAAGCTCTTTTCCTATTAATGTGATTTGTTTCGTAACCACATGGGAAGGAAATGATTTGCCGGTTCTTTAGATTTTTATGCTTATGTTTTTCTGAGTTTGAATCCTACAGTTTCAACAAAACTCTGTGTTTCAATATGAGCGCAAACTTTTAAAACTTCAGTAGATTAGTAGCCTTTACGACTACGCTGCTTATTGTTGAGAAACTGATCGTTGATCTACATTTTAATTTTGTTTGTAACAAGCCCCATGATGGTGGAGGAGATTTTTAGGAAATGAGGATGTAATTACAGTGGAAAAACATTCGTTATCTCGAAACATTGAAATTTCCGCTTCTAAGTGAGATTGTCAATGCACTCATTTATATTATTTTAGAGGTAATGATATCAGATTTTATTACAAAATGTGGTGTAAAAACCTTGTTCTGTGGTATCGGTAAATTCATGTCAGAAATGAACACTTCATTTTCACATTCAATTTGTGTACTGAAATCCCAGACAAAGCAAACTTATTCAGGGCATTGGAAATTTTTATATACACCCTCTGTAGAATTTTTCCAAACCATAACTTGCTTTCTTGTGAAGTGATCTCTTCCACTTCTAAAAGGACACATATTCAAATCCTTTATTTTCTCATCTAGTGGCGCAAGCAGAAATTTCAGGAACGAAAGAAGTGTTCATGAACAGCGGAGGTGACCTGGACCTGCGCTGTACTGTACCTCAGATCACTGACCCACCGGACTTCATTCTGTGGTACCACCATCGTACAGTCATCAACTACTCAGACAGACCAGGTGTCAGGGTAAGTTGTCGCTACCTTTGGACTTCCTTCCTAAAGCAGCACGTATGTACGATAACTTACAAAACGATGGCCGGCCGTGAAGTCCAGCCTGTATGCCGCAAGGAAACAACACGTACGTTTACACGTCTTCCAGAGATCATGTCTCAATCAATCCATTTTCCTGGGTCCAATTAGCGTCAGGTCTTCTGTTTGTTGTGACACGAAATTGCATCAACTGATCTCAAGAACATAGTCATCGCGTAAGCTCTGCTCTCGCTTCATGTATGGTACGTGTAACTTGTCTTTACTCCTTGTTAGATTTAGTATCGTCATATAATTGTGTGATTTCTGTCTGTTTATATCCCATGCTAGTTACTTATTCTATAATATAAGAAGCACATGCTTTATCTATATTCAAAATCACGGAGTCCTCTACTATATCAGAGATAATACTTTGTCACGTCATCACACAAATGCAAACTATTTACTTCTAATAGTGTTTGTACGTCCTCCACTCGCGTTTTTATGTTGCTTCAAGTTATTTCGAAAAATTTCAGCTTACGCTATTATGCAGTCGTTACGGGCTCCGCTTTTTCCAGCGAAGACTGAAAGGTCTGTCTATTTCTATTTCACATTTTGAACGATGATTTCTGCATTCAATTAACGTTGACGAGTTATTTTACCGTTTTGCTGTGCTAAGGTGACCATGAACAGCGCTCGGAAGACCTCTCGTCTATTTATCAAGAATGCCAAAGCCGTGGACTCCGGCAACTACACCTGCGATCCATCTAACGCAGAGCCTGCCTACGTCATGGTGCACATAGTTAAAGGTGACATTGTAGTTCGTGGTACTGTTGTTTGAAGCACATGCCATTGCATATCGTACTTATTTATGTGGTGCGCTGCCGAAAGTATCTTATGTGATATGATGAGCAGTGTAAATATATACGTATAGAGTATGTAAGTGTTCGAGATAAAAAGTTCTCAGATATATGAAATACTGTAATTATAAGCATGAAGCATGAGCTGTCGTTTTTTCACTCGACAATTAGCAGTTTAATGGATACCATTTGCATTTAGAATCAAAAATTAGTATCTCGTTCTTCTTTCCGTCGCTTCAAACCAAGAAATCAAACTTATAATTTGTTTCAAAAACTACGAGCATTAAAGCGTTCCTGTCGTACTAAAATTACTCATTAAAATTCCTTTATTACACAAAGACAGAAATAAGCAGTCCGACAGTGCTGTCACTGCCGGACGACTAATTTCCGTCTGTGTTAGTTTTAATTCATGTGAAAGTTATCGTCTCCGCCACGCTTCATGCAACCTGTACGTAAAGTGGCTACTATTTTGCTTTATCTCGGTCACAACCTGTTTTATTTCGTAGGTTATACATACAATTACTTTTACAATAATTTTTTGTATGTTCTTGATTCAAAATGATGCAAGGCGTAGAGGTGAATAATGCACTGTATATATATATATATTAATAATTGTTGCAACAAGTTAATGAATAGCAGAACTGTTTTAAATTTAGGGTTCTGATATATTGTTGATCGAGTATAGACCAATATGGTTGTGGTGTAAACAGTTTCAGGCAGATGATCAATTTTTCAAATATACATATAACGTCACTTTTATTCCTGCATATTTTTTAAGATAAAAGTGGCTTTTATTTTTCGGTACAAAAAATGAAAGCAGCTACGGAACAGAACTGACCTCATAATCGATGTTTATGACCATTAGCACAAACAACGAAGTTTATCTTGACTGAAACTTTATTTCATGGGTTATCAGACGACATAAATAGCTGAGGTTTCAAATTTACTATATTATAGTACGTGTTAAAGTATGAAACCTGTTGAGAAACACCTGTTCTTTCTTGAATGAGAAAGAAGAAAAAATGAAAAATTCTCTTATTAGTGATTACAACAAACAGAGGCAGAAGAAAAAGTTTAGGGTCATGTCATAGAAATAATGCTTTTATGATAAAAATATCTTGAGAAATAAACTTACTTTTAGTGAACTGTTAGAGGTAAATAAAGGTCAATTAATTGGTGTGAAGGTATTTATTTCTCGATGCTATAATGGTCACTAGGTATAATGCCTATGAATTTGAAACACTTTGAAATATTTTGACATTACATCGGATGGGAAACGCTATCACTATATCTTACTGGTTCGGATATTGTTTGAAGGTGTATCAGGTAAGCCCAAACAGACATTCAACCTGGCTGGAGAGTAAATAATTCCGAAATGCCTCACTTATGGAGAACTGTTCAAAAACAGGAATTAACAGGAAATCTTAATTGAGTATTAATAGCTTCATAACACAGCACACAGTGGCCTTT
The DNA here is from genome assembly GCA_006783055.1 of Trinorchestia longiramus. Classification (NCBI taxonomy): domain Eukaryota; kingdom Metazoa; phylum Arthropoda; class Malacostraca; order Amphipoda; family Talitridae; genus Trinorchestia; species Trinorchestia longiramus. The sequence continues at coordinate 270,661 of VCRD01000016.1, forward strand.
CACCGATTGTTTTGATTAATCACCATCAATTAACTGAAAAAACCTTAATTTCTTGTTACTCAGAGGAGCGGCCAGCTGCGATGCAACACGAAGACTCCGGTACGAATCTCTCATGTCACCAGTACTTGGTGCTGACGTCAGCACTTCTTGTGGTAGCGTCGCAAATTTTGATGACTTCGACAGAAACCACGACCGCAATCATCGCTAACTTCAGCTCGAAGCGAAGAAGACGGCTTGGTTCCCGTGAAGTGGCAACACTCTCTGACGAGGATATTACTTTGTATCGTCAAGGTTATCGGGAAAGTTTTCACGTTGCCGCCGCAAACGAAGATGACTGCGGTGCTAAACCGGTCCGCAGAGCTTCGTCGTCCTGCTGTTTCCGCGATTTTTCTCCTGCCCGCCAAGTGAGAGCTGAGGTTCTTTAAAGCAATTAAGAGAAAATATATATGTGTAAAATATGATGTTATAAATAAACAAAGTCACTCAAATCGTTTAAATGTACTTTAATAGCATGGTGTTCTAATTCTACTTGTATGATAAAGTGTATATAGAAAAATTTGTGTATTTTTCTGGAAATGCTGTTTGCTGGTTATTCTAAGTGATGAAAACTAATTTAATACCAATGAGTCGAGCATTTTTGGGGGCTTACAAAGAAGTTATAACAAATAATACTTGCCATTTTATACATGATCATCAAAAATTATCCTGTTGGTGTATTTTAGATTTCATCGCCCATTAAAGAAACTGATATTATTAGACTGATTGAAAAATACATTTCAGTGCACAGAACATGAATAAGCTACACTTTCCATACATTTGAAAAACAGTACTTTCCTCCTATATTTCATGATAATTTTTTAATCTTGAAGAAATACTTTTCATTTTCTTTTTGTTGTATTTCTCGGCCAAAAATACAACGGTTCATGGAAGCGTAATGAATTAGTTTACGCGAAAAAATAAAAGTGATTTTATTTTTGCTTCTTTACCGTAACGATGAAGTCTTTGTATTTTACTTGATGAGCTGCGAGTGATCATTGAACGGTTATAATGTGTACATTCTTCAAAACTGTTTCGCATGTACGTACCTCTCACTGATTCTTGATCGGGTTATGTAAACGGACAAAAACTTCTGAAGATTGACTTTCATATTTACGTGATAAACATCTGACATTTTGCAGTTGACAAATTATTTCTAACTGAGTTTATTTTGGAAGTCTAGTTCGTACCACATAAACAATTCTTAAAATTGAATGCCAGCCTTTGCACATGTAAGATTAATTCTATAATTGTATGTGATCAACTAAAATTCAAGAAATTATCATGTATGCTTCTGAATATTGCACATTTATGAGCGTCACCGACGGGGGAACTGGAAATAGCGTCGCCTACGAAGACTAAACCCAGCATGGGAACATAATTCCTAATAAGAGTGTGCTCAAATTTCATCATGGCTAGTCTAAAATTTCTGAAAGGGAAAATAGAGCTCATTAGTGTATGGGATGCTGAGATGTGCGAAATAATCTTCATGTTTGATATTTTTCTCTTTAAAGATGGGAAAACAGTGGAGAGATTTGAAGAAATTTTGTTTTTAATAGACAGAAAACAACTTTTTCATTCGATGTCCTGAACATCATGCGACTCATATAATTTTCGGTCAAATATTTGTGCTGCTTAATTTTCCGTGATATTTCTCGTATTATGAAGAGGAAATATAGAAAGCGGAATATGACAAACTAAACAATGACTATGAAGATTTGGTAGTAAGGCGACTGAGTGTAGTCTAGCCTGGCCAGATTACAATTACATCATATTCCAATGATGTAATCGTTGTGCAGTTAAACACCTGAACACGTGAATACTTGTTAATTTGCACCTGACATGCATGTTTGTTTGTGTTCAATGGAGTCGTTACGCAGCTGTTTGGTTTTTAATAAAAAGATGACTACTAGTTCTATGACAGAAAATATTTTTTGATCCATTGAGCGTGAGGAAAAAATTGAATGTTTTGAACCTTAGCTTATGTCCTGAGTTATGTGAAAAGATGATATAAAAATTGCAAACTAATTTAGTAAACTGTCGCTTTATATTAAAATAAAAAGTAATTACCTATACACTGAAAACAATTGATAAGATGCAAATCTATTGTCAAACAATATCTGTATGGAAAATATAATAGAAACCGGGAACACAAAATTTTAATGTGTGAAGAAAATTTACTGCGTGAAAATTTTGAAATTAGTCACGTTCTGTTAAGTAGAAGTTAGCTGGTTGGCTGACCGGTCCATCTGCTGGTCACAGGATGACTGAGGTAGGACAGGATGATCTGAGACAGGATGACTGAGGTAGGACAGGATGATCTGAGACAGGATGACTGAGGTAGGACAGGATGATCTGAGGCAGGATGACTGAGGTAGGACAGGATGATCTGAGACAGGATGACTGAGGTAGGACAGGATGATCTGAGACAGGATGACTGAGGTAGGACAGGATGATCTGAGACAGGATGACTGAGGTAGGACAGGATGATCTGAGGCAGGATGACTGAGGTAGGGCAGGATGATCTGAGACAGGATGACTGAGGAAGAACCCAGTAAGTTAAGTGACTACTCAATGAAAATATAAGTGACTCTGAAACTATCGTATAAATAAAATTAGTTCTTAAATGGTGTGAAATGTTATCTATTATTACATGCTATTTAAAAATATATGTATGCGCTGGATATATACGTATATTATGTGTAAAAGCATTTGGAAAAAGTCACTGCGACTATAATAAAAAATAAATTGAACATTTTAATAAAGCCTATTTCTATTACACAAAGTCTCTTTCGGAAAGTTTGGTCATATAAAAAAATTAATTTAATTCATCTTAAGATAACGTATAGTCACGTGGAAGAATATTCAAAGCAGATATCAAACATTTATTCATGTCGTTGTGGTCTAAAAACCTGTTTCTTTAGTTTCTCTCATGACTCACTACCTCTTCTTGAAAGCCTCAAGTCGTGTTTTTCCTTCAACACAAATGAATGAGTGTACCCTGTGTGTGAAATGTGTACCCATGTGTGAAATGTTCACATGTCCTCCGCTGTGGACGACATTGTACCTAATTCTCGAGTTAGATGTCCTCCGCAGTAGCGCACCTTGTAGCCTTCACGAGCTGCCTGTTCTTCACTTGAAGCCTCCAGTGCAAGCCTGCACTCATCTTGTAACAGCTAGGCCGCTTCTCAACTTGAGGGCAAGCGCATAATTTCCCTAACTAAGCACTCTTAGCCTACCTTGTTTCTCATTCATGAGGGCAGTTGCGTTCCTTTGCCAGGGTTTCTGAGGTTAAACCGCACACTCATGTTTTTACACGCACTTATGAATATGCTGAAGTACACTACATGAGCTGTAAGAGTGTGGTCTCTTATCGGAAGTTTCATTTTAAAACGGTACGAAAACTTTCAAAATACTTTGCTTCAAATAATACAATATCGATTTATCTGATTTTACGAAATAAATTTCTTGAAACTGTGATGAAAAAGTAATTTCGTATATTTCACCTTTTCTGGGATATTCATCACATTGACACGTTTTTGCTAATTTTAAAGAACTATAAATGTTGTTGACTCTACTGACTTCATGTTGGTTCCTACACTCTAAAAAATAGTTATGAATAATGAAACAAAGAAGGTAAAGGAGGTAGCTATAGTCATCCATTACTCGATGTCTATTCGTATGAGAAGTAAAAATTGTAAGACTGCTGCTTCTGTCCGCCACTCCCACAGTTCCATCCATTTCCTCTTGACTCATACCGCCGTGTTGTATGCATGCATCTCATGATGGTCAGCCTAAACTATTCGCCTATGTGTAAATAAATATTTTCCTAAATAAAGAGTAGGAATAATTTCTTCGGATTTGATCGACCTTCTGACACATTAATCAACGAGAGCTGATAAGTTCCGTACCGGAACTTTTCATTTCGGTACGGAACATTGATTAAAATAAAGAAAATTTGTTGAAAGATTGATAAAAGGATAAGCCGTCCATAGTGCAGCTTGTTAGCTGACGTCTGAGTGAAACAAGATTTCTAGTAAAACAAAAAGACGAATTTTTAGTCCTAAATTTCGTCGCAAATTTTTCTTTCGAGGACAGCACTCGGAATTTTTTGCCCCGGTAAGGAATAAAAAATTCAAAAGCTAAATTAGTATCAACATAATTTTTTATTGTAGTTATCACAAATTATTTCGACGAATACAATTAATAATTTTCATAAGTTTTTGGCTACTACTACGGCAAAAATTTGCTGAAGAATAACCTTGAAAACTACAGAGAATTATAACACACAATTTTCATGTACACAATATTATCGCTGAAGTTTTTTCTCCGTTGAAATGAACTGCACACAATATGTTAGGACTACCATTGCTTGTATTCCGTTAGATAAATAATTGAAAGCACATGTAAGACCCTGTAGCCGGTGCTCAAACCTAGGGACGACTGCATTCAGCTCGTATCTTCAAATGGATGCACCAGGAAACGGCAATCCATTTAAGATCGAAGATAAACCCTCTGACTCTCAGGTGCTGGTCAGACAAGCCCTCACCTCGGCAGGCATCAGCAGAAGCTCACTCAGCAAAAACTCGCTGCAAATCTGTTCCATTAGAGCTTTTATTTAGTGAGCTCGCGAATATGAAAGAAATATTGTAGTGAATTTTTTTGTGAAACTGCGAAAATCTCAAGGTTCTGGATGTCCAAGGAGCAAAATTTAAATGTAATACAAAAGATGTGCACACCTACTTGTAGCTCACAGTTCACAGCAGGACACATGAGAGGATGCGTGAAATGATGCACTACCAATGTTATATTCTTATCATAGTAATCTACAATATGAAATAAATAATAACTCGGTAATTCATTGCATAGTGCAAGGAAAACTTACACGTGAAATTTTTTGAGGAGAATGGAAATTGTACAAATTGCCGACTTCAACTAATGATAAAACTAAGCAACGATGCACTTACTTCAAATTCTAAAATTTGAGACCTCTCACTTAGGGCTGGTCCTTTATTGTTCATTTACCAACTAATGGCTGAGAGCTACCATGTTTTATCGGTAAACTTTACATTGCGTAGCTCATATAGGGATTCTTTGTGAAAAATTGAAAATCTATGAACTTTTCTCACTACAGGACCCTGTAAAGGTAAGTTGGTTTGGCTATAATCTAAATGACTGGGCTGAATTTTGTCTAAACAATTTCCTTTAAGGGGAAAATGAACAAACACATTTGCCCGTCACAACATCTACTGTTAATGACCAGCCCACCATCAGCAGCATTGTTAGGAGTGTACATGACAAGCGTGAAATCCAACACCAATTAGTCTTTTCCTTTTGAGGCTCTGAGAGGTGCAGTTGCTTCTCAACTTGCCAGTCGACTTGCTCAATTGCCGACTAGGAGGTGTCCAAGTTTTTAATTGGATCTGAAATTTCACTCGTATAATTCATTAAGTTCATTCCTTATTTAATTTCTCGAGCATTGGTGTCCCTTTTAGTGCAAGGTCTGTTATTTATTTCAGTAGAAATGTTTGAATTTCTTAATCAGTTGCAGCTTATGCTTGTATGTTTGTCCTCCGTGTCTGAAGTTTTGAAGCAACGTTTTCAGTGCTATGTTTCTTGCAAATAAGTACTAAAGTTTGAACATATGCAGCAAGAAGTGCTGGAAGCATAAATTTCATGTTAATATGAACCTTGAATGTCGTCTATTCTTTCAAAGAGTTTTGTTGCTGGGTGAATGAAGTTAAATATATCTCTTGTGTTACCGTCATGCTCTGCACTCAGGAGTCTTTTTTATCTCGTAGTCACAGGTACAAAACACCATGTATGAGTATGTCCAAAAAGATACATATTGAATGTTATGCATACATGAAAATGAGAAATCAATTTGCTCAGACGCTGTTTTTGGTTTTTATTATAAAATTTGAGAGCGAACAGTTCAGAAGCTTTTAAGTCGAAGACCCAACAGATAAAGTACAGACACCAATCAGACTTGAGTATTTTTCCTCCAAAATATTTGCAATGAAGGACTCATTATCAGTTCTAACCACTTGATTTTAAGTTTTGAGCAAAATCCAGCTTGAATCTACTTACACAATTACTAACGAACCAAGGAACCACTTAGGAAAAGTAGTTGCTTGAGTAACAATACTTCAAATTCATTCTTTGTTGAGTGGCTAAACTAGTTGAAATGACCAGTGTTTCCATATTTCTTCATTAACATACGAAATTTGAGAGCTTAATATATTTTGTTGAAAAAATTTGGCGATTAGTTTAGGTAGAAAATCGTAACAAATGGTTGTGAAACTGTCACAAATGAACTAAATTAAAAACAGTAAATTTTGTTTCAATTTCGATTGAAATTGTTTTAGGTTAGAATTTATTGCAAATACACAAATAAAATTCAAAAAGGGTACTACGTTCCTTCATGATATTTTCACCTCGAAGCTAATAAAATACAGAGTCCATAATCTCTAAAGATAAATGCATGTGGGTATGGAATACTCGCATTAGCTTTAAAGCAGTAAAAACTAGGAGTTGTAATGTAAATCGAGCCATTTCCAGCCGAGATTGCATTTATCTTGCACAAACTCGTGGGCATGCATTCAACATTTGTTGAGAATCCTGAATGCTTCTGATAAAGTAGTCTAGACAGGCAGCAGGAAAATCTTGTATTTTTCCTTTCCTGTGCAAGGATAAATGTTCTTCCTGGAAATGACCAGTGTTTCCATGCAGTTTCAGTAAAATTATTGCCGATAATTCCCTCAAGCTCGTAAATGTAGTCTTCGTTTATTTATGTTTATGAATAATGCCCTGGAGTAGTGCCGACTGTAAAGAGGATTTAAATTGATGCAGCTAATGAACAGCCTATTTGTCCTGTGCGGTAGGATAGCAATTATCACAAGTATTTGTGACGGCCGTGATGAAATTTGTTATACTTTTGTTTCTGGGAAACTATAAAATAATAACAAGCGCAGTCTACTCTGTTTTTTAAATGAACATATTTCAACCACGATTCTATAACTATACGATTTATTACAATAAAATAAGAGAAGAATGTAAAATGAAACAGAGAAAAATAGTACAATTCGCAAAGAAAACTTAAAACAGAATTTAAGCTGCCTATAAATTTGAAACGATAGAAATTAATACTAGTTCTTATGACTCCAAAACGATATTTCATTCCTTACAGAAGACTCAAATCAGTTTTTTTGTGTATGAGCTTCTCCGAGCCAATTAGGATCTATGTATTCTGATTATCAGAAATATCCGAACATGGATCTGATAAACATGGTTTCGGAAAGTTATGTCGACATAACTATTTCACTGTGTTAATAAAAGACTGTGTAATTTAGAACGGTTATGCAGACCCATATCGTATGCCTAGGTAACTTAATTCATATTGTGTAAGTTGGTGCCGTATGACCGGCATTTTGTAGTAGGTCGTGCTTGTATTTTGTCAGACGTCGTCTTCGTTCAAACATGTCCCTGACAGTCGATCATCTAAGTTACGGTATCCCTGGCAGGTAATCCCAGTTGCCTGCTGTAATTCGCTGTTCAACGCTTTCTAGATATTGTTCAGAGACGCTAGCAATTTTTGGTAGTTAGGACGTGTGCAGAGAACTTATTTTTCACAGACAGGATCGTTTTTACAGATTCTGAGCTATCATTTTGCCTCTCTTCGTTCTCTAATTTTACATGTCAATGCTGAAAATTAAGAATAAGATAATCTGTGAGTTAAAACTTAATGGCCATTTGTGTTATGAAGTTTGTCATCCATCAGCATTTTCAGAGTTTAAAGATAATTTGAATGAAGATAGAAAATAAGCCAAGTTGCTACGTTTCTCATGATATACAATCGCGCGAAAACGCAGGAAGAAGTTTATTAAGAGCCTAGTAAAGAATCATGCTGATATCATACTGGCATGAGTGGGATAAATTGAAGGGGTCTGAGCATGAAACATGGTATGGTAGGACCGCTTAGCAATTGAGGATCGTTATTGTCAAAATTATTCGTCTGCTGCCTGTGACCCTGAAGCGTTGTGCTTCCAGATCATAGTCCTACTAAAATGGACGTTCATAGAGTTCTTTATCTACTCGGTTCATGGAATTAAGGATCTTGAAGTAAAGGTAATTCCAAGAAAATATTGCATATTTTACATATAAATGTTAAACTAAATCTCCACTTTACATGTTTGGGATGAATCATTAGCAAAATATATTTTTCTTATTTTCCACTGATATTTCAGAAAGTGTATGCACAGATTTTTTTTAAGTAATTCCTAAGTAAAGCTAATAGTAAGAAACCTATAACGAACAATTTCTTTCATGAACAGACTACAATAAAAAATGTAACTCCACTTGTACGATTAAAATTTATGAGAAATTTCGGTTTCATACTCATATCAAATACGGATCGAAGTTATTCGGTCCTGAAATAATTATAATTACAATGATGATTGTGTAACGCAACTTTTTTCCACATATTGTTACCCATAACATCATATTTATTTTAACATATTGAATACGAAGTTTATTTCAGTGAAACATTTAATTACACCATCATGTCTTTCATGATCGACTGAGAGAATGCCTGTGACCGTTACCATGAAGGGAAAAATACATAGAACCGGTTCTCTACTTCACTAGTGAACATCAATACATTCTTGTGATTCTCCGAGTGAGATAAGTATTCCTGAAACCTATAATTAGTTTCCCTATCATATACTAAAAGTCACCAAGGGGAATGATTTCGTATTCATTGCGAATTTGTATTCTTGATATTTTGGATTCGCCAGTACCAGCAATCGCTGTCTCTCGTCCTTGACGTCTCACTTTCAAAGGGTTTTGCGAGGGAACTATTCCCTTCTGGGTGAGAGAAAACCTTTAAAAACCACTGGAACTGGCATATTAAATGAGGAGCATCCAACTTCTATGAACGACTTTATTAGCTCTTTTTCTCCTTTTCAATTTAAAGGAAGCCTTCATTACGGCAGAAAGACGATGAGAAATAAGATTTATCGCAGGCTTCCAGTAGGCTTCTCAAACGAACTCTCGCACTGGAATCCAGCATTTCACATCGATGTCCTTCAGAGTCTCATAGAAATTCACGTAACAATTATTTAGATGTAGATGGGTTGGAAATAAACATGGGTTGGAAATGAATATGGGTTGGTAAATGAAAGTGTTTGATGTTGAATAAGAGCCTAGAACTAAACGAAGAGTAGAAATGATTGAAAGTTTTAACATAAGCTGGCTGATTGTATGTGTTGGAGTAGTAAAACTCGCAGCATGTATGTGTTTAAAACAAAAGAGTTGAAGATACAGTTGTGGTTATGGTACAGGAATGAGAAAGAAAAAAGGAGAATACTTAGTCCAAAAAGAAGATATGGGCCTTGTTTACGAGTCAGAGGGGATGGATGAGCGGAGATAGTAAGAAAAGTGCTGAATGGGAGAAATATGCCTGGGAAGAATGAAATAGTTTGCGTCAGAGACGGTGCAGAGCAGGTAATGACACTTAACTATTATTTAATTCAGTTCGATTAAGACTTTGTATTGCTCTTTGCCTCTCCAGTCAAAAAATGATCATAGGTTCTTAAAGGGAAATATTTAGCATAACCTGACCGAGGTGACCGTGTGAGAACTACCGAGTACTGCAATCAAAGACTGGCTGGATCCGTGAACAAAATGAACGATGCGTTATTGACTGGATGCATCTGTTAGTTACGGTGTAAATGCATTCACTCAATTCAGTTACAGCATGAATGCATTCACTCAACATAGTTATGCCGCAAATGCATTCACTCAACCTTGATTTTGCTTCACTGTAGGAGATATTGTCGAATAACATTTTTGCTTACAATAGACTTCCAGAATACTTGAACAACCTAATGCTAATTAGTCGTAGAGTATAAAATTGAATCTGATGATTGTAGCGGTTCAGTATTGATAAAGTTTTGATATGTGATAAATTTTCCACGTAGAGTAGCGTTTCGCCTAAGTTTATGTAGGCCTTTTCTTCACACAAGGCCCAAGAAAATCCTTTTCATGAGGCAGAGCAAGGCACTGCTTTGCTGTGTACATTGCAGGCTCCTGCGACCACATTACCTGCTGGCATCAGCAGAGCGACAGCCTCTGGCTCTCCCGGAAATTACGGTGCAGCTTCTATGAATTCATTTTTGGGGGATGAGGAAAGAAATACGCTGATGAGTAACAGCTTTGTTGACACGAGTCCAGATTAGCTTTGTTATGAGTTTGAGTTTCGAATTTAGTCAGCCAATAATACACAAAAATATTTAGGTACTGATTTCGTTCTTTGTATGAAAACGCATTCCATCGTTTCAGTAAGAAAGGCATTCATTTCACCATCTACCTAGCCATTTCTAAGGTCTAGGGTTGGTTATTTGACCACCGTGAAGGCAAGCTCATTTCTGGTGTCTGGTGGTTCATCAGTAGCAACAGGTGGTTGAAACTCATTCCTCTTATGGTAGACTTGCCTCGGAGGTAGACTCACTGAGGAGGTAGATGCACTGCAGAGGTAGACTCACTGTGAAAGTAGGCTCCCTAAGGAGGTAGATGCACTGAGGAGGTAAGCTCACTGCAGAGGTAGACTCATTAGGACCAAAGGCACGGCTAAGGAGCAGGAACGACATATGGACTCTTTCTATAGCCCATACTTTCTACATCATTTTTGCATCAGCTCTTCATCTTTAGGAAGGCAACCATTGGCTGGGAAGGAAGATGGCGATTACCTTCCGTTACTCTGATTATCACTATGATTCAGCTCATGGTGCATTCATCATTTTGAAAGCAAAATATAAATATAATTTTTGCGGGGGAAACTTAAATGGTATTTGAAACGGCTATGTTTATTTTAACATAGCTATTGGTAAAAAAAGGCATAGGAACGGTAAAAAGGGTTGAATAATTATTATATGGTAGGTAAGGTACTATATCAGAACAAAAAAACTCGAAAAACCTTACACTTTCAGCTAGAGAGAGAGTCCTTTCATGAAAAAAATTCCTCTTTTTTACACAACTCTTATAACACAGGAATTGTTACAGTTATTATTTTAGTACATGTTATTGTTTTCCCTATCCCAGCATGGAAAAAGATAAAATTTGCAATAATCTGAATAACGAATATGGCAGACATGGAAAAAATGAATGCATGGAATTTTCCAAATGACGAACAAAAGTTGTTTATTTTGCAATCGACCTGAAGAATGTTTCGTAACGATGTAACGCATTTCTTCTTTTAGTCTACGTATACCACAGTTTTGCATTTTTGAAGCCATTTGAAGAAGCTACAAGTTCATTTTGACATCTGTTCTTCCACATTCTGTTTTCGAAAATTAACCCTCTCAATTTCTCAACTTTTGTGTTGAAAATGCAACGGAAACTCCATTTCACCAAATCTTAGGACTGCGTTCAGTCTCACCAAACCTTATGTTCCCTGGATTCTGGCACTTGCATGATTGCAGAACACCAAGTTTCCCTCCACCTCGCGTTCTCCAAGCCTTACGAAGAAAATGCCCCTCGTTTTGAGTCTCTTGATTGCAGATCGTTTGAATCGTTTGAGTCCAAGTTGACATCTCATTTGGTCCTTCGATTCTAGGCAATTGTGGGATACAGAATCAAGAAAAGTTTGGTCTGTAGGAGTTCTTGAGTGATTACCACGAAATACGGATTTTCAACTTTATATTGTTTTTACTGAATGTTCTTTTGGTTAGCAACAGATGTTTTCATCTAACTTGTGGAGGATTTTTGTGCTGTAGCTAAAACACATACAGTTTACGTAATTTGAGGCAAGTACATATGGTTTTCGTATTAAGTCTAAAATGCATCCAATTTTGATATTGCAACGCGATTATAAATTTAGTATAAACAAAGTATTCTCTTGATTATCCGTTATATTCAATAGTCATTGATTGCAAATAAAAGCTGCGAATAAATCATTTTATACGATAGATGGACTGGACACTTCACTAAAAGTTAGATTGATCCTAAATAAAATTGATCCTAGGGAATGAAGAGAGCAAAAGGGGTCTGAACTCATCAGCACAGATGGAGGGACAGCAGACAGAGATGGTATCTGCTTCGACAGCTAGGACAGCAGGGTAATAGATTGAAGGCTTATTACTAAGCTTAGTAACTGAGCTCATCAAGGCAGAGCTTACCTACTGGCAGGTGCCCGTGGCAGATGATAAGAGTGGGCAGCTTAGGAACTGAACTCATCAAGGTGGGCAGGTGTAGATTTTATTGCACACACTGGCATGGTCGTGATGCTGATTCAGTGTTGGAGGAGGGGCTTTGGGGAAAAAAGATTGGTTCACAAATAGTAGCTTACACTCTAGCTAGGGTATAATGATGAAGACTAGAGCATATCATAACGACTCCATGCCTCAGTATTGTCTGTTTGCAACGTCCAGTTATGTCTAGTGCAGCTGTCAAATCAAACAGTCCGTGGTTTTGCTTCCAACCGATGCAAGCTGAAAAATACCTAATAATATGAATGAATAAAATTATTTTTCATTTTCTGAGTCATACGACAAATTTCAATAGGGATGTACCGAAGTGCACTTGCTTCGTTCAATTTAACTAGGTAATCCATCATTATTGGAGGTTAACAATATGTAACGGATGGTGACGGCCATCTAATACTAAGAATGACCGTCGTGTGTTTCTATATTTATATATTTATATATTTATATGTTTCGTGTCACGCTCTTAAGAAAAGATAGGAAGAAATTAGCACTGGCGGTCTTGGTTTCAGTTCACTTGTAAATTAATACACTCATTTTGGCTGTACAAGTGCACTATAATAAGACACTTTCAAAAAAATTAGAGAGATCCAGAGCCTTATATACTCGAGTCTGTATCGTGGATACCGAGTTCGGCGGGGTATTGCATATTACAATATACATACACAAGCTCGCAGTTGCTTTCAGTAATGCTGAATTTCTGTATATAGGACATGACACGAATGGCTATAACTACTTCTATTGAGGCTCAAAAATACTGTATTCTAAGTGTTTATTACTGTAACAAGAAAAATAAGTTACCTTTGAAATAAGCTTAGGCATGGCAACACCACTCGAACGAAAAAAAAGAATGAATCGAGAGCGAAAAAGAAGAGCGAGAGAAAGATTGTCTCAAGAACAACAAGCTGTTGTAAGGCAACAGAGGCAGGATCAGTATGCAAGTGCAGTATGCATTGCGTTCTTATGTGTAATTTTATTTAATATCTTTCCAACAGTATTTGCCATCATTTTTGATGGCACGGGTACACTAGTAAATATTTTATGAGTTACAATTAAATCAAGTAGAGAAACAATAAAATAATTCGAAAGCGAAATCCTTGAAAGCATTTGCGAGTACGTGAGCTTATACAGCAAGCAATAAAATCGATATTCTTACAATTTTGATTATTGCTCAGTGTCTCGGAAACCATTCATATAACATACGAGGTAAACTACATTTATTTTATGACATCGTTATTGAAATTCACTAATATTGAACGTGAAGGAGCTTTATGTTGTAACCTGAACATATAAGAGATGTGATAGTTGTGTTTAAAATGAGGAATGTGTAATAGACATTCATACCTGAAAGATTTTAGGAGAAAAATAAAGTTACAAGCTGGCGTCGTTGATGGACCTTCACTTCACGATAGAAAACTCAATCTTCTCGTGAAAAATTGGTTGGTTGGTATACAAGTTGGTTTCAGTAATGCTGAATTTCTGTGTCTAGGATATGCCACGAATGGCTATAACTACTTCTATTGCGGCTCAAAAATACTGTATTCTAAGTGTTTATTATACACTAGATTTGCCATCATTTTTGATGGCACGGGTATACTAGTAAACACTTAGAATACAGTATTTATGAGTTGCAATAGAAGTAGTTATAACCATTCTTGTCATATCATAGATACAGAAATTCAGCATTACTGAAAGCAACTGCGAGCTTGTGTATGTATATTGTAATATACAATACCCCGCCGAACTCGGTATCCACGATACGGACTCGAGTATATAAGGCTGTGGATCTCTCTATTTTTTTTAAAGTGACTTATTATAGTTTAATTTTACAGCGGAAATGAGTGCATTAATTTACCAGTGAACTGAAACCAAGACCGCCAGTGCTAATTTCTTCCTATTTATTCTTAAGAGTGTGACACGAAACATATCTATAAATAAATATCTAAACACACGTCGGCCATTCTTAGTATTAGATTAGATGTAGATATAGAAAAATGCATTAAAGATTTACAGCGAATTATTATTTTTTAAATAAATACTTTTTATTAATTTCATTCAGAATTTAATTCAGAACTTCATTTCTGCATCTTATCCACCGATAACATGGTTCAGATACTACCCGTTGAAATTCCTTGATTTAAAAGTAATAAAATTAGGGATCTATAAAATAAAATACATTTTTCAGTTTTACACGTGAATATTTTTCATCAATATATGCAGAACTTACATTCTGTACCTTCTCTATCGATGACATGGCCGTGTAAGAAAAACAAGCTCATAACGAAAAAAATTGCGCATTTATAGTGATCTGGTGCCCTCGGTATCCACAATACAATGCTTATAATACATGCACTACCGTTTTGATTTCAGTTCAATAATTTTTTTTCAGTGACAGATAGGAAGTAATGGGACGGACACACAGATAGAGAGATAGAAAGAGAGGGAGAGAGAGAGAAAGATACACTGTCTATTATATACGTAGCAGGAGCTTACTTGTATCATTCTCAGTAGTTTTTTGAAGTGTTGCGACTCACGATTGGAAATAAAGACTGAATTGTGTAGTACTCATAACAAAAGGATACAATACAAGTACACTCGAGATGGATTGGTAGAAGCATATTAATAAGGCATCTACATAATAACGAGGCTTTGATGAAAAAGTCACAAAGGCTGGGAGGCCTATGAAGTGAATCAAGACGTGTCAATATTGGCTCTGGAACTAACGTGTTGCTGTGGTGCCCGACTTTGTCGATATCGACATTGGAATGTTGATGCGAGTGTCAACATCATTTATTGAAATTGCTTCACAGTAAAAGAACCCACCTTGTTCATTATTCAGCAATCATAGACTTCAGTTGCGTATTTCCTATGGACTTCTTCCCAATGATTTATTCTTCTGTAATGAAGTTCTCTTGAAATGAAAGTAGGAGAGAAACTAGCTAATAAAGTCCGTCATTGGTGTTGCAGCGCTGCTCTTCATTGAATATGCCGGCATATCCTGCACTAGAAAGAAGTTTTGTTCTCGCGGGAAATTATTTAAAGAAGCAACATCAAAGCATCAGACGTCGGCTCATAGAGCTTCTTCTTCTCTGTACTGAGAGAAATTAATAGCAAAAGGCGACGAACTCCACCTTATTACAAAATTTCACTGAAGGACGTGGTTAATTACACTGTAATATAAAAATTGCGCATCATTATTTTGCGTTCAAATTTTATCAAACTAACGAACACAAAATGTTTTTGTGAAATCTCTGTAAGATCGAATAAAATATTTACGAGTTGATTGCGAACGTAAGACGGAAAGGAGGACTGGTAGATCAGTATTTACTGGAATAACTAGGCTTTTTAGCGGGAGTGAGGACATATTGAAAATATTTAATTCAACACTTTTTAGTCTATACTTATTCCACAGATACAGTTAAAATCTGATGAAAGGAACTATAAAATATGGGGAATTCAAATTTTCTTATAATTTGATAACACATATTTCTTGATTAAGAATGAAAATTTAAAACGAAATGATTAAAGATGCTTTTTCTCTACGATTTTCATTCGCTACGAATAAAAGATGCTGCTAATTAAGTTCTTCAAATTCTGCAGCAGTGAACGTACATCAGTAAAATTCACAGGAAACTTTCATTCAAATCTTTCTTTAATTTACCACAACGCATTTAGTTTTTATAAAAAACGTATTGAGTAATTCTTATTTGCTGTGAATTCGCTATGGGTTCCAAGTAAGTTGATATGCTGGACATGCACATCTTGTAAACAATTTCGTGTAAGAATACACATGAAGTATAAGTAAAAGTACACTGGAGGAGTACGTCGTAGTACACACATAGAGTATGTAAGAGAGGGCACGAAAAATCAGTAAGGAGAAGTGCACACGAAGTGTAAGTACGAGTACACGTGAGAACTAAGTAAGAGTGTAAACGAAGAGTTGGTAAAAACTACTCATGAAGGGCAAGTAAGAGTACACACGAGGTTCGCATAGAGAACTCGCATTCATTTTCACAATGAGTCAGAACTTAATGAGTTATGCGTTACAGATTAGACTCATTAAGCTCACCGTTGTGTTCTGCTCTTGCATTCAGTGTAAGAGAGTTCTTTTTCTGAAACCCTGGTCAAGCAGATAGTTAAAAATTATGCAAGAGTTTTGGGTTGAGGGGTTTGTGTGCTTCTCAGAGCCAACCTTGCTAACGTTTACGTGACTGGTTTCGTAATTTCCTGTCTCTTGTGTACAATGTACTCTAGAATTTAGGCATCAGATTTAGAAATATTTTATAAGGACAGTTATTTCATTGTACTGAATCCATATTTCTGCCACTATACACAAAAAAGCCACCTCTGTGTCATCAGGATTTTGTTTCTGTTTTATCTAAACTGCACGCAATGCTTGCAACAGTTTGTATATATCTTCTTATGTGGTACAATACCTTCTATGGGCTACATTATGTAATTTCGTGCGGTATAATAATTCCTCTACACTGTATAGAGGACATTAATCTGAGGACTTCAGTGGTCGAAAACAAAGTTTGAGTACTTTGAGAACATAATTGATGTGGCTACCTAACGCTTTAAAATAAGTTATTCTTAAATAATTTGACATGGAACGTCAATATTCCAATCACGAATAGCAAACATTGATTCAATAGTCGTTATTTTCATTCTAAATAGTTAGAGCTACTATACATTGTCTGAACACTGAAGCTTATCGCCTCAGTTTACTTTAATGTTTCTTTGGATGGACTGTGAGAAAAGATAACATGGGTTTTACCCAGTGCGGAGACATTACATAAGTTTTTATTTCAATCTGAAATTTTTAAAATTTCTTCATAACGTTGAGTGCACTTTTGATCCTAGCTTCAGGAGTCGCTGTCGCGTTAACACAGCAGTGGAAGGAGCAGCTCTACTGAAGAAGCCCCGCTTTCTGCTGTTTACCGCGCACTTTGGTGGCCGTGTAGTGACAATAGTACTGTATATGCACGAACATTGAATTGATCGTACGAGGATTGTTTTTAAAGTAAGTACTGTTTTGAAATTACTTTGCTGCAGCGCCACTATCTGTATTTGCTGCATGCACGTGGTGTACCACACTCTGTTGGTAAGCCACAGACGCCAGTACAGATGCATTCACGGGGCATAAGTTTATTGTGAGTATTGAAATACTTCCTTTGATTAAGAATCCCGCCAATTGTGAAATACGTCCAGTGATTTTTTTTCTTAGTGCTAAAAGCGCGAAATGGCTGAAATTTATTGTCAGATTAGTGAAGTGTATGAAGAAAACATTATGAGCAATGGGATGGTACAGAAATGGGTGAGTGCTGAGTCAAGGGATTGTTTCACTTCATGACAATGCTCGTCTACAGGCGGCCAATCAAACTCAAGTGCTGATTCGATCATTCGGCTAGGAACAACTTGATCACCCTCTGTACCATCTCGATCTAGCACCCAGTGACTACTACGTGTTCCTGCATACGAAGAATCATCTGCGTGGTCACAACCACGTATAATTATTCGTTGATTTGTATCTAATCAGCTCATCGTGATACAGGTGAAGGATTTTGCGTAAATTTTCCATTTTTCAGTAGTGTTCAAAAATGACTCAATCCTACTAATCTGAAATTGAGAACTAATGAAGAGAAGGCTGATATCCATTTATTAATTACGAGGTCATTTACTCCGCGGTAATCATGCGATTGATTAGTTTAGTAGTCCTTCAACCGTAAAAATTATCGAGCGTTAAAAAGCTGATCGAACTCCTATATTTATTTCTGAGATGGCGGAATTGCAATGCCTCTTTATCAGGCCTTATGTTTGGCTACAGAACAGTTTACAAAACAGACACCTTTGTTGCAAACAGAAGTAAAACGGACGTAGTTCACACTGTCAGAAATGACTGTTATTTTTATTCGAATTTTAATTAGAAACAACTATAGAATGACACAGTCTTGAAAAGCTTCAAACCCATTTTTATTAAACTTTTTATTAAAGTGACCATTTTTAGGCATAAAACTCTTTGAATCTTCATTGAAGAATTAATCCAAATTTAACATGTTCCCAGGTTGCTCACCCATGGATTTTTTTGAGTTATTCATAGCTAATGTTTTTTAAAATTGTATACTTTATCCCTCTACTTGAAGAAGAAGTGAAATGTTCTTTAATTTCATAATTACTCTGCTTTAACTTCTTATTCATGCCTACCTCGTTCTGTGTTACTGCTTCGTCATACGTTAAGAATCAAAGTACATACCCAAAAAAATATTACCTTGTTGAGATAGTGATCAAAGAAAGGGAAAGCACGCCTAATTATATGAAGTAAACTGACCTTAAAAAAGATTTCAATTGTTTGAACAAAAGGAACAGAAACCAAATTGGTAAGCCGAAGCAAGACTCAAAATTCTCGTCGATTATTTTTGCTCACTCTTACAAAAACTTGATTGCCAGGCAATCTAGAAAATCAAACCTCACTTCACTTGTCAAGAAATTAATTGATTTCACCAGTTCGTAGAAAATTCTGGCAAGCCTGCTTGATTCCTTAGCAAAAGCTAACGGACGTCAAGGCCAGCAGCTGGGGTCGTTAATTCCGATATTTTGAGACGTGAACGCTGGATTTTATCTCAGGGACGTCGATACAATCTTTGGAACGTGACTGGGGCTGATATCTCTTTTTTAGATTCCTTGTGATCTTGTTTTTTACTATGTAAGTTTCAGGTCAATTTAGTGACACAGAACTGCATTACTGAGGAATTTCAAGGCAAATTCGCTATTTTGACATTTAAATCTACGCATTTGGTTAAAATTTTCTTCAAGATTCCCGTAAACTAGGAGACAAAAATCATCATCTGATCTTAACAACTGAGCAATAATCGTGTTGAAATATGGATTCTTAGTACATCATTAGAACAGACAAATTATATGCACAAAGTGTTTTTTTACAGTAAGCTAAAACAAGATTTATAAAAGCATACTGGTATTTCTATGCTGAATGGTTATTTTAAACTGACATGTCGGCCAGTTGCATCAGCGGAATATTTGAACTATCTGTTTCTTATAGATCAGTACAGCAGTTTTGTTCTTCTGCAACAACCGCACGAGAGTTAAAATGAGAAACAGGCATTAGTCAAATCGGAATGGTGTGAATCCCTAACTTGCACTGAAAAATATGAGAAAAATTTACGCTTGTAGTATAATGTATTTGCGCCTGAGAGTAAATTTTTCCCTTATGCTCAGGTTGAATATGAGCCCCAAGATTTGTTTGATTGCTGAAATATATCTTGAATTAACACGTTCAATTAGTATTATGGTGCTCAGCTATACTCAAACTCAGATAAAAGAAGCTGTGCTCTCAACCTCTAGCATGGCCAGAACATAAAACGAAAGATTTCCTTCACCTTACGTATTCAATTATACCTAAATTTGCAAACTTGATGTCTTCAGTTTCAAGGGAAAGGGAATCACTAAATCGACATTGATGAGATAATCAGGTCCCAATAAAGGGTTTCATTGTACGGAGTTTGCAAAAGTTTTCACTTCAGGGCAGACATTAAATCTAATTTATAAACGTTGGAGCTGACACTTTATGGCCAATTTGGTTGTAGGACGCGTGTTGTGTAATTTGCATCGAGGGTGAGACGGTAGCGACTGAGAACGTGGTGAGCAATTTGTGAGGCGGACGGGACTTTGAAGGAAGGGAGTGTGTGAGTAGTTCGTATTTTAAACTATCAGACGGAATGAAATGCATACTGGGGAATTTGTACAAACTGATAGACATTGTGTAGAGACAATGTGTGTTTTTTCATTCAATCTTGAAAAGAAACTCAAGGAATTGGTGCAAGTAGTTTAATTTTTATTGAAAAACTAACTGAATAAACTAATTTCGAGCTCTGTCAAAAATGATATTAAATTACAGAGGTAAAGCCTTTTACTAAGTTTTATTCAAATTTAATTTACCATCGTAAGTAGGGTTGAAGCACAAGAGCATATTACGCGTCTATATGTTCTACCCTGTTAGATACAGCGATGATGAGAAGATTTAGCTGTACAAAATTAAATGGATAAACACGATTCTGTGCGTGCAAAAGCTAAAGAATTATACAAGAACTAGTAAAATAAATTAGCTGACAACATTGTGAGTAAGAATTACAGTATCTCAGTGTTCAAAAAATATAATCGTTCTACACACTGGTTCTATTTGGGTGTTATCATTGATCGGAATGCAATACTATTGATTAAACAGAAAGAAACATTGATGGATTAATGGGAAATAAAACATATCCATGCAATCTGTTTCCAGTAAAAATAAATAAGCAATTCACAGAACAGAGATGTAGTACTAGAACATAAAAAGGTTCACCTAACAGTTTATCTTGGATCAAGAACATATGCTTGTGAAAAGTTTTGGCAATCTCAGATACATTCAGTATTCAGGGTGAAGGCAAGAAGAATATTGTAATAAGTATTCATGATAATTCCAAGAAAACCTAAATAAACGTTAAATAAATACTTGGTTTAAAATCACTAGATTTGAACATGTTTCAAAAGCAATCATAAATAGATACTTAAATAATTGGTGTAAAATCCATCGATGATAAACGATTTTTTGACTTTGCTCCTGTAATTAGATACTTAAACAGTGTGTGTAATAAGTGTGAATTTGAGATAATTTGTTTAATTAATGTCATCACCAAAGACTTAAATATTTGTTATGAAGTTCGTAGATTTAAAGGAGAACTTCTCAAATATTGACTCATAAAGATACTTAAATTTTCTGTGTAAAACTCGTACAGTGAAGGAGACTTAAGTGCTCTGATCAAGTTTTAATACTAAGAATAGTTTTTGAGAAACATAGATATGATGATATCTTCTTTCTGAAACCCTAGATTGGACATTATGTTCTGGTAGTGATTAAATCGCTAAAAATGATTGAAACACGCGAGGGATCATTCTAAGAGCTGTTAATTGGATTTGAGTTATATATGATGATTTACTTGGACTTGTAGTGGAAATATATTTATGTTTTAGTGATACATTTAGCGAAAAATATGAATGTTTGTTCATCATGTACATACGAGAATAAGAAATTATATACATAGAATGTGTGCATATACATTCCTCAGTTGGAAAGAAAACATAGCGTTGATACAAAACGGGTTTAATCCGTTCACTTTCTACCTAAATGTCTGACATGATATGGTTTATACAAGAACAGATGACGTGAATGGTTTACTCAAGATTAGATGACAGTGTGGCTAAACTTTTAAAAACCTGGACAATGAAAAATTAATTGATACAATCATTTCTATCCATTTATTGCCATAGTTATATTTACGCACACCAATTTGTTCACAAAATTAAATAGCCAACAACTATATCCAATCGAATATTCAGACTGGAAATGAATGGATTAAAACCATTTTAAGTAAAATTACTGTGTATTCCAAAATTAGTTCTGGCACGAGAAAAAAAATTGCATGTACCTGAAGAAATAGAAATTACTTTCATGATCTGCTTTCTATCTTCAGAGTCTGCTTGAAAATCAACTACAGAACAATGAAAGCGTCTGTAGACAGCACAACTGAGGCTAGGAAATTTTGACCAGCAAGTGACGACAGAGAGAAGCACCATCATTTCCCCTTCAAGCTGACGAGATCAATCGGCAGAACCCAACGCAATCTATAAGACGCTGGAACTTGAGAAAAAACTTCCAGCGATGGCTATCCAAAAAGCAATGAAAAAAGATCAAAAAGAAAATCGCACGTGAGCCTGTTGAGGTCCTTGCTTTTCTGCGTCTTAATGTTAGAAAGTTGGAGATACTGAAGCAAAAGTTATCTGAAATAATGATAGGGTAATTTTGTTTTTAAAACAGAATTTTGCAATTTTTAATTCTAATTTATAACTTTGATAAAGAAAGCTTTTCATTTTGAAATAAGAACACTTCTGAATATTCACAATTCATAATATGAAAAGGATTAATATCATACTGTAAATTCAATTTTCCATAGGGAATTTTTAAATCTAAAACAAAAATTTGGTCTTGATAATGATTTTCACCTTCGGACACCAAATGATCATAAGGTGCTATTACTCGACCCTGCTCGACAGGGATAGAAAACTAATAACAGCTGCTGTTTTGTATGGTTTGAAAGGAAAAACCTCTAAATTCTGTATGAATATATTTTGTCAAGAAAGGAACAAATTTACAAGATCACTGAAGCTTATCAGTTTACCTTCCAGTTTGATGGAGACGCGCTTGTGCACTTTACAAGAGCTAAAATTTTGGAAAAATATCACCAACATCTTACACACGAACTAAATTTTAAAAGTAGGCTAGCAGTCGCCTCTTGAGATTACGACACGCAATTGCAAGAAAGATTTGAGTTATTATTCGTAGACGCAAGAATATAACTTTAATCATCCTATTGTGATGATAACGACAAGTTGCGATAATAAAAACAATAATAAAAACCTCAATTAGAAATAAGAATGACATTAGATGGTGTTAATATTATTCAACGGACTGAAATGTTTGAATAGTTTTCCTAGAGAAACATTTCTCCTACCTTTTACTCGTTCATGGCCCTACTTTAATTTCTGATATATTACCGTTGAATTCTGAAAACTAGGGTGGTCAACGCAAAGCTCTTTACTGATTCATGACTAAATAAATAACTTTATTAACATTTTAATTAAGGCGAGAATCCTACCAACATTCGTGAAAGTTATTTCAGCGTGATGAGACTCACATTACAGATGCATAACAGAGGTAGGCTGTGGTGTGGTCATTGGAGCCTAGTGGATCTAAGCTCAGCTACGGCGGTGAGACTTGGACTTGATTAAGAAGTATTGTTTTTATAATAAAAATGATGTAATCATTTACGTGATACAGGCTTTTGGAATCTTAGTAGTTTCATAAGACATGATGATCTGAATTGGAGTAGAGAAAGATAATGGTTTAAATTATTTCGCAATTATATAAGTGGAAAACTTTAGAAATTGTCTCAAACAGATAATGCTAAGAACATTTCTTTTGGGCGCTGAATGCTTCCTGCTGATATTATACGTTAGATGCTACATGCTCAGATTTGTATACCCTTAATACCATTAAACAAACGAGCACTTAAAGACAAATTTGCTAAAGGCGTATACATTTTTCCATCACTAAGTACAATCTAATTCATCTGTTTTTATTATATTTTGAGTCTGTGTATCAAACCTGTTATTATGGACATGAAGGAGCTCTAGGAAAAATTGCAAACTAATCATAAAACCATATTCACATGAATTGTGATAGACTAGAGTTATCACTTCTGTGCAGTAACTAATATATTAAGAAAACATTTAGAATATTGCTCAACCGAAGAGAAATAATTCTATTTGCCAAAAAACACTTTGTCAAATTATTTCAACGCTATGCATCTGCTTGTTTGGACGGAGTTCTACGGTTAGCTAACAGCGAAAAATCTTTGAAATATATGTAAAGAATCATAAAGCCATGGAAGTACAAAACCTAATTTTTCATCAAAGGAACAGAAAAAAAATCTTTAGGTTATGGAACAGTTTTATGTATTTTTAAACATGTGAAAAAGCAATCCATGTTTTAATGGCGTATTTTTTTGTTTATTATAGATTTTTTCCCAACTGAAACTCATTAGAGTTGTAAAACTGAAATTATTCCTAATTGAGGACCAATGTAATAAAAAATTCTCAAAATAAACGAAATGTATCGAGAACTCCAAACATTTTTGTAAAATCTACTTACAAATGTTAAAATTTAAAGAAAGCATTTTCAAAATATTTTCTTCTTTTAGTTCTTGAAACAAAATGTAATAAGAAAAAAGCAACGTCGAATTCAAAATTTCAAGAAATAATTTGGAAATTACTGTGTAATTTAGAGAGCTCGGCCATCAATGTTGTGAACAAAATTACATCTACTGTGCAGTAGAAACTCTTCACAATAGAGCGTGTCAAATTGAAGCTCAAGTCTGGCTTGCTGAACATTGCCTCGATTACTACTAGAACCATCTAAGATTCAGCCATCATTATACAGTACTAAATTCTGTGTTGTAGAAGCACCTTGCTGCCCCAAACCCAATAAATCCCCTTACTGCTACGTGGGACTGCTGTCATACTGCACAGATCACACAGGCTGGCAGATGAAAGTCCTCTTCCATGACTCAGCATTTTGAAGCCTCGAGTTGCACTACCTTTGCTCCAGAGGTCGTACCTGAAAACGAAAAACTTTTGCTTTCACTGAATTACTGGAATACCCATGGAAGACAATTCGATGGAAATAAATAACGTATTTGGCGAATGTTATCTGCATATTGAAAACATTTCTTCTCTTTTTTAGCAGCTGTAAAATACATTTTCCTTATTTTTAACATTTCAAGTTTAAAGGTCGATGAAAACTATGAAGCTCATTCAACTTGACACGAAGAGATAGTTTGTATGTAACAAGGGCAATCGTACCTAAATTAATATTTTTTGATACAATATTTACTTCAAAACGTCAAAAAATTTAAAGACTGAAAATTTGAATAAAAACATAAAATTTTGCTTTCTGACATTCCTAAGCTATACACTTTTATCTAAGACAAGGTATCATATCTACGAGGCAGAAATTATTGAAAATTTTCAGTTGTTCTAACGACCAGTTCTTATGTAGCTCTAAATAGTTCCCATGAACATTCCACGCTTAGATTAGAATAATTTAAGATCTATCTACTTATATACACAGTAGACAGTGTATCTCCATCTCTCTACCTATGTGTGGCCGTCCCATTACTTCCCACCTATTATTAACGAAAAATTATTGAACTGAAATCGGAACAGGTATACATGTATGTATTATAAGCTTTATATTGTGGATTCCAACGGCGCTGGATTCCTATAAAACGCGCTGTAATTTCCCATTGATAGCCATCTTCTCCTACAAGGCCATGTTATCAGTAGATAAGATACAAAATGAAAGTTGTGTTTAAATTCATAAAAAATATTCATTTAAAGCACAATGATTCGTCGTAATTCTTTAATACAGTCTTCTACATAATAATTTGAAATTAGTCAAATCTTAACAGTAAAATTCTCATGTGAACTATCTAGTACTATTATAATAAGTCTGCCTTGTACAATACTCTATAAAATTTCATCGTTATTAACGCATTTGACACACGCAATGAATTGATATACGTATTGGAATTAGTCCTAAATCAAAAACAAACAAATCGTTTTTATTTCCTTTATATCTATAAGCATCAACACTGTATTATAAAACGCAAGGTGTCTCCTTAAATAAATAAATTTTTACATTTTCTTTGTGCGTAATTTTCCCTATGTTATTACAATAGGAATCTCCCTTAAATACTGGTAGTTAAATCCATAGAATTTCAGATGTATATAGATTCATAGCCGCTGGAATTGAATCCGTAGACTTTCTGATTAGGTCTGAGAATCTGTTGCTTTAAGTTCATCCTTCAAATGCATGATATTAATACCCGTTATTTTTAATTGGCATACACAGTAGTATGAGAATAAAGATCATTGGATATAGTCGATGATTCTTTAAAAATAAATCAAAATTACTTTTCTACATTATTAAATCAATTGAAAAATTAACATCAGACTATTCTTAAATTAAGTACACATTTAGGATACTCCCATATATCTTGAATACATTAAAAACAAACATATTAGCAGACCGTGTACTATACCAGTTGACTTTGATATTATGAAGACAAATGTATTAAAGATTTACGAAGAATTATTGGGTTTTAAATGAATAGTTTTACTGATTATGCACAAAGCATTCATTCTGTACCTTATTTAGCAATAACGTGACCCAGATAGTATCCGGGGAAATTCCACAGTTTAAAAGTCATAAAATTATAAATTCTTGAAATAAAAATACATTTATTAGTTTTAGTTGTGGTACCATCAGAACCTGAATATTTTTCATGAAAGTATACAGAACTTCCATTCTGAATCTTATATACCGATAACATGGCCGTGTAGGAGAAGAAGACTAATAACGGTAAAAATGGCCCATTTTATAGTAATCCGGTGCCTTCGGTATCCACAATGCAATGCTTATAATACTTGTATACGCGTTTTAATTAGAGTTCAACAATTTTTCTTCAACAATCGATTGGAAGAAGTGGGACAGACGCACATAGATAGAGAGAGACAGAGATGGAGGTACACTGTTTTTATGTATGTAGATATGATTAGAAATTAACTAAAGAGAATGGACTGACTGAAGTCTCTAGAAGTCAAACTTCCATTTCGAGGACGAAACAAAACTGAACACGAAGCTTGATCATACGAGCTTTGTAATGTAGTAAATCGTTTCATTTTTAGTCAAATATTTCTACAACTACAATATTTAATGAATAAAAACGGTAAACTACTAGTATGGGTATACAGGGTGTGGCAACATAACTTTGTTTTTTCAAAGCACTTTGCAGTAAAAAATGATGTTATGTTGCCGCATCTTGTTTTCAACTAGCTTATCTTCCAGAAGAAAATAACGTGATTTTTTCAAAAGCCTTCAAATGCACTTTTTAAGCTCTAAATTTGATCATAAATAAAGTAGGGCTTAAATTTGGAGCTTAAAATAAAAATATCGAAGGAATCGTGCTTTTCAAGCATAATTTTTCTTTTTCTGCTTCTAGAAAAAAATATTTTTGTCCCCTGTTGAACATTTTCCGTTTATACAAAGAAGTCAGTATAATTTTTTCCATTTTTGTAGGAACTTATTTCTTGAAATAGTGTCTCGCAAAATTAGATTTTAATACAATACAAACTAATCTATTTTGGGTCTTGTTTACAGAATCAAACGTTCATGAGCACAACAATATAAATAAGTTGAATTTATGTTAACTCGTATTTTACCTAGCGGTAGAAGAGGCGAGAAAACACCGAGTATAATATTCTTGTTTTTTAAACTCGGGGAAGCGGAAAGTTTATTCCTAAAGATTTGCTTGAATACACATTAACCACATGCAACATTAGCTTCGTATGAGAAAAGTTTATTCGAAAAGTGAATCTTATATGTGTAGAGTAGACCATATTCCAACATATGGAAAGAAGACTTTATTCAAACATGTGAAGAGCAGTCCATGTTCATGTATGTGAGAAGAAAACTTTCGGAAAACTGCCCTAATATTTAAAATTTTCATTTTCAAAATGGTTCGATATTTGTAGACTTGCTGCATTGGAACAGTTCTCTTCCTATAGAAGTAAAGAATGAATTTTGAAAGCGTATTATTGATTTACAATCGTGAAAAAACGAAGATTTGTGTTCCTATCAGCCTGTTATTTGTGTGTCCACACAATTTGATGGAAAGTTTATTGGATTGACTGATAAAAAATAGGTTTTGAACACATTTGTGGTCACCGAAGATTAGTATACATCCGAAATATACCATATGCACAAGGAAAAAGTCTGTTCAATTGAACATCTTTTTCCAATTTAATCGCGGCTGAAATGAGATAATCATTGCCTGAGTCACGCAAGATTAAATATAGGTACAGGTAGAACCTTTATCTTAGGATTTCAAAAAAAATTCTCAATCCATGTATGTACAGGGCAGGGTACACGTACAAATTTATACGTGTACCTAGCCAAGATCAACATTCAGGTTTACGTAGCACAATCATTTGCTTATTTTGTTCAACGCTTGACATGCTTCCTTTTCTAAAATCAAGGTCATGAATTGATTTATTGAAGCCAAACATTTTTTATTCAGAACAAACTCTCACTTGCGGTCAAAGCTTCGCAAAATCGATTCAACTTTTCCTTTCTACATCTGTATAACTTTCTACGTTTGAAGAAATTGTGTGAAATATTGAGATATTTTCTTCCACTTGATCAGGAGGGTTTAAAGAACCACCTAATATTGAAAACCTAATTCTTCAAAGTATTGCATCCTTCCTAGTTTCGTACCTGTTCTTTTCTAGTCTGTCTCTGGTAGACTTGTGTTGCTCAAAAGGTAAAAAAAAATGAGCTAGCCTTGATGCATACTGCACGTATGTGTTGATAAGTGCTAAAATATTCACCATCAAGGGAAGTAATTTCTTTAAAGGAACCTAGGATCGGGCATGACAAGAGAAGCACACGATGTAAAGCAACATCGTTTAAAAACGACTCAAAGTGTGGGTACTTCAGAGGACAACGCACTGAGGGGGAAACAACTCTGTTGTTATTTAAGCTGCTTTTTGAAGATTGTAAAAGCAGTTAGAGTGCTGGTCACGGGTGCAGAGCACGACCAAGTATTAGGATGTGGTGTGTAGCTGGGCTTAGACGGCTTGAGGCTTACAAAAGCCTCTTACAGGCTTCTGAGATTAGCAGTTCCCCTCTTGGCAGCTCCTCTTTCGGTAGTTCAGATTCTCGCAGTTTTTTCCATACAATCCAATCGATATCAAGCCAGTTGGGTTCAAACATTTTTGCATCCTAGAGTTTTAAGTTTGTAATACAAATTTCGTTCGGGAAACTGGAATGGTTTCATACGTTTTCACTCACGGATGGCTACCTTCAGCAACATGGACTATTTAGTTTTCATTGTTATTCATCACTTCATACTTGTTATCTAAAAAGTGTTGGTTCATTTGTGACGCTCTACTGACTTTCTTTGATAACAATGCTTGAGAGAGACGAAGTCATACGCCAGTGCACTAAATGACCCAGTGACGGAAACTTATAATTTAGCAGCGACCATCACCTACCGACTGATTTATAACAGTAATAGATAATTTGATAACAACCGTATGTTTGTGTTACTGCCATGAAGCGTAACAGTTTTTTTAGAGAAAACAGTTCGTCCAAAACATACACTGGTGGTACAGAGACTAGTCATACTCAGTGTACACAGGAGTGGCAGAGAGAACACTTTGAAACCAACGTACACAGGAGTGGCTGAGAAAGCAGTCGTGCCCAGCATGTACAAGAGTGCTAGAGAAAGACTTATTCTCGCACGAACGCACCTCCAAATTGGTTCTTTCGTTTTGGAGCTACCGTGACTGAGTGAACTGCAGGGGCAAGACCGACTAAAGAAATCCTGGGCGTGAAATTATCTATGTGACAAGTTGAGTTGCTATTTGTGTTGGAAGCATGAAGCCGTAGGATGTTCGGCAAAACTTACTAGAATTGTGCTAAGATGAAGCTTCAAAGCTTACATGTACTACAGTTAGAATAGAATAGAATGAGGCTATAGGAACGAACCTTCTGGTCCATTATTGGGTCGGATAATTACTTCGATAATTATTCGGTTGTTTACCCAAGTCCCATACCGTATTTCTAGCCGCGTCAACCATGTCGGCAGCGGGATTCGAACCCGGGGCTTTCCGCTCGCAAGCAGATTCGCTCACCAGTCGACCAAGCTGGTTCACAATACGTCACTGCTCTTCAGCAGCTATTCACAACAATTAACCATAAATAATAAAAATATTTATTAATCATTTGATTTATTTTTAAAATTCAACAATGGTAACCCGCTCCTGAACAAGTTTCCTACGTAGGTCTCTTACACTTAAAAAGTTTCATTGTTTTAACAGAATATGACTTTTCTAAGTTTCTTGCATACGAACAAATGACTAACAGCTAAAAATTTGGTTTCGGAGTCTCGTGGTGATGAAACTAAAGGTCTAAGAATGTCTCGTGGATTTTTAATATAATTTGTTTAAGGTATTCATAGAGTGACCATGTTAACCTGGCCTTGTAACTGCAGCAGAATTTAAACCCAATAATTACGTAAATTCTAATATTTTTTGTAGAGTAGAATAAGATTACTATTTACTTTTTGTATAGCAATACTAAAACCAGCTCAGAGAGACTCGGAACAATTTTCCAACTGTTTGTATCACAAACATGAATTCGTTCGTTTGGAAGAAGCTAGGATAAAGATTTTATTTTGAAAAGCATGTATCATAGACCAAAAATATTCTAAATGATTCGTAGATGGTAAATTAGGGCAACAACAAAACCTATGAAGTAATAAGCCTTCAATAAATAGTGTGTGCTAAATTTGCGTATCATTCCTACAAAGTCTTTTTTGTCGCTTGAAGTGGACTTCTCTTTGTCCATTTCTTGACTGTAAATATTTTGGCAAGGTATTTCCATCATTTTGAAGAATATTTTTTGAATATTTTAGGCAAGCAAAGCGTTTAATTATTGGCTACCAAAACAAATAAATAATGTTTCTATGACAAGTCAGAGTTCTACAGGGGTTAAAAAATTACTTGTCACAGTGTAACTAAATTTTCATGTGTTTAGCATCAAAATATGGGAACTAAATTTAACGGTGAATCTCAATAAACGGATAAGCTTTTATTTTCATTAGCTGAAAATATATTGATATTAAAAGTTTACAGTTCAGCCACAGAAAGCTCATCTTTTCCAAAGGCTCTGTCTGCTTCACAATTGAGTTTAAAGCGTAGCAGTCGAATACTTTCCGTCATCAATGATGAAGTTTCTCGTGGTGCATCCTTAGTCGTTCGTACACAAAAGGAATTCGTTAAAATGTTTGTATGAGTATTCACGATACACCCTTATTCTATTTTAAGAATTTAATTATGATTCAAAAAGAGTGTGGAGCATATGAGCCATTTATAGACGTTCCTAATCTGTGTGGATGCTGTCCATTATTACGAATGTTCTATGAGGGCTCTTCAGGTGCATCAACAGAGGACTCTCTATGCGATTTGTTTTTTTGAAGTTTGTTCTCTCATTTACTTTTTAGGGATCTCAGTTGGTTATTCGATAGAATTGCCGTCCTACTGAGACACATTCCATTACTTCACGGAATGAAATACGTCAAATTGCTCATGAAAATCCAAGAAAATTAATTTCAGCAATATGAAGACTGGACTTTTCTTCAAGGAGTTCAATGTACATTCTTAACGTAATTAAACCATTTACTGCATCATATGTAACGTAATTTTAATGTTTTCACGTTTAATTTTAAACTAGAAACGTGTTCATAATTTTCGTTGAGAGTTGAAGCTGAATTTCAAATTTAGTCTTCCAACGCCAAATAATTTTGAGTCGCACAAGGCTTCCCCGACGGTTTTAGGCAACACATTCATTATCATTTTTATTGCTTCAAAGCCCAAAGTTATTACATAGCGCTGCAATTTTGTTTTACACTTTTTGATCGACTACTATTCTCACGAACAGAGTATCCCACAAGGAATATTTGTGAGGGAAAAATTGTGCTTCCATTGAAACAAGTCCTGACGCGCGTCAGGCTTCAAATTAGTCAGTAGGTATGAATTTTCTTTCAGATTGAATGGTTTTTTAAAATGTTTAACTTTTTTGTACACGAAGCTTAGTATTTGAAAGATCTTATTACGCTCTACACTAAATATTTAAAATTGGATGCCTTTGGTGCATATTCTAAGCGTTATTCCTCATTTATATACTGAATTTGACGGAAATCCTCGGATTTGATCAGCTTTGTTTCAGAATTAATCATCATTAACCATCTTACTATTACTTCACTTGGATGCAACTGATTTCTTTCGTACTTTAAGGTTCTTTAGAAATAAAAATAAGTTGAAGAGTTTGTACAATTAACATAAACTATAAAACGGGCAGAAATTCATTTGTAACTACATTTCTGTGATTAAGACTTACTTTCTGTTTTTTCTACACATTTTTTCATTAATAAATACTTTCTGGTAAAGAATAGTCAGTTCAGAGGGGAGAGAATTTAAAAATTAAACTCATACTCTATACTTTTTACGTTATACATCATAGTTTAAAAACATCTCAAGACACAAAAAGCAAAATTAATATCATGAAAAATACATTTTCAATGAACTTTACTCAACTTTGACAAGAATTTTTTAATCTTTATAGTAGGTTTTCCAAGATCTCTGTGCGTTTTTTGTATGTTACTTTGTGCCTTTTAAGCCTTTGATTAATTTTTAAACTGTTTGTTCTTCATTTTTCAATTTTCTGCTGTTACAGCTGGTCGTTTAAAAAAATCCTTTAACGTTCTTTGGTTGGTTGAAAGGAATGTGTCATTTACTATTTAACGAACTCTGGATGAAAAGCAGTGTATGCACTCGTTTTAGCACACTCCAGGCTAATAATGGTAATACGAGTAATAACAGTAGAAGCTGAAACGCTTTCCAGGCAGTGCACCAACTACATCCTACCAAAGGGAGTAATAAACTGTAAACCACACTACAAACTAAATTTTTGGGCTTTAATTAATTGTGTCGTTTATTGTGAGAACTCCATTTTGTGTTTCACAATATGATGGCTAGGATCTGATGTAGGATTAGCGAAATTTCAACATTAACTGAACATTGAATTTTACGTCGTAGATTTAATGGACAAAGTTCACTACCTGCAGAGCAATGAGGGAGTCTACTTTGGGAAATGCGTAAAATTTTCTGATTGAACTAACTAAATTCTGTTTTTTATTTTACCTTGTGATATGATACCTGAACCCTTTTCTATAATGAAAATTTTAACTATACTCCATTAAAATTTGCTTCAGTAAAAAATGCCCATAACGCATTGTGAACGGAAACTTTTACCCTAGAAAGCAAGTTCATTTTATTTGACACAGTTTATGAGGGTGAGAACAGATTGCGTACGACGGACGTCATTTGTTGGCCGGTTATTGGATAGAGGAGTGTAAAGAATAAAGGAGGTTATGAAATATGAAAGATATATGAAAGGAACAAGTGGACAGTGTCAAACTAATAAGACTGGGATGAAGTCGGAACTAAAAGAAAAGTTTTCTAGATGTGTACCGTGATATGAAGAGGATTGATTGAAAAACACTTGGTGAGGGAAACAGACTTAAAAAATACATGAGTCTGTGCTTGATGCAGTACACATCAAGCCTGGTCTTTACCTTGTATTTTTGTATAAAAATCATTGTTAAGGTAGAAGGAGGCTCAATATAAAGCATTGTTTTCGCGCTTGAGATGTATTGATGTTTGACAGGCATCTGCATGTGTAAGCCACTAATATTTAAACTGAATTTTCAGTTGATAACTACAGGATAAACTCCGTCTTGCGCCTCACATGACTGTAGGCCGGCGTTAACGCTCTAGCTCATATTTTTACTCCCTCTATTCTGTTTTCCGATATGACAGCTTGTGCCAAAATATATAGTGTGATACAAATTGTATTGATGAAGGTATAAAAAACTTTTTCTGTAAGTTGAATCATTGAAAAAAGTTAAAACCTATTTTCACATGATACAACTGTAGCTGAATCTAATAATAAAAGTAATCATAGAGAGAGCACGTATTTCTTTCTTCCAATTTTGTTCATAGGTTGAATATTAATTCAAGGCTGGAAAGTATACAGATACTTGAATATGAATGTGTAATACATGGATGCAAAATCTGAAAGAAATTAAAAGACCGTTTTCTAAGGTCAACTTCAGTGCTGCTCTTTTATAAAGTCAGTCTCGTAATGTGCCTGATGAGCAACACCTGCTATGCACAGAGTAGAAGGAGGCGGAAACCTAAAATATTACCTCCCTTTTTGAGCAAAAAATTGTATATTACCCCAGGTTTTTCCATTGTACAAGTGCATCGCATCATTAACATTATTTTGTGAGTAAAATACCTAACTGGCTTTTTTCAATTCATGTACCGGGCATAAACCCATAGACTTTGTAATTTTTCTGTAGACTTCAATTTTAATTTCTGGTTGTTAAGTGTCTTTGACCAGCTGCTGCTTAGAGAAAGTGAGGAACACAAAAGTTGCCTCTAAAATAATGAAAAACTCTTCAATGCCATTGTTAAGAAGAAACTATCATATACTTAAGCCTTCCTTGTAACTGACGCTCCCTCTCTATCAAAACAAACGCATGATTGAACTAAAAGCATAATTGGATTACAGTTGAGTTTACTTCTCAAATGAAGCAAACTCATAATTAGAGCTGCTAAATTAGTCCTGGTAGTCATGCCTGACTGCCTACTGTACAGTCATGCCTGACTACCTACTGTACAATCATGCCTGACTACCTACTGTACAGTCATGCCTGACTACCTACTGTACAGTCATGCCTGATTACCTACTGTACAGTCATGCCTAACTACCTACTGTACAGTCATGCCTGATTACCTACTGTACAGTCATGCCTGAGTATAAATTGTGCAACTGAAGATCATTTGTGGGTCGTCTTTTAAGAATATATTTTTCTCAATTTTATTCTTCTGAGCGCGCTCAAACCAGAAGTTAAATGATCTGAAACACTTTACGTTACAGAGCTATTCATTGAGGAAGAGTTACAATTTATTATTATTTTTTGATTTCACTATCTGATAGGATGTATCTATGCACTTTGAACGATGGTTGATTGCCCCAAAAAAATCGGTTGCAGGGTAACTATGTTTGCTATATGAGTTGGTGTAGTTTATTAATACGCACACATTCTGCAACATTAGTGCCAGTTTTGTCGGTGCACGTGCATTTCGAGGCTAATTAATTTCATAGACAAATCTTTCATATTGATTTAATTTAAAAGGAAACTTAGGTTGATAGTTTAGACTAAAAGACCAGAATATCAATTTGAGGAACTTTATTTACTCAATACCTCTAAGAGAAATGAAGTGATCATTTTCCTCTGGAATTTAGGAGTAACAATCGTTACAATAATATCCTACGTTATGCCTGCACGTCCTGCTGGATTTATTACTACAAGAACGTGTAGTGCTCTATATCATCACTCGAGCATGCACCTTCATTAGCAAAAGCGTTGATTCATGTCGTCTACTTTTCACAAACTTTGGGTATAGAAAATGCTTAGCAGGTTCCCAGTAAAGAGCTGGCTTTTGGCGAAAGTAAGATCATTAAAAAAAATTATTATAGATTGTAGTAAAAATATATGATCTGATATTTTTCAATTTGTGATGGCGGGCCCCAATTAATTTTGAAGGCTGTGTAATTCTATAAGAGAAGGTGCACCACTGTTGTAAAATCCAAGAATGGTTCACTGATGGCTACAGGGTAATAGGAAAATGTCTTTTGTTCTTTGTAAATTTCAGGGATATATACTTGCGATGAAAGACTTTAAATTTATTCATCTTCTTTGTCGGTATCATTATCATGCATACTACTGCAGCTTTAAAATTATTTTCAGACGGTCTTTCATATAAAGTAGAGCTTTTGTTTCAGCCAAGACGAAAGGATCTGACCAATCCTGTACATCCCCAATGCTGGAACAAAATTTTAGAAGGTTTATTTCCTACAGAAAATGGAACCTAGAGAGAAAGTGGCCCTTGCCCTCGCAGGAAGTTCAGCTGCCCTAAATTCTTACGAAATGGCCTCTCGTTGAGCTAATCTTTTCTTGGCGTTTATTTTGTTACCTCATTGTGGACAAACATTGTCCGTTAATGGCCCACCACAAAGTCGGTAGCGTGTGTGTGTCAGAAAAGCCTGAAAACTACTCTGGCTCCCACCATCAGAATGCAAGGAGTTCGACTGTTTCTGGTGTCGATGAGATTCTAGTCCAGCGGCAGCGAAAAATATTCTTGAGTGAATGCGAAGGATTTCTGGAGCTGATTCCAACTGCCACAACCTGCACAGCATATAAAATGAAGCTGTTGATTTTCTGAGCCGTCTCACTATATGTAAATGCATGTTAAGCCAATACAAATGAAAAATTAGTACTTAGTAAGAGATAGACACCCACAGAGAATTTTAAATGAATTTCAATAATCAATCATACGTAGGTACATCTCAAGTTTCAGGAATAAATTTTACTATGAAAACACTACTACATTTGCTATTATTATTTTCTAACGATGGTTGGAATGAAAAAACATAAACCAAAATGATGAATAGACTGAGATTAACGAAGGAAAAAAGTAGCTTTAGAAGAAATATCGAATGAATAGCCGATATAATTTTACGGTTAGCGCCCAAGACCATACAACACCATTGTTTTGATTTTTTATCTATTGAAACATATTTTTAACGAAGTAGGAAATAAGTTTTAAGAGTGGTTTTCGTTTTAAAGAAGTTCTATTGAATAGAGAATCTTAAAAAGTTGCAAATGCATATTTAAAAGATTTACAAACAATGATTGTGTTTTTCCTGCTCTATAGAGTAATATTACGAGGATCTGAATAAAACTATTCAGCTTCTGACAATACTACGAGTAAAATGAATAAATGTATTTTATATCATCGATCTATAATTTTATCACTTTTAAACCGTGAAATCCCCACAGGTACTATCAAGGCCATGTTATCTCTTGATAAGATACAGAATGAGAGTTCGGTATATATTCATGGAAAATATTAATTCAAACACAATAATTCGTTGTAAATCTTTGATACATTTATATATATATAATAATTTCAACTTAGTCAAATCTACACCGTGAAATTTGCCCGGGAACTGTCTAGTACAGCATAATACACGGAAATATTCAAAGGCAGACTAAAGGCCTTAACGTATGGAAAGACTCATCTTTTTTGTCTGTATGATTAAGTTCATTGAGTTCAAAAGTAACCCATAAAAAGTAACTCTAAAGCATTCGGTCATGATATAAATGATGGATACATTTTTTTCAGAGTGAACATATTATTACGAGACTGTGCGGAATGATATTTAAATGATATTAAATTATTGTACACCCCACAAAAAATGCGAACATTTTTTAGCTGCAGGAATTCTCTGAACAAAAGATTGAGTTAAATTTTAAAGTTTAAAAACATAAAATCGATGTGAGCTTCTTTTTCTTAAGCTACTAGTCACATAGCCTGATGTGCTTACCACAGTAGCGCTGGACCCCATCCTCCCCAGCCTAACATTCAAGTGCTTGGTTCACTAATATTAATGCTGGGCACAGTACTGCCACGCTGCGTTTCGTAACGCTGGAGCAAGCGAATCTCATTATTCTTCGCAGCAAAGTTATCTCATAAATCAGTTAACTGTGCAGAGACAAATAGATTATAAACTTTGCACTCATCAATTACGTAAAAAATTCTGCTGGTGCAACTGTTTTGAAATTAATACCTAATGTATTAAAATTGAAGCTTCCTATTTAGGTTAGCTCTAATGAAATTGATCAAAAGTTTATCTAAATGGCTGGTGGCCCGATGAAAAAGATAAATATTAATTCTGTGGGATCGGAAGTTGATAAAATATATCATCAGGTTGAAAGTTCTATCCGTTTTTTAAGTTATAATTTTAGGGCATCATTACATCAATTTTACTCAAAAATGGCATATGTTTAGCCATTTAATTCACTAAAATAGTATATCATCCTTCAGATTTTGTTGAAATTATTACAATAAAAGCTATTGTCTACGGAAATGCTCACTCCAAGTAATGAACACATTAGGCATATTTTACTGCATGAATTTCAAAAGAGCAATACAACAATTTCAGCAGCAAGATCCCTCGAAGACACTTATGAAAATGATGTGGAGAATGTAAAGACCTGTAGAAGATAGTTTTCACGTTTCAAAAAAGAAGACTTCAGTATAAGGGACAAACCGTGAAAAGAACGTTCCAAAGGACTCAGTTTTGAAAAATTCCAGGCTGTCTGTGATGAAGATCCTACCTGTACAACAAAAGAACGGAGCAAAGAGTTTAATGTGCACCATATGTCCACAGATAGTGAAATGATAAGACCTAAACTCTATACTTAATTCTACAATCGTACTGATTGAATTTTCATGAATGACAGCCTGCAATTCCTCAAAATTGAAACTTTAAAGCGTCCTTTTTTTGGTTCGTCCTATAGACTGAAGTCATGCTTTTTGAAACGGGACAACCATTTTCTACAAGTCTTTTCATCCACCACATCACTCCACAAGTGTCTTTGAGAGATCTTGCTGCTGAAACTGCTGTATTGCCCTTCTGAAATTCATACAGTAAAATATACCTAATGTGTTCTTTACTTGGAATGTACACTTGGGTCAACTATAGTTATTTAATATAAACATTTTAACAAACTGTAAAAGAAAAAAATATTATTATATATACATGGATGGCAACATTTATTAGTTAAATTAATGAAATAATGTTCTAAAATGAACAGAACTCAAAGAATGAACAAAACTTCTGTTACAACCTGAAAAAAACAGCTTCATGAACTACTCTCGTCAGCTCACACTGCGTAACTCAGAGAATGAAACATGTCAGCACATCACCTGATGGCACTGTATAACCCTTTTATTTTTGAAGGAAAAGTGATCTATTTCACGCCTCTCGAATTTTAATTTTAGTGAAGCAGCCAGTTAAATTAATCTGGTAGGAATACGTCATCATACAAAATTTATCTGCAATGAAAAAACAAAAATCTCGCAGCCATTATCTACTCATTTTGGTTTCCCGCATTTGTTGCAAGTGCAAGTGACAGAAAGAGCTAACGATGTTGCTTTCTTGAGGCAGACCTGAAAGTTTGTCACTCTGAGCACCATATGAGTTCTATAACTAATCGTGAGTCTTGGGTCTCTGGACGGACCAAAAAGTTATTCTGTAGCTTTATTGGCATTGGTAGAACGACCACAAGTTGTACGAACGAGGGAGACGTGACCTCGTGGACACTTCTACTTTTTGCCGCCGTGTGTGATAGTGTAAAGAAGTGACAGTTCTATTAATGTAGATTCACCTGCAAGTTAACAAATGAAACTTTTATTATTACAAAATGGTAAGAAATTCCTCAGTCGGTAAGTAAGCATACGGCTTACATTTTTGCATAGGATTGACATCAAGTGAAATGATGAAATTCAGCAGGAACTGCAAAGTATGCTTGAAATTGTGAGTGGGTACAGTAGAGATTTCAAGGTGAAATTTAGAGAAGATAGAAGTAAAGTCATGGTTATAAATGGTGATGAGATTGACAGAGGTAGAGAGTGGAATATTGGAGAAGTTAAAATAGGCAGAACTAAGGAATATAACTACCTAGGATGTGTGTTGAGTGAAGATGGATGTGCAGGAGTAAAAGGTGAGAAAGTGAAAAAAGCTATGCAGTGGTGGGGAAGACTAAGTAGTGTGGCCAAGTATAGAGCAAATAATTAGGAATGCGTCAGAAGAATTTGGAAGTATGTCGTGGTACCTAGCCTAATGTTTGGCATGAATGTTATGGTATGGAATGGAGAAGGCCTTGAAAAGTTGGAGGTGCTGCAGAATAGGGTAGGGCGTTCGGCATTAGGCGCCTCAAAATGGACGGCTGTAGAAGCTATTAGAGAGGATCTAGGGTGGAGTCTGCTTTCTGAAAGAATGGTAAAGGCGGTGTTGCACTAAAAGGTGAGAATTGAGCGAATAGAAAATAAAAGAAGAAATTTTTGAATGAAATCTGAGTGAAAGTCTATGGAAAAAAATTTGCAGGGAGGTTGCAAGAATACTAAAGATTCAGAAGATTATCCGTGTTAGAATTTGAAGACCTGTGGATGATTGGTTATTGAGAAATCAGGGAATTTAAGGACTGGAGTGGGATTGCAATAAATGAAATAAATAAAGTGACAAATTAGCAAAAAAGTATGGTTTGAACAAATGGAAGCGTAGTATGATTGGGAAGACTACTTCAACTTGATATGCCAGTAAGAATGTAGCAAGGATTGAATTGTTTTATGATGAAAGTTTTGGCAGCCAATTCTTGTTTCCTGTGAGACGTAAGGCATTAAGTGTAAATAGGCGTACATGGAGGTGGAATGAGAGGAATACAAGGTTATGTTTGCAGTGTAACAGAGGAGTAGAAGAAACAATTGAACATCTAGTCCTAGAATGCAGTAAATATGAGCATGAAGGAGAGAGTTTCATGGATGTAGTCCGTGAGCAGTATGGAGAGAACCAGTGGAATGCAAGGTGTGTTCAAGAGGACTCGGGTATGAGATATCTCGTAGAGCTAGATAAGGAATGTAACATGACTGTTGTGGATGCAGTGCAAAGTTTTTTAGTGCATGCATAGAATAAGAGACATGAATGTTGAATAGTCATTTTCCATGACTAGCATGTAACTGCCTGCTAAGCATGAGGGTTGTTTATGACGAGCTGGATTTTTCAGTGATGCTCTCACTTATCTGGTGGTTTCACATAAAATGACTCAGCGGGGCTCTTGAGGAATTAGTTTAGACGACCCTGGCTTACCGGAGAAAAACTCTGAGATGCCATCCTCTTGTATGTGTGTGTATTAAAGGGTATTAAAGGCCGTTACAAAGGTTCCAGCCAAACGCTCTCCCTCATATCTAAGGCAGTAAAATTGGTAAAGGAAACTGTGAAAATTCATAATAAAAATATCAGGACGCCAATCAAGTTACAATGCTTCTCATTATATTCACAAAAAAAAAGAGAAGTAATTGAAAACAGCCTGCTTTTCAACACCCATCAACGCCTGGACGACAGCCGGGAACCCGAGTTGCGTAGTTTCGGTCCGAAGTTCCACTTGTGTGGCATACTGGGACACGGTAGAACCACAGTAAAATAAACATAGTACTGGCATGACAAAATAAGGGGGACAGGGACGTCATGAAAACCGTGACGTGCCAGTGACGTGCCAGTGACGTGCCTACAAGGCATCCAATCATAGCACACGAACAACGTTCATGAGTTATGATGTTGCAAAAAAGATAATTTCTGTGCACTGTTTTCTTTTTGTTTTGATGGCGTCTCTTGTTATATCTTATAAAAAATGTTTTTAGTAAAAGTGTCTAAATAATAACAAACACGACTCTAAGCTTTGGTATTCTATTTTCCGTTAAATATAATTTCAGAATGGATTGCTGCATCTGGAAACTACCATTAAAATTTTGTATAAAAGTTATTTCAGGATTATATGAAAGGCCACAGAAATATCTGTGCTAAACAGTTAAACAAGTCATATGCTAGTTTTTTACTGTGTGCAGAATTGTTTTTATCTTCCATTTGTCTATTATATATATGAATGTAATGTTTTTGTCGCGCTAATTAATGGTTAAGCATTATTTACAGAAATCATGAAAAATTAAATGGTCTAATACCATAATGTTACATCAGTAGGAAAACAAATTCTTATAATGTGAATGAATTATAAACGAACAGCGTCTGGCCTGTCACTCTTCCTAAAGCACAACTATCGTGGGAGTCAAATAAGTTCACCCCTAACTAATTCACCCTATAATTATAATTATAATTTGCCGCTATCTCTTTTCTTTGTAGGACATCGTGAATTTGTTGGCATTTGGAGTTAAATGGTTGGAAATCACATGCTAATATGAAAAATTATTGTTTGATGAATAAGCATTTGAACTTCATCTCCGCAAGTATATCAGCGTAGCGGAGTGGTCTAAAGCACTCGTTACGAGCATGAATCTTCCCTCAGGCGTAGCTTTGTGTCGCAACGACGATATCTCTTTTTTAACATTCATCGGCAGTGTGCCCATTCAGCGCTCTGCGGGATGACGACGTCACTGTTTGAAAATACTTACGGCATACTGTGGGTCGTGCCAACCCCCCTCCGCTTTGCTTCTACTATGCTTAACTTTACTTTGCTAGAACTCCGTCAGACTGACTAGGCTTGGCTACTGATGAGCTACCAGTATGAGTCGTTCCAAGTTTCTGAACTTGCTTAGCACTCCCTAACCTCAATTTTATCAAAGGTTGACAGCGAGTTTTGCACCTATAAACTTGATAAAGCGAGTTTTCACCCGTAATCTAGTAAAACTGGTAAATTGCTTTTCTTATCTGATATAGGCAAAATGTTACTTCAATAGAAAGCCCCATTGTACAGCGGATATTAGAAACTATTTAGTGATATATACTGGTAGTATAATGAATTAATAAAATTCAATTTAGAGGAATGCATAGGACCATAACCATCACAGAATACACCAACAGCGTCTTAGTAAGCAAAACTTTCATTCAGGGATGGTCAGATGATTGAAAAATATTGTACTTCGGGTTAAACAACTAAGTTTTACATAACTTAGATGTTCAAAATGATTCTAAGCATTCATACAAAATAAAAGGAACAGTACAAAAACAGAAGATTTGTGTTTCCGCTACATAGTCCAGCGTGCTTGCGATCTTGAGGAAAAAGCCTGGGAGGAGCAAGCTTGTTCTCAGAAGTCGGAGATTATTCCACAACACTTCTCTACAACGTCATTCATTGATAGAGGCAATTATTTATTCTAAAAATGAGATTGTAATTGCACTAACAGTTCCTGGTATCAGTCTGATGCTCATTTTACTTAAACGTAAATGAGATTTAATAGTACCTTTGTTCGTGGAAAATATGAATTTCATAGCGCTTATTATGCATCCATGCATTGATCTATCAGAGTGCAAGACCATGTTATTAAATTTTGCTTGAAGGATATTCTTACCAGGCAGTATTTCTTACAATGACTAGCATACTCAGTAGATCAGTGATAGTTCTTACCACTGATCTTTTTTAAATGTAGCTGAAAATTCCAAAAATTCCATTTCAATGTTCGAAAAAGAAGGAGTCTAACCATCTCAGACATGTGTATTTGAATTTGTTCATCAGAGAAGCTGAGGGGAATTTGGCTGGAAAATGAAATTCTCTTAGCGCAAGCGCCAAAGCCAGTTTATCGGGGCTTGTTCCATTGCTAAGACGGAAGAGAATAAATTGATTCAATTTTAGTTGTTGCACTCAAGGAACACCAGTTATAGCCAAGCAATCGTTTTCAAGTGTTTGTTCCCTGGA
This sequence comes from Trinorchestia longiramus, assembly GCA_006783055.1. Lineage (NCBI taxonomy): Eukaryota > Metazoa > Arthropoda > Malacostraca > Amphipoda > Talitridae > Trinorchestia > Trinorchestia longiramus. The sequence goes on from VCRD01000016.1 coordinate 313,592, forward strand.
TGATTATTGTTTGGTTAGGGGTATCGTTCAGAGATAAGAATTAAAAGTCTAAGACTCGTGGTAGGAGCCGTAAGTCAGAGTCAAGGTGTTTAATTAGAACAGTTATTTGAAGTGTCCATACTATTGCACTTGCAATCGAACATTGAAAAACATTTGTGCCCTAACAAATTACAGTATGTACAAATCACCTAAACTTCAAAACATTTATTCAAATTAACTGTGAGGCATTAATTTTCTGAGAAAAAGATTTTGTATGTGTTTCATTATTTGTTTGCCCAGGAATTTCGGCGACTGAAAATAGTGTTGTGAACACAATCTCTTTTGTGTACGTTCACCTGACCACTTTGCCTTGATTGTAGTCGTAGTTAAAGTGATATCATGTGACTTAAGGCAAAGCTCCTTGTAAATAACTGATTATTTTCCAATATGGATTGACTGAAGAAAATTCTGCAGTAATTTTCTTGTCGTACGACCAATTCTTGAGCAGGGGATGCAAAATAATTGCACAGACCTAAAGTGATGACGTAACCATTAAAAATAATGGTAACAATTTAACAGCCGATAACATTTTCGATGCTTCAATTTTTTCGATGTTTTTACATCAATTTTTTGTTGAAAATATTCAGATAATTTTTCAAGGCTTCCGACACTGCTGTCTCGGAAAAAGTAATGAATAAGTATATAAATAAAATTCCGTAAGTTTTTTCGAATCAAGGATTCTACTAACATATTTATGTTGAGAACGATCAACCGGAATTATTATTTGGTTAAAGAATGAATGACATCATCCCACGAGACAAGCGTTCTAGAAGCAAAAAATATATTAGCCCTCGTTAGTGCTGATAAAATTCAGTGCGAAATGGTTCATTCGAATCAAATTAAAACTTGTCGAATACTGTTAAAAAATATATGCTGTCAAAATGATACATAATTATTATAACAGATTTCAAAAAACTCATCTCTACTTGACTTAAGTTTGAATTAGTTACTTAAAAAGGAAATTCCTCAGTAGGAACTAGTTGTGCGTAGTCTAAATTGTACGCCAGTCTGTAGCATTTGAGAGCAAATGAATTTTAATGAGTTGTAAATTTTCATAAAACTTTTAATGAAATAAGTTGAAGTCAGAGGACATGCAAGATAGATGAACAATTTTTCTAGATTTATTGAATGAATAAGTGAAGTGAAAAAATATGAATGAGTGTAGTGGAATATATGCAAAACACTGTGGAGCCCATCCTTTGTGAGTAAACTTAGAAAGAACTTCACCTTTGTTGGGCATGCACAAGAAGAGGCTTGGGGCTTCAGTACCAAACTTGATAATTACTGGAGAAAATTTTGTTTTAACTTCAAGTCTCTGGAATTGGTGGGTAAGTTAGAGAGAGTTTCCTGTCAAGCTGAGTCGGGCAACTAGCGTACGTGTTTCTCAAGTTCTGAAATTACACATCTTCATATACCGAATTCAAAAACTGAGTACAATGACAATTATCTGCGGGAGTACGGGGAATGCAAAACAGGTTTAATTCTAATTGCAGCAGATAACGTTTTGAAAGCTTTGGATTATATCAGGTGATACAGCTTAATTAATTTTAGCTTATTTGGAACTTAGATCAAACGATGCGTAGTTCTGCGCACAATACAAGCCAGCTAGTTCAACTATCTCATGTGGTTTTGAATCAACGCGACAGGTTGGGAGTCGTAAATCTAGCTGCTGTCCTTTGAAATCTGAAGAGAGATATACTTCGAAAGTACAGAGCTAATAAACCTCCATATTATGTAAGCAAAAGACAACTAGTTTTGCACGAAATACATTAGCTAATTCAGTTTTTTCCCTCCACCGTCTCATGTTTTTCTTACTGACAATTCTACGAGAAGATACGGGAACGTTTCTGTGTAACAACATCGTATTCCTTTATTCCATGACCAGAAAAAAGATAATATTTCTACATCACCGAATACTTGCAAAAAATTATGCGTGTCATTTCTTTGTGACTCCAATTTTAGGCTGAAATGAAATATTTTATTGTCTTCCAGCTTTGCATATCATGAGATCACCACACAATGTGCTGAGTTATAATTGAGATGAAAATTACCGTTTCGGCCAGTTCTTTTGAGTTCTAATGAAAACATTATTCACGCAAATATTGATGAACTTAAAGTCAGTGTTAGATCTAGTTTCCTTAACACTCAACTCAACCATACACATGATGCCTGCATGAATGGCCAGTAAAAAATTACAGCCACTTAAGAAAATTGAAGTGATGCTATACTCATCATGTAATCCGGACACTGACCCATGGCCTTCTTAATCCACATGTTCATGACTTGATTTGAGCTTCAACTTCCACAAGAAGATAATAACAAGGAAAGAGCTCTTCATATCGGAAAACAGTATTACTTGTCTCCGGATGAACATGCAGAGACAGAGTCTGACAAGTATTAAAGAGTGGAATACCCACTCAGTATCATTATTCCCTAACAAATGATGTATTTTTCGCAGTTATGTATTCAGAAATCAAGTGATGAGAATATTGGTGATATTTTGACTGCTGCAGTTATTGGCTTATTTTGAGCACTACTGAACAGGCTATGAGCACAACCAGTCGTGTCTTGTGATCCATTAATTACAGTGAACATTTGCATGCCATAAACGTTTATAAATCGAAATATTGAGGTACCAGAAAGTCCTATCCACTTTTATTCAACTTTGAGTTATTAGAGAAAGGAAAAACTGTGACTGCAGACCTTTGCTGTCAGTAAATCGAACGTCTAAATGCATCGTGGCTTAAAAAATGTTCTGCTTAATAAACAGGAAAGGAGTCATTGTGCAACACGATAGCTTTGCGACACTTTCTTTAGAGCATTTCATCGGCGGAAAAAGATTCACAAATACACACGATGTTGAAGTGGAGTTTAGTTCCTTTATTTCTTCCAGAGATGTTAATTTTTTGAAAGGGTGATTAAAAATCTCCCAAGTAGATGAACAAAGGTTATGTCTAATGATGGTCACTATTTCGTTGGACAATAAAGATTTTTCAGTTATATTACTTTCACTTATCATTCCTAACAAAAATAAGGACAGAACTTTGCGGTACCCCTAATACTTTACTGTGCAGTGCAAATTACTTATACAGAACCTTTTTCAGCCAGTTACTTGATTAATATACATTGTTCCAGTCTGAATGACGCGTGCACGACATTTATATTCCTTGTTTAATGGTATAGAATATCATAGAATACAATATGTCAACAGGAACAAGGGGTTTGGTCTATTTTTGAGCTGCTCCTCAAGTCCTTTAAAGTCAAGACATCAATCCTGTACAGACACCTGAATCATGCACAGGCATTTCAGTCATGCACACTCGTCATCTTCATACATTGGTCCCGGCAGTTAAAAACGATATAGAAGCAATACTTTATAATTCTGAGGGTTCTTTACTTAACATATAGTGAGACAATTTTTGGATGTGCATATAGTACCAACCAAAACGATATTTTTGAGCAACTAGTTCCAGGCTCCGACAATTTTAGCTGAAAAGAAGTTAAGAATTTGGGATGTCTTAAAGTTTCTTATCGATAGATTTCAATCGTTATTTCTGATTCGCACACTATAGTCTGTGGAAAAGCCCTTCTAGGGTAACATTTTTAAAGCCGTTCAAATCCTTATCGGTGTTCTTTGTTCTAGAGAAATGAGTTGAAGCTGCTGAATACGAATTCATGCTGTGGTATTGATCGGAATTATATATTCTGCTCTAGATCATGTGATAAGCGTGCGACAGAAATATTTACTGCTTATGTAGTATAATTATGCTGCTACGACTCATTGAAAGATTGATCAAAAACAACTCAGAGTGAGTTGAATTTAAGTGTGAAATCTAGACAAATTTAAACTGGTTGTGGTATTACATTGCGTTTTCATAGGGTTGATTTAAAAATGAGATGAAATTCGTTTAGTAGGTTATTATAGTATTTATTTCCAGTTATTAGTGAATTTGCGTGATTATTTTGCATTAAATTAGCGTATGTTTTTCTTTCGGATAGGGTAAAACCAATTTATGAAAGCGCTCAATAACATTTTCTCCTAAAAAATATATTGCCCTGGTGAATAAGAAAATTGAATTTTGTGCTTGCAGTCTTTTTTCCTGGCACTCGTTTAATATTGTGTATACTAGACGCCTGAAATAGAAATGCTAGTCGCAAACTGAAAAGAATTTATAATCTGTTCTGCGATGTTTTCCCTCATGTATCTTTTACTATGTATTTAATAAACTGTAACTGTGAATTGATATGATTTGGATCGAATCGGAAACGTGCATCGAGATAGAATTTACTTTGTTTATATTTTATAAACAAAACAAGGTTTACTTGCAGGAGACTTTATTTATCTTTACTTCTGCTCATCCTTCATAATGCATATTGTACCTTCATTTTACTTTAAATTTAAATTCTTATTATTCTTCATCACATGCTGAATAAACACTTTACGTACCTTCTCGCATAGCAGACTAGACACAGACAAATACAACCTAACGGCTGAAATAACTTCTTTCAAACATCCCGTCAAAAAAATAATGCCAGTAGTACGAAGAAAAAGTAATATCATATTAATTTCCTTCCAATAAATTTTCTTTCGCGCTACGAGACCTCATTTGCTGTCCCTGATAGGTCCTTCTTTGCAATGAAAGAACTCTCATCCTTCCCTCTGCCTCGCTCTGTAATGGATGGCTCCACAGTCCTCGTACGACCAATTTAAATGCCGATTTTCAGAGCTGGAGACCATCATCTGTCAGCGTTCTGCAAGATTATGAATGCTATGAGGAGCGACAAACTGGAGCTGGAATCTCCGAACCAAGAATATTGCGATGGAATAAATTCGCATTTTACGGGATATGCAACTTTTGGTAACTTCAGTATAAAAAAGAAACTAATGTTGTTTTTGAAACTGGTAGATGCAAATGATTTCTTTGATACCATTATACAAGTACATAAGATGAGCGTTTGTTAGTGTCAGAGTGAATGTAATTCGAAGCTGCACCTTGAAACCTAAATTCTTACATCATAACGCTACATGACAAAAAAAAGAATTACCTGTAGTTATGAAAATGAAATTTTCAAAAAAATCAAAATACTGAAATTCGAAACGCATATCACTAGAAAAAAATTTATATTCACAGATTTTTTGACGTGAGTACAGATGTATTCGTTAAAAATTTAACAATTTTGTACTTTTCAGAGAATCTGCAGGCCATGAATATTAATATCGTGATCTCCTCACCAAGCAAGCTTAAGTCAAACACAGTTCATGACTTGGCCATTTCCCTTTGTGTTTATGTGCATTCATTTTGTTCCCTTTGAGCATCCGTAATCGTGCTGAACTCTGATGTGTTGTGCATGTAAATACAATGGAACACCAGCGTTCCTTTGTGCGTCGCTTGGATGCTCTACTAATAAGGTTTAACCTTCAGGGTCGAATGAATTGTTTAGACTTCATTATGTCTTCTTCAGTCGCTGTAGATGCTGTTAGTCTTCGAATATACTGTTTTCACAGCTCTGCACTCCTAGTATTGAGGGTAGAGACATAAAATCTACTTTTAATTGTTCATCGGGTTACACACAGTGAACTTGAACTGTATTTTCCTAGAGAAAAGACGATTGTGATCAGCTAAAATTCTGTGAATTTGAGCAGAGGATGGGAGAAGGCGGGAAGATTGGGCTAGACCAGAAAGAATCCAATGCCCTTGGGCTAGCCAACTGCCACCTTCTTCTCCTTATGAGAAATTCAGAGCCATTTAAGATCGTCATTTGATGGAATAATTTTCTTTCTTGAAGAATTGCCGCCAGAAACCGAAAAACGTAGGGATTCTTTTGATGCTCAGGACAACTTTTTTTGCTGAAAAAGGCATAGTGAATAAAAAATGAAAACCACAAAAGATTCTGTTTAACGTAACGTGTTTTGAATTTATGATTTTCGCACTAATTTAACATAGTTTGTCGACCAAAAATCTAGTTTATATAATGCACAATATCCTAAAAAAGAATGTGTTACTTGAAAAATTTTCACCTGCGGAAATTTTTAATCATTAAAGTTAAAAAACATATCTTTTTCATTTGCTAAACAAGATAAGGTGAGAAAAAATTACAGCATATGAGTAGTATAAAAGTATAGATATCTTGGTGGAGTTTACTAAAGTTGAGCATTTTTTTTGTGACTGTAATAAATGTTAAGGACGGTATAAAGGACACGAGTGCGAGGGAAGGTCTAGTTGTTCTTTTATAGGCTTAGTAGTTCAGTAAATACAGTGGAAACTCCGGAAAATAACCAGCTTGGAACAGAATAAAAAATGAAGTAAATAGCACGCACATCCCAAAGTATCGTCAATATATACTTAAACAAAATTGATTCCCTCTTCATTTACCTGGAAGATATTTTTTATCTGAGTAAAATATATTGTAGCGAATGAATTGAAAACAAGACCCCTTGCTCAAAATGTGGTAAAAACAGAAATTTGAAGAAAAAAGTCAATCTGCTGCTTCTGGTCTTTGCCCTAAGCCTCTCGCTTAATCTGGCATAAAGTTTTCTCTTCCTCACAGATCTAAAAATCAAGGCAATCCTCTCCAACTTTTGTCAAAAAGTTTGGTATCCTGGAGCCTTCGGAGCCTTCCGAAGGAACGCCACATAAACAGAATTTTTAGAGCAGTGCAGGTTTTTAGGCCTGGACCGTAGCTCTAAAAGTCCGTCGTATTTCATTACCCAAATTGGAAGAAGAGTTTTTCACTGCCCTGCGATCAGAGTGAGCAGACGCAAACCGAAACTTCATGTCAAATAGTTTTGAATGACAACAATTTTAACAAAACTTTAAATGGTAAATACTGTAATCTTTCAAGTTCGTATTTTTTTCAAATGGACCTTCGGTGCAACACGAGCGAGTGCTATAGATACGCTGTATTTTTTACAAGACTTGTTTTTAAAGTAAGCACCGTTTTGAAATAAAATATCCAAGTAGACTTTCGTGAGAAATTTTATCGTTACATGAAAGCCTGTCCTTTAGTCTACTTAGTTACATAATTTTCACCAATATTATTTACAAAAATTATTAGTACTTATCGTATCGTACAACCAGGATTTGAATACCATCCTCGTAAAAATATGCTACGTCACTCAGCATAAGCATAACCTTCATGAATTTAAATGCTTCGTAATAATTGAGTACATCACACTTCTTGACACTTGAGGAAACTCATCATACAACATGGTAATCGTAAAGCCTCTGTTCTCGCTCACTTTTTCATCAACTTTCTGCTCTAAATCGTCAGTAATGACTATAGGTCTCGCACTTCATTCCTCATCATGTACATTCATACGGCCATCTTTAAAAGCCCACAACCATTTCCGTACCATCACATTGCTCATAATGTTTTCTCCATACACTTTACTGATCTGAAGGGGAATTTCAGCCGTCTTCACGCCTTAAGCACTAAGAAAATGAATCACAGAGCGTATTTCACATTCGGAGGGATTATCAATCAGAGGAGGCATTTCAAATACTCAAAAACAAACTTCACACGCCGAATGACTGTGTACTGGCATCTGTGACTTGCCAACAGAGTGCGGTACTCAGCGCGAATACACCAAATACAGACAGCGGCGCTGAAGCGGAGGAATTTCAAAACTGTAGTTACTTTAAAAAAATGCCTCGCCTTTTGAATGGTTTTTTGTATAAGAATTCACTCTGAATTTTAGCATATTGGTGTAACATGGCCCATTCGCTCTAAATTTTAGCATATTGTACTAAACTGACTCAATATTCTGTAGTGTAAAATACAATATGACTTACAGGGGATGAACAAAGAAATTTAAGCGATAACTCTTTCGTATGTAAGGTTCATTGCCCGCTGTATGAAAAAAAAAACCTTTCTGGTTTTAACGAAATGTGTTATTTTGCATCTGAGAGATTAAACTTGAATTATTCTCGGTAGGAATGTACGTATATTTTTTTTGTGCACGAAACGATTTACGTCAAAGATACGTGACTACGCATTTGAAAAACCCTGTATCACTACAAAATTCATTTGAATTTGAAATCTTTTTTGTTACTATTATTCATTCGTGCACTTGAAATAATAATGATTCGAATGACTCGGCTAGTCGATTTTTATAATATTCTGTAATAAATTTATTACCATAATATATTTCATTCAGGACTATTCATCTGACAAGGGCTTATCATAAAAACAGGCATGCCAATCGTGAACAAATCTAGTTAGCTCAATGAGTCATTAGTTTTCATCGCTTGGATATGGATTTGATGCACGCAGTGCTCGTTGCGTATATTAAATAGTGCCTTTGTTCAAACTTCCAACAGATTACGACAATCTTTTCTGTGAATCCTGCAGTGAACAAAACTGTGGCCGTAATAGAGGGATGAAAAATTTATTTTTAATTCAAAAATACTCCAGAAAGAGAAGACGATGATCAAACATGCCATGAAGGCACAACTAGTATTCTCTACTAGAAAATAATTTCACTACACCTTGAAGAAAATTCCTTTTGTGAAAAATTATTAACAAATCCTAAAATATTTTCTTTGGTGACTTTGAACGTACTGCTAACTTTCATGAGCTATTTAACGAGTTTTAGAACAAGTTTCAACTGAAAAATAATTATGATCGATATATTTCGATGGTGCTCTTATTCTTTCAAAATCCATTTAACAGCTTGCACTCATGTAATTCTTGTTTATTCATTTATTCATATAGAACTAAATGAAGTATTATTAAATTGAATGCATACTGATTCAATGGATCCAAATCTGCTGCAAACTCGAATAAGATCAGAAGGTCGAGCACTGGACACATCTGATGACTAGCAGAAGCACAGAAACAGCGCTTTTAGCTCTGTAATTGATTTTAAGTAGATTTTAGAATCTGAATATTTAACTACATTTTTCATCATGGGTGATCATGGGTGATATAATTTTATTTCTTAATTCTGCGTCAAGAATTTTGAGTTACCAGATTATGTACCAAAAAATATAAATCACCAGAGAACGTCTACGTCCCTCCACCCCCATCATAAAGAGAACTTTTAAAATTTAGTTGTTACACAATATTATTCATTTGACTCCGTTAGCACCACAAAAGGCGCTGTCAGAGCCAGTAAGTGGTGAGACATTCATCACTATAGTTTCGAGGAGTGGGCTGAAATATTAACAGTCTTGCCAGCATAAATAATAAAGTTTTAGCGCGGCTACTGATGTTCAAATCAGGCTGCTTCGCTCAAACCTCCTGTGAGTTATTCGCTTGCCTCTGAATCAGTTTCAGATTTATGCAATTCAAATTGGACATCACAAGAAAACAATCCAAACTGTCACAATTTGTTTTAATTTCAGATGATTAGAAATTATTAGTGAACTTGGATCATTAGTTGCATTTGTTTTTGAAAACCCTATTGAAACCTTCCTTTCGTATGAAACGCAAGCAAAAACTTTACCTCTGTTTCTTAAAACTTTAACATTATTCAAAAAAATAAAGATAAGCCACTCAATGCTTGACAGCTCATAAGTTTTACAATGTTGATCACATTTACTGAGATTTACACGAATACTAAATTTTTTGATGAGTATTGAAGCAAGCTATCTTTCAAATGAATCATTTTGTGCTTCCTGAATCACCTAAACGAATTTCGTTATTATGAATGAAGTATATTTTAAGGCACAGCATCGGCAAAAATAAGAAACAATCTAAGAATCAAGAGAACTAGATTTTTCAATCATGCATAGGAGGACTAAACTGTTCCGAGCAAAGATGATTGTAAAGAAAATCTTCGTTGTCCAAAAATACACGTATTTTCTCATATTAATCACTACGACCAATTTAAAAATAATTTGAAAATTTTAACCAATAATTGAATGATACAAAATTCTTTCAAAATGAAGCATTGCACTTCATTCTACCATATTTATTGAGAATATCGTTCTCAGATTAACCAATAAGAGGCTACCCCTTGCAAAATAAAATACAATTCTTTTTATATCCGAACACAGGACGCAGGTATCATACTTTAATTTTAGCCACTGAAAATATTTTCTTCTTATCTTGAAGTAGGATTTTAAATATTTAGATTTGTCATTGCGTCTTTGGTCATTTCTGGGTGAGAGGAGGCACGACTGAAGCATGTTTCTCGTAGCCGCGTGTGCGGCGCGCTCTTTCTTTGATGTTGCTTCAAAGTTCCCCTCACTACAATAGAGATCACAAAGATAAAAAAGCTCGGTCCCTTCAAAGGCATTCACTGTTTTGATGAACCAGCAAGTTAGGCATACAATCAGGTTTTTAGATAAGCTTAGTTGCAGGTCTTTAGATAATAACTATTTTAAGCCTGTTGTTACTGTTAAAAAGTTGTATTTTTAGGAAGCACCAGGTGAAATCAGAAATAATAACTGAGCATATTAATAGCTTGCATGCCTTGAATTTGTGCTACTTATTCAACAATTTCTTATTCCGGCCAAGTAACTATATATATATATATATATATATATATATATATATATATATATATATATATATATATATATATATATATATACCATCGATCACGTGTAGATCATTTTAGGTAGTAACGGTACTGAGATTTACATTCAAAAAGGGATGGGAAAATGTCCTGAATTTCTTAATCGCTTGCAAACAAGTAATACACGATATTAGATTGTGTGCGGTGGTTTGGGTTTGTTTTTTAGATACGAGAGGAAATAAATTATGAATGTTCAGACTGAACTTCTGATTAAAATGGAAAAAATATTTAGTAACTAGATTTTGTACAGCGTTGGAGTTCAAGTTCATGCGAAAAACGTTTACTTATTCAGTGAAAATTTATTAAAGAATATTAAAATAGAATGACTCCTAGGAATGTTCAAGGTCTAAGGTCAGACCAAGGTTAAGGTTATGGTTCAAAGTAGCCGTAAGGTAGGAGTAACTTGGAAAAGCAAGAGCAGTTTTGAAAATAAATTGTATTAAAGCTGTCTTTTATTTATGTATCACAATATAATTGCACTTATATTTTGTGCATAAAATAGTTTCCAATCGTTAATACCATCAGTGTTTGCAGTGTCCTGAGATGGATGTATTATATCAAGAGCAGCTGGTGTAGACTCTTGAATGTTATACATTCGTTCTCCGGCCTTCTAACAAGGAGTTTCAGTTCAAACTAGTAATGACATCGATAAAAATTTAACGATGAGATGGTTTACAACTATAAAATTCTTGAAAATTCTGTCTTCCCTTCACTGTAAAATTTCTGTAGGAAATTTACACTGACTACTGTAATTTGAGTTTGGTTCAATATTTGTAGTATAACCTATTAACCGACTGTTGAACTGACTAATTATTTTTGAGCTTAATAACTGTCATTGCTTTGCAATTTCCTTTTACATGTCTATAAATTTTTCGCTTGAAAGGAACTCAAATTCCATTTCATGACAACCACTGGAACATGTCATTGAGCTTCATGACCGTTGAATTCCAGTCTACGGACCTAAATTAAATAAAAAACAATCTTTGAAGAGTTTATATTCTGGCACTTTTATGTTCATGTGCATACACAGGAAGATGCACGATGCACTCGTTTTCCCATAATGAGTGTAAAATGTTTCTAAAATAAAAAAATTGGCCATTCCAACACATAATAGTAAAAGCGAACTCCCAGCTGTGCAGGATATAAGGAGCTTTGGGACTCTAGTGTTCCTATCTTCATCACTCCACTTCAAATAGAGCTTAAGACGGTGTTCATTCTTAATTTAAATTTGATGGTCTACGTAAATACTGCACAAAGTATACTTCTCCATGCATTTCACTGATGCAACATTATTTCTTTTTCTTTTTACGCAAAAATACATGACAAACACTTTAAATTCTCCTCATTGTTGTATTTAGTTCATTTTTGTCAATTTTCAAGTATACAATCATAACTTTTTGTACGTTGTATCAAGCTTTACTCGTCGCTTAGCAAAAATGTGTCTTAAGACTTTCCTGTTCTTGTCTCCCTATGACGCACCCAGGAAGACTTTTAATTAACTCGCTACGCCTAGTCGTAAATGGGGTCTCTAGAATTTTAAGTTTGCTGTCAAGGCGAGAGTTTCCGCTCTGTGCTCCCGCGCCTGCAGCTGCTCAGTGCTCAGTTAGAAGAATGTTAGTTACGTAGTATACTGGTTAAAATTTTCCTTTTTATTTGGCCAGTCACTGTTAAATTTTTGATATTCATAGGGTTCCACTGATAAATCTTATTCTTCAACGTTTGCAACGTTTCTATTTTTATTTGGCCAGTCACTTAAATTTTTTATATTCCTCGGGTTCCACTGATAAATCTTATTCTTCAACGTTCGCTTACTGGTTTCCGGTGAAACTGTGCTCTGGAAATTGACTGTTCTATTGATTCATTCCTCTGTCTACAGCTTTAAATTTTTCCTCTGAAACCAACATGCTTTCTTGCAGAATATTTGTGTGTAGGATGTAATGTTATTGTCTCTATCCAATAACGAGAAAAAACTTCCACAATGATGATACCTCCTCAAAACTTCACACTGAGAAATTATGTGTTCGGGCTAATAGGCGTTACTATTTTGTTTCTTTACATGGTAGAAACGACCAAATAATTCAGTTCTTGCCTCCTCTGTACAAAAAAGTTTGCTCAGTGCTCTGCAGGTTTCTCCAGATGATTGAATTCGTTGTTCACCCGCACACCTCTGCGTCCCTTGAGCTGCATAAGCGATCTCCAGAACATGGCGGTGCGGTCCACTACAACAGGTAATCCCACAGAACAAGATTCATACGACCAATAAGTGTCTTTTAAGCTTCATGCAAGTCGTCATTAGAGTTGCTCTATTACATCGTTGTGTTTGCCGAATACTCCTGCTGTAAATCCTTCGAAGAGCATCTGAAAGGGGAAAACTGTCAAGAATTCTCTCGCGCTACCAGTACAAAATGATAGCTCTAATAGTAGTGAAAAAAATTGTAACACGTCCAAAAATCTCCCATGAGCTCAGTTTTACAAATTAGTACTGACTAATTTTTATTTTTTCGATTGAAGTTATCGTGTTTTTGAAAACTATTTTAACTATAAATTCAACTACATATAGTAGTTCAAACTTTTTTGATCCGTTTTTCGCTACAGAAAATATTACTAAACCTGTTTAACACATTTCCACTGTCACATATCTTGCCAGAAATCATTCGAATGACTTTAAAAAAATTCTGTTTAGCCACTTTTCCTTCAAATTATATAATTTCCTTTAGCATAGGAATCACATCTGCTTAAAACTGTTTTGTATACAGCAATAATTTTCAACTGCTGACCACATAATGAATAAACTTTTCTATGGCTTATAATCATGATATGAACTGACAAAACTGGATAGTTAAAGTGCATACATGAGTCGGAGTTTCACAGCAAGACTTCCCTAAATTAGCGCCTCTCATATTTTCTAGTCTGCATAAGTTTTTGCGTTATGAACTACTTCTTGCAGTCGGAAATAGTTGGTCCATATCAATGTTGAAGTTGGTCGAAAATATTTGTTCCAAAACAATTGTAAACCTTTTAGGAATGATACTTGCAAAACTACTGGTTGTAACAAAAAGATGAACTTCATTTAGTAATTTAGTACATTAAATTAATAATGTTTAGACATCAATGAATAACATTTTTAATAAAATAAATAACAAAAGACAAACTCTACATTGTAATTAAATACATGAAATTACTAATGTATCAACAGAAGAAACATATTTGCCATTATATTTATTTACTCAATACTTGTTAATTTATTCTTCATTTTTCTGAGATTTAAAATAAATTTGAAAGAATTCCTTTTATTTCTAGTTGTACATTCGACAGATGTTGAAGCCTGTAACTGTTGCCACCGTCAGCCAAAATAATCTGATCCACTGACTGGTGCAAAGTAAGGAAAATGTTGTTCAATGTTGGTCTCTGTAATTCCTTAAAGCCATCTGTCACTGCTTCAATTAATTCATCAACGTTACGTGGTGCTTTTTGATGTTGAAGGGATTCGATTGAATTGAAATAGCCGAGGTCAAATACATTCAAGTCTGGACTGTTTGAAAGCTGGTTAATAACTTTAATCTCTGTAGATCTCTCAAGAAGTGCCTGCAATACTGCTCTTCTCTCAGAATCTGTCAAATCTTTTGTCTTTCGGTTATATGTGCACTTTCTATTAGTATCATCTTTATTTGCCACATCTTGCGGGTAAGTTAAGAACTTTTGAATATCATCTGAAAAAGAAAAGAGATAAAGTTATATTAATTTTTACCTATTATTTATTAAAGGTTAAGATTTGTGTTCAACACACTATGCACGATCGTGTACTGTACTCAAAACAGAAGTTTGTTAAAAGACAGTAAAACGCAGAGAGTTTTCTCTTTGTGTGGCGAATATTTCCGACTGCAGGGAGTATTTACTTACTCAAGATAGAAATTTCTCTGTGGTAGTCAGTTTCGTACATATATTTTTAATAATACCTGTCACCTTCTATCAATACGTCGTGACAATATTTTTCTTATTACTTTAAAACCCATTATAGTACCACCAGTCTTCTTTAAGTGAATATTCATATGAAAATTACCTTAGCATTATCATGGAGAGCAAAGGACATGATGATGACAAATGCTGTGTGGTTGAGGCAGGCACAGCTTGCGACACAAGCACACAAACTGAAGTGTTGTCAGCCTCAGAGCATCCCTCCTGCAGCGTCGGTCAGTGATGAACAGCTCGGGTATTTCCGAGAAGATGCTTTATGGAAGACGTTCAATTTCCTGAGGCCCATAAGCGGTTTCTCCGCGGAGCCCGGCCCATCATTAACTTACTTCAAAATGTGGCGCATGCAAGTGGTGACGGAATGCACTCTGAGTGGTAGCTCGTCAGAGCGACGCTAGCTATCACGTGATCGTAGTTTGGGCTTCATGAAACCGACTGCGGCGAGTGTCATGCTAATATAAATCTTTAACCTAATGATTCCGTTGAGGAACCACAGAAAAGACTTTTGAGCTGACCTACAGAAATACATATACCTTTTAAATTTTTGGGATGTTTTTATATCTTCTATAGCGTATATGTACGTCGAAAAAGTGTGTATGAATCTACTGACTCATTTATTGATTTCTTTCAGTGATGGATCATCGTGAGGACCAGTAAGTGAACACAACATTGGACCGAGACACTAACTTGAGGCTTTTTGTCTGCATTGGCGGCCTTGTGTTTTGCCACCAAAAAAAGTGTCGAGTATAGTAGAGTAAAGAACTACAATGCGTACAATAAGCAGCAAGCTAAGAATAAAGTTAGGTACGTACGCTGTATACAGTGGAAATGTTGCTGAAAAGTTCTCGGAAATAGGCACTACTCTTATTATCTTGAAGGAAACAAATAAATCCTGTGACATCAGTGTTTCCACTATAGTCGTGTGTAGGACGATAAATGTTTTTATACAGGGCTGATAAAATCAATTTTTTTACTGAAACGATCATTGCGGTCTGAATTGGAAAATGTACGGTACCAAGTTGACTGGAAATCATGCAACGCTTCTTTGTCAATGAAGGTAACAGTAATGTGATAATTACGCTCGTTCCTGCACCATATCCTTCTCGACTCCGGAAGACGAGACCAGAAGTGAGTTGGTGTGACAAGATTTCTCCATGTTGTCCTTGTTGTGCACCAAAACGCGTTATTTTTATTACTTCCCGTATTATGTTACAATCAGCCTTCAAGAAAAAGGTGTTGATCCTAATCACTTAGTAGTTACTGTTGACTCTCAATTAGTGCAGGGTGAAATTTAAGTTGTGATCACACACACGCAAAATTCCTGTTACACAAAACTAAAAAAATTTTGGGCCAGAAAAGTAACTTCCAAACTCAAGGAGCAATTAAAAAAGCGCCAGTTTCTTCATTTTTGTTCAAAACTAAATGCACCTTTTAGAAATGAATGCATTGCCCTATGCCAAGTTTTCATTCACTTGATGAGTCTGCATGGTGTATTCAAAGTTTTAAGGAATGCCACAGATTAATTAAGTTCGGTAGAGCGCAATGTTTCACGGCAACTTTACGGTCGCCTGCCTGTTTTAGAAAGACAGGCTAAAGTCTTTCCCAAACTTAAATGAAGCCTCTTAAATAATTTGCTCGGCAAAACGGCTCGCTTTTGTCTAACAGAGCAACTCTCCGAGTGGAAGATTTACTTAATTGATTTACAAGGGAAGCTTCCCCGGCCAGTCGTCGAGGACAGGAGGAGAGAGTAGAATGGGGACTTGAAATCAGAACTTCAGAATTTTCAAAGAATTCAGGGTTTCTACAGTAAAAAAGAATCCTTGAGTCTTACGTTCATCAAAAAACTGGTTAATTTGTTATTGCAGGCAGAGTAAAACTTGTGATGAAACATTAATTTCTGTAAATAAAAATTACCATAAATCACATAAATCACAATAAATCTTGATTAATCAAATCACAATTACAGTAATAGTTATTAATCAAATCACGTCTTGGAAAGTAAAAGCTGCCTCTTACACAACCAAAACTCAATCACGTATCAGGGTTATCATCGTTCCCTTTTTCCATCCGAGGGCAAATTTCAGCGACAAACTAGTCACGTGCATTGAAAGTGCTTTTCTAAGGGCAATGTTCAAAGTCATCGTATATAATTCAAGAACGAGTTATTTGTTCAGTCAGTATTACGAAAGTCATTTACGTGTAAAAGTAGCACACAAACGCAAGTTTTAATACAGTCAATCAGTCGAGTGGAGGTATTAAAATAAGCAAACACAAAGGCTCCATTGCACAAAGGTAATGCGAATTGCAAAAATAATAATATTGACAGGTTTTTGTCGTGCATTACTACTACAATAATATTGGCAGGTTTTTGTCCTGCATTACTACTACAATAATAATAACAGGTTTTTATCCTGCATTACTACTTCAATATTATTGGCAGGTTTTTATCCTGCATTACTACTACAATATTATTGGCAGGTTTTTATCCTGCATTACTACTACAATATTATTGGCAGGTTTTTATCCTGCATTACTACTACAATATTAATGGCAGGTTTTTATCCTGCATTACTACTACAATATTAATGGCAGGTTTTTATCCTATATTACTATGTAATAATGTCTGATACTCCCGCAGGTGGAAAATGGAAAGGAATTGACAAGACTGATCATCCACATAAATAAAACCAGCTATCGCAAACTGATTAATATTTTGGAGCTCTATTTATAATTTAAAAAGTAAAATACAGAAATAAAACCAACACTTGCCTCCTGATAAATATTTGAGTGAATATTTAAGATAAAAATGTTAAAAATTGTTCTCTCTAATACTTATGAACTAATATAAGCGAACAGAACCGTGCACATTATAGCAAGTAGTTTTCGGCGTTTATGTGGATGAATTACATTGTATTTTACTATCAATTATTTGTGGACCTGCGTGAATAAAAAATACCATCAAAAAACAAACAATATTGATAAGTTGATGGGCATCAAAGAAATAATACTACTCTGTGTCCAGCTTTCTAACTTTTTTGGGAATAGAAAAATCATAAATCAAGCATTCCTCGCATACTAAACAACTTGCTGTTTTTGCACGGAGTTTGAGACATGGTACGTGACGAACCAAGGTAATTATTCTAAATCCTCGTATTTTGACACAGTGAGTGTACGTGATAGCACAAATAATTTTACTAAAAATCTATAAATACAGGTAAATTGTCTTTCCTTTTTGGGTCTGCATAATTAAGATTCTCAAGTAAGAGGGAATGATACGGAGTTTATGACAAAGATGTTTGCAACGCTCACTTATGGATGTCACATCTCGATCACACAGCGTGGTACAGACCAATTTTGAAACTACAATTCACATGCTGTGGGTGTTATTTGCTTTCTATATTACCTTAGCAATTTTGAAATAATCGGAAAGAGACGTGCCAGTATTTGAAATTGTAATTTCTTCCCAATTATAAAAAAACTCTGTCTCTTCAGTTACTTGCTCATTCATGACTCGCATTGATAGCTTACGGTCTTATATATGTACATTCAATATGACTTCCGGTGATGAAAGGTAATGCATTATTTATCGTAAAGATTTTTTGAATTTTGTATTACCTTCGTACATTATTAATGTAGTATTTTTCGTACGAAAAATTGGTGCATTTTAAATTGAAATTACCATTTTTGAACATAAATAACGTTATGAGAAACATGCACCTCCTCAATTCCATGAGAACATTTTGTTGGAAAACGGGGTATGCATATAATGACTGCCTTATTTGAGTTTGTCAGGCAACATGAAACATGCAAGCAAGCAAAATAATCTAATCGTACTCATGGGCCTTAACTGTTTATGATCTTAAATAGCCAGAGTATATCTTTCTTAATATTCCTCTAATGTTGTACGTACTTGTGCTTGTTAAAAAGTATTAAACATCATACATTGAGAATAGAATCAGGAAGGCTTATCATTTTTCTCAGCTACCTTTTACTTTACGGGTCATTTAGTAATACACCTCCTGCAATAAAACTAGCTGTAAACCAGTGACGGCAACTCATATATCCTGACATGCCGCAGACTTAAGCCTTTTAATTTTGTATTATGAAAGCCTCAGCTACTAAACGAAGCATGTGTTGTAATTCCAGTGTAATTAAAGTTAAATAAAGTTTGCTCATAGTCATTAAACAGTTTTAGAATGTCGGTTTCCTCACGAAAAATAGCAAAAATACGCAGTTTTTTCTGGCTCACATTGTGTATTATAATAGTCATCATGTGGGTCTTAAAGTACATAATGTGAAAAAACTGTACCGTCCGTACAACATGTACCTGACTGAAGAAAATCCCGTGGATTTTCTTACGACGATGGTGGAATGATTTACATAAAAAATTGCTGTATGTAGGAAAGAGTACATATATGGTTATATATTAACATTTAAATTGAAATAAGAATGAATGCTGTATTAAAACTCGGACGTGAGCTCAAAAAGTGAACAAATACATCCTAAATATATACCCAGCACATGTAACACATCAAATTTGAATGATCAAATGAGATGCCCCATACAATGCAATAATTATTGTATTTGATAGCTTATCGTCATATAATATTTATGTTCGGTCTGAATCACGCACTGTAGTCCCTACGAATGTCATATCTATTTACGAAATTTTAAAAAGAGTTCTAAAAAACTCAGCACGACGCTAGATTGAAGAAAAGTCAATCAATATTTGCATGATGCAGTTGTATGGCTACCTACCAACTAGAGCCACAAATGCTTGTGTGGGGCAGCTGCCTTCAGACTTGTCAGTAGCGTCGTCTGCTCGTGACGTGTTCGTACAGCAGGCAAATTGAGTAAATATTTCAGTAAATAAATGCATTGAACAAATTCCAGGAGTATTGCTCTAATATGACAGCTGCACCACAATTGCATTTTCTCTTTATTTCTTGACATTTGTATCTTACTGTACGTAGTAAATTGCTATGCAGCGTCATCTGAAGGTCAACGTAGCTCCCGTCAGGTTAGAAAAAACTTGATGGAGAAATCCATAGTTGAAAAACAGTAATTGCAAAAAGTTCTAGCAAATTAAACACATCTGCGCCTCTTTATATTTTTCCGTATTTTTCACATCTCATTTTTTCAGCAACCAAAGAATTTTGATTACTTTGTGTTGAACATATAACTAGCTCATGATGAGCATGGATCCGAAAAGTTTCTTACATTTAATAGTTATAGTTTTTCTTCAATTATTCTTGTTCTATCAGCGTTAAGGTCACTGGTGCAAAATTTAAACTGTACACGCAATAATGACAAACTAAAAAATAATAGTGAATGCTTGTACAATAATTCTTATTACTAAGTATCGACTTACTTAAAATGTAGATATTATAAATGATGTCTTGTTATGTACGTTTTAAAATAAACAATAAATATTCAAAGAATGCATCTTCGAAAGTGGATCTACATGACGCTACGATGACTGCAAGCACGTACACAACAACTTGACGGAATTTAATGACTAATAACTATTTTAATAAAATTAAGGATGTAAAAATGATAATTTTTTCATTTTTATTTTCTGGTAAGCCCGGAAAATATGTCTTTGATGGTTCATTTTATCTATTCATTCACATCAATATCTATGACAATGAGCTGAAACTCTTAAATTGATGAAGATTCACCAGAGAATAGCAAATATTTTCATCAAAGAGTTTATTTCCGGTTGTCTCTGTTTATTGGAAGCTTTTCCCTGACTGATTTTCTCTTCTATTTTGCAGCTCACAGCGCAGTGTTCTTCAGAAGCTACGAGGCCGAAAAATGCGTTCATATTATTCGATTTGCATGAACTCTTTTCGACTCAGTAATTACGGGCTTGAGTCGTTTTTCAAGAATCTCCTGCAAGTTAAATTTCCTCCTGAGGCCTCAAGTGGATCATCATCAAAGCAACAGTGAGGGCTGGCCTAAAGAATCGGTCTCCAGTCACTTAACGTCAGTAGAAAGTCTTCGGTTTCATTTTGGATGCAGTGAAAAGAAGGATTACACTTGATAGGTAAATGATATTAGGTACCTGGAAGACGTTAAAATATTCATTTTTATTCCTAAAGGAGGCTCCACATGATGCATCGTTTTTAGAGTTTATAAAACAGTTCAAAGAACAAATAAATAAATAAATGGAATTTAAACCTGCAAGGAAAACTACGTTTATCGCTACTGAACTCCGAAAGTTTACCATGGAATAATCATCATGACTCACTCATGCAATAAAACACTTCCTCAAACACTCTTGAGCACTTGAGCTGCTTGATGCTAGGCTTATGTCGCTGGTGGGAGCGGCGGTTAGGAGTAAATAACACACAAAGTCATGGAAGTACCACAAACTCATACAGGTAAGTGTGCGAACCCATAAGTGTGAGCTAGAACAAAAATTAATAAAATAAGTAAAAACTCCTACTGCGAGGATACGCCGTAATAGTTGTATGGACGTTTGGGGGGAAAATATTGTGAGTTAAGACACGGGTTAGAGTGCACGTACAGTATGAACGGACGAAGGAACATGTCCTAGTAATGTTGTGGAGCGTAGTGATGACTAGGTTTAAATTTCGCAGTTACCTCTGAAGAATACACATAATTATAAAACAGCAAAAGGAGTGTTTGTTTTCGCAAAAAAAATAACCTTCAGCAACTCAGTAAACTTTCCATATGCCACACGCATTTCCATAAGTCTCGTAGATGTTCGCTTTTTTCGTGTGCATATTAATGGACAATTGATAAACCAGGACTCACCCGAAGTCTTTTTGAATTCCGAAAAAATGATAAGATTGACAAAGTTCAAAAGCTATTGTTATTAATCAATACTGCCATAACATAACTGAACAAGTCATAGCGATACTGTTTATTTGTCTCCCATACCGATGACTGTTGAGTACTTGTCACTTCATACAATCATTTTATTTATAAAAGAGTACCTAGGCCTGGCTAAACCCACACGCAATAACATCACCATTGGCGGACGGCTTTGATCCTGAGCAAGCGTTTACTGTACTGTTTTGCTATCCTCACTGTACAAGGAGAGACTGCAACTGTAAAAACAACAATCACAAGCTGCCAGTTGCATGGGCACCTGCAGTGCATATGATCAGGTTATGTTAAGCTGAATGAAAACTCTCAGGGTTCTGGGCAGTCTTGGGTATAAGCTTTATGCAGAGACTTGCTATTCTCTCCTTCCCTCAACCAAACTTACGTAAGAAATAGGTGTTGAAGTTGAGAAAGTTAGATGCCCAAATATCTTGAGTTTAAATAACCAAAGAAAAATGATCTCACTACCAATATTTTAAAAATGCATATCCAACTTTGGTATGACAATCACTCTCTTAATGGTACGCCAGTATTAGTTCACTTGACTTCCTTAAATATGAAACGTAATTATATAACACGCAATGCATCTCCATCTCTGTTTCTCTCTCTCTCTCTCTCTATGTCTGTATCTGTGTGTGTTCATCCCATTTCTTCCAATCCACTACCGAAGAAAAATTATTGAACAGAAGTCAAACATAAAGTCAAACAATACAATGCTTATAAGCATGTATTATAAACATTGTATTGTTGATACCTAAGGCGGCCGGATAACTATACAATAAGCCATTTCTTCCATTATCATTTTTTTTCTCCTACACGGCCATGATATCGGTAGATAAGATACAGAATAGAAGTTCTGTATAAATTCATGAAAAATATTCAGGTTCTGATAGTTCCACGGGTAAAGTTGGAAAAGGTATTTTATTTCATATATCCCTTATTTATCACTTTTGAACCGTGGAATTTACACGGTTACTAGCTAGGCCATGTTATCGGTAGATAAAATGCATAATAAAAGTTCTCTATATAACCATGAAAAATTCCACTATCTACATATATAATCGACAAATGTATCTCCATCTCTCTCTCTCTCTCTCTCTCTCTCTTTCTTTCTCTATCAGTGTGTGTCCGTCCCATTACATCCTATCTATTACTGAAGAAAAAATATGGAACTGAAATCAGAACGGATATGCATGTATTATAAGCATTGTATTGTGGATACCAAAGACGCTGGATCATTGTAAAATATTCAATTTTTTCTGTTATTAGCTTTCATTTCTAACACGGCTAGGTTATCGGTAGATAATATACAGAATGGAGTTTCTGTATATATTGATGAAAAATATACACGGGTAAAACTGAAAGATATATTTTATTTCATAGATCCTTAATTTTATCACTTCTAAAGCATGGAATTTCAACGGGTGTTATTTGGGCCATGTTATTGGTAAATAAGGTGCAGAAAGGAAGTTTTGAATGAAATTAATAAAAAATATCCGTTCAAAACACGATAATTTGTGGTTAATCTTTAATACTTTTATCTTGATAATAATTTCAAATTAGTCAAACCTAAATCGTGGAATTTCCACGGGAACTGTTTAGTATCTCTATGATTTGCAGACATCCACCTCAACTGCATTAAACGCCTTAATTGAGGAGCGTAGAAACTAATATGATTTGACAGTATGCCATGTATCACCTCTGCGTTATTGCATTCTTAAACACAGAAAATGATGAACATTTTTCCAAAACTTCCAAGAACTGCGGTCTCTAATCTCTACACATGATAAAATCCAATGTGTTTATATGTTTACTTGTAGACCCACACATTTATTGGAAATGGACGTTTTTGTTTGTTTGTTTGTTTAACGTGAAAAAATTCACGTGTTTTTCATTTAATGTTTTCGTTTGATTAGTGAACTCGGGTATGGCGTGCATACACACAGATTGAAAAATGTTCCTTTGGTATCCACAATGCAATGCTTACAATTCAAGTATACCCAATCGAATTTCCTCTTGTCTTAAACCTTGAGAGAAGGAAAGAGAGACTGACCAACCAAGCGAGCAAGCAGGCTAGGAAACATCAAACTGTGGGTCGTATATTGTGAGAAATTTGTAAATATATTTCGTGACCCACTTTTTTACATTAATTATTTATTTTACCTACATAGCAACCAAATGAAATTTATCAAACATTGAAATCCTTTTTATTATTTTCGTTATAATTATATTACAAGTTTATAAACTTTCCATTACTTTACATACCATTCTATAAAAGCTGTTGTGTATTTATTATTATTAAATATATTTCGTGCCCACTGACTGCTGAATCAGATGGGAGAAATTAATTGGAAACGAAGGATTACTAAGGAGCTGAAATAAAGTGTTTATCTTTGGCTAAGTATTGACTTCTCAATGGAACGAGTATACATGTATTATACATATTGTGTTGTAGATACTAAAGACACAGGATTACTATAAAATAGTTTTTTGTTATTGGCCTATTTCTCTTTCAATATGGAATCTCCTTCGTAAAGCTCGCATCCACTGGCAAATCAAACGAAAACATTCAGTAAAAACATGATTTTTTTCAGGTGTGGGTCTACTAGTATTTTGTCTACTCAAAAATTTAATTGTTAGCATTTGGAATCAATTCCCATTGGTTACTTATCGACTATTTAGAATTTGATTAAATGTATTGGTGCATATTAAGTAGATAATATTCTATCTCTAAGCTGTCCCTTATGAAGAGGGGCACTCAGTAGAATGACAGTGTTGTGGCACATCAATACACGTATTTCGATACCGACCTGCGTCAACTGGTTCAGTTCCTCGCCATAAGTCAGAGACAAGCTTGCGTAACACGTTTTCATATAACGCCTTTACTGCAAATCAACTGCATGGAAATTCAGGATCAGCAAAACTGAGAATCTTTAATTCCATAATACCAAATTTATCTGGTGAACGATCGTTCCTTAGATATACGTAGAAATTCACTGTATTCTGAGATCTGCATATTTCCTGAAAATTGTGTGGAGGAGACAAATGGAATTTTCCACACTATACATAGATCTCAAAATTCAGAAGAATTGGTTTTGTTTGAGCTTTTGCCTGATAATCTTAGGTTTCATTTTCCCGGTTTCTCAAGGAAATCTTCCATGTTTTTTCGCATCTCGCAAAATATTTTTGTTTACAGCCATGGCAAAACTAAACCGGGAACCCAACGATCAGCTTTTAGTCGTGGCGAAACCGCTCTTGCAGCTCCTATGCACCATCAATCCTCAATCCCAGATTTGTGGTAACGACATTGGGGTAGCCAAAAGATTTTGGAAGGATTTTACTGCGCTTTTTAGCAAATTATGACTGCAGCTGAGCGATGCAGGTATGCAGAGATTCCAAGGGTTCTCTGGATTATCAGAACGAGACAAAGATAAATCTTGAGAGTAAATCTGAGTTATTTTATACATTCTTCTTTCTACTGTTATTAATGACATGTAAGAAAGATACATTGATTTAAGGCTCTCTTAGGGCCACGTAAATTTAATCTCAGCATGACAAGCTTATTGAAATTTTTTCACCGCTCGCATCTGAAATTCGGATGACGGTAAGGTAAGAATTATTATTTGTTAGAGAGCACATTTTACCTTACCCTGGCAGGTTGATGGAACAAAAGAAATTACCTCTGCAATAATTGACAATAAATTAAACCTTTACCTGTACGATATACGTTCATTTTAGTATGCTGTGTAGGTACGATATGGTAACTTTGAAGAGCTGCTTCACTAAAATAGCAGTTCATTGGGACGTGCGTGCAGTGCAACAATTAACAGCACTGAAGGCGTGTTTTGAGGAGCTTGTTCAAGGTATCGCACTTGGATACTTTCTTTTATTTCTGAATTACCAACAGTCATTGGAACTGAGTGAGGGGAGCAGCATTTAAATCTACTTTAATTTCACACAATAAAAACGCCTTCAACCTCCAGGCTACAAAAGTTTTGATCGCCATGGCTAGATTCTTCTTGGCTGTTACTGCCATGTCTTCAAATAATCTCCAGTGTCACGAAGCAAAGCCACTGTAAGTATTTTGTAACACAACGCTAAACTACGCTATTAATTCATCTATCCATATTGAAGACATACAAGTCGTGAGTCCTCCTTACAGTACGTAAAATGGAAAAACCTCTTCATAGTACTAAACATTAGGGGACAATATAAATCGACAGTTTGAATTTTTCTTTCTAGATACTTTGGTGCAATACTGCATCTATGCAAGAAACCATCGTATGGAAAGTTTGACCTCGATCGGTTAATATTTAGGGGCGGGGGATTACATCATTGTTATTTACCCTAATGCACCGGCCTATTAACGAGGGGATGTCATCTCTCGAAAGCAGACAAGCCGGACATCCAGTCGCCAGCGGGGCTGCTGGTCCCCCCTCTTTGGTGAGTATTAGCGCCTCCGTGGCGAGGTATCATGGGGAGCCGCTCCACTCATTGTGCCTGGCTTGGCCAGGGAAGGGAAGCTTTCGAGGCCCAGGGCTGTTGATGGTGATGGGCTTCGACAACTTATAGAAGGAACTGGCGCTGTTCCTCGTCTTTGATCAGCCGGAGGTTGAAAGACTGGATGAGTGCCACTTATCGCTCGGCTGTGTCGCTGTCGACGCGAAGTTCTTTGATATCAAGAGTTTCGTTGAGGCAGAGGGAATTTTTCGTGGTGAAGGAGGGCAGTGTTGACGTCGAAAATTATGATGAAGGGAGGTTGATTCGCTCGGCGGGTTCCTCAGATCCTTCGTCTTAAAGAATCGCCTGTGCAATTGCTTGTTTGTTGGAAACAGGAAAACTTGAATCCAACAGTGACAGGCCAATGAAATCTTCGCTCAAGTACCAGAAATGGCTGCTTAAAGTAGTGACACAAGACTTCCTAATACTTTCATCATGGTACTGAATGATGTCCTTAGCCAATCCAAGACCGTTGGCTGGACGTATGATGAAACCGTCGATTCGATCGACGACATAGATCTTGGTTGCCAACAATGAGAACCGCTGGAAGGCTGACATCTTTCGAAAACAAAAATGGAACAAAACAAAAATGATCCAGCGAGCTCGATGGAGCGCTTCAGGGCTACGAATCGAGGTCGTCAGAAGAACACCACAAAGAAAAAGAATGTTCAGCTCAGCGAGTTCCTTATAGTCGTCACGATCTGTGTTGTCTGAAGCAGACGTTTTAACCTTGAATGAGATCATTCCTGTTGGGGACCAGAGTCTCTATCAGATCGTCGTTGGTGGGAGGTTATATTGCCGACTGGTTGATGTAAGACCAGTAGTCCTTGATGGCAGAAAATGGTGATCTCAGGACCAATACTCAGAATTGGTACTGGTTTTGTCGAAGCACATCGACACGACGCGTTCGTGAACCCCCAGTCTTGTAAAACCTCAAACACAGCTGTAACAGCGGCATCACCAATTCCTGAGTGCGATTTCAGAACTCCTAAGAGCTTCTCCACTCCTTCTCCTGAAACGAAGATTGGGACCAGTGTCATCGACCAGAAGAAGAATCTTCTTGCCCCAATGAACGGTAAAAGAGGTAAGAGGACTGAAAGTTTCTTTGATGGCCTTCGTCAAAGTGGACCTGTACTTTGCTGTTGCCTGTCGAATTGACTCTGGATTCAGCACAAGCTATTGTGGATCGTGCCCCAAGCTACTTGCCGTAGTCACTACAATTCAAAGGGTTTGGCGGATATTGACCACAGTTCTGCTAAAGAGTCCGACGATATCAGGAGATAGGACAGATTTCGTGCCTCGTGTCCTCAATTGCTTCGGTGGAGAAGTGACCCTGGCATCTGAAGAAGTCGATGAGTTGGCAGCGTTGGCTGGACTTAACTAAGACGACGACGACTCCAGCTCTATCATCTCTTCTTGTGGCGTCTGTTGACGGCTACGCGAGAAAGCTTCCACGTCAGCAAACAGATTCGTTCAGCTTTTTGTCCAGACCAGCCATCGAACCCCACCTCCCTTTCTCCCGCTGGGTAAGAAGGACTTCCTTGTCTTCAGGAATGGTTATCAGAGTGAAAGCATCGGAGTGGGCGATGCTCGAAAGATCTGTGTTTTTTTATTTTTTTGTTTTTTGACAGGCATGACTCCAAAGTTATTTATGGTTTCACTCAGGATCTTCCACTCGTTGAAAAGTTCAATAATATTCCGCTTCACGCTAGTTTCAGCGATGGTGGGGATCCTAGCTCGTGTTCAGAAGTCGAGGACCTCCTTTGCAGCCTCAGTTGCACTGTCATCTTCTCATTCGTGAGTGCATAGATAAATCGTCGTAAAACGTTTCCATAGCTGGCAAGTTTTGCTCCTATTATAGTAGGAACACTATGACCAAGAAGCAAAATTTCAGTTAAAGGAGGAAAGAGGAAATATTCAAGATCGATCTGCCACCTTTTAATATCAACCAATTAACCTGAAACTTTGCACACATCAGTTTCTATATACATACGAGGCAGAGTTCCACAGAAGTACGCGAAAAATATTGATTTTGAAAAATTACTCCAATGTGCTATTGGCACCATACTAAACATGCTCCATTGATACTCTCAAACGTAAAAATACGCGTGTTTCGAAATAACCTGTG
Source organism: Trinorchestia longiramus (assembly GCA_006783055.1). Classification (NCBI taxonomy): domain Eukaryota; kingdom Metazoa; phylum Arthropoda; class Malacostraca; order Amphipoda; family Talitridae; genus Trinorchestia; species Trinorchestia longiramus. Next base: position 341,611 of record VCRD01000016.1, read on the forward strand.
CATTTCATCATACAAATAATAAATAATTACGTTAGCATAGCTCGTTTAAGCTCACATGAAAGTTGTTAGGCGCAGATTTATGAAACCCGACGCTATTTTGTCCCTTCCCCTCCTGTGTCTCGCAAACAAGTTGCTGAAGGCACTGCTCTCTGTTTGGTTGCTTGGCAGCACCTGCGTAGCGGATGTATCATAGCAAAGCGTAGTAGCTGTATTACACCAGAGAGATGACTGTGTTGTATCAGCTCTGATACCTGCAGGTAGCGGGTGAATAGCAGCTGTAAATGAGTTGTATAGAAAATCAGTGTAGCAGTTGTTGCAGCGTGTAAAAACTAAGTTACTGAAACTCAGTTGTTGTTTGTAGCAGTGACGGTGATGTAACTGCTGATAGTTGTAGCAGGTTACAAGGAAGAAATAAGGACCGACTTATTAATAAATTTTCATCATCCTTTCACATTAAATTTGTACCGGAGACTCGATAGCAAAACTTTCATTTTATTGAAGAAATTTATATCATTTTCGACTCAATACTGCGTTCTAGTGGAATGAGAATGTTATTCAGACATTATTTAAAGGGGGCACAGACTTGGATCGAACAATTTCAAATTCTTAGAACTATTGTATACAGAACAACTGAGTTATACATGTGCCACTTCTGGGTGTTAAAATGACGTTCCTACATCTATTGCACCTTGCAAAAGACGAAAACAAAGAATATATTTCATCACACGCTGGTCTATCCTTACAAAGAATTTTACTATTTTGTTATGATCAAGGTTTTTGTTGCTGAATATGTTAAGCTTTGACAGCGAGACGCATTCCCTTCAGGAATTGAACTACAGAATGGTCAGAAACGTCGTGGAAGCACAGCTAACGAAAGCTTAGTCGACAAGATGATGAATTTGTACATACACAGACTTGAAGTAAAAGTAATTGGATGACTGGATCCACTGTTTCCCATCTATATGCTCCAGTGAATTCTACTTTGCTAAGAATCTTTTAGTGAACGGCATATCATTCTCAGACAAAACGAACTCTACGTTCAGGACTACGTACGACTCACACACAAATATAAAATAACTCACAGTACAAATATTTAGACATATGCTTAGTTCAAAACGTATGCTCCTTAGATTAAAATGCGTCATCTCTAGTACCGTGAAATTATGCAAAATACAGTATCGTGTGAAGGCATTTTACTAATATGAATTAAATCGAGACGAGTAAGAAAATTAAATCCAATAAAGTTATTTAGATACTTTCAAAAGAATAACTAACTTTTCACAATACTTCTCTTTGCAAGTTGATTTTCTCCAAGAATTTATAACCTCCATGAAAAACAAGGTTAACTACACAATCTAGATACCCATCATAACACTGACGCCTTCAGTCACTGTACTTACGAAGACATTCACGTTCAGTCCGCTAAACCAAGTCTTTGTTTGTGCTCCAAACACGGCTACAAAATAATATGTTTCGAATAGTGCTTGTCGCTGCCATGGTGTCACCTCAAACATGCGAAGGGAGTGATAAGTCTTTCACATCGAGCTCTCGTTAAGTGATAACCAAGTAGTCGTGGGGATGAAAAACACTCATTAAATCTATCGAAAACGTGTGGTTAAATGAAGTTACAGGCTATTGTGCATTATAAAGCTGTTTTTATCGCTAAAACTATAGCATTTTCAGTTCGATGCAGATAAACCATTGTTTTGACTTTCAGGTATGGATGACCCAGTTGTCGCCTTCTTTACCTTCATATCGATGATTTCGATGCAATAGTTTAATCAATCTTTTTTATCTTCGAGGTCCATCGCAATCCAATATATTTAGTTGTCACACATGAAATGTCCCTCTTTTATTTCATATTTTATTTTTTCACATGCATTACGAACAGTCTCACTTTCTGCACATGCATTACGAACAGTCTCTCACTTTCTGCACATGCATTAAGAACAGTCTCACTTTCTGCACATGTATTACAAATATTCTCCTACCTAAAACACAATATTTGTTGCCATTGCTGCTCAAAAATGATACGCTCGTACGGCCTTACATATAGCACTTTACTTATCAACATAAAAAAGTTTATTTCAAGCGAAAAATCGTTAACTAAAATCCAATCACGAACTCTGTGTGAACACAATATACATTCATCTTCTTGAGGAGCCAAATTTGATTATGAATGAGTGACACACCGGCATGCTTAAAATGTAACTTTAGCTCATTGTTCATCAGTAACTTGTTTCAATTTTAATATTTTCCGTATTCGTAAATGAACATCTTCAAATCACTCAATGTAATTCCATTCATGAATTTAAGGAGTAGTTGATGACTAAAAATTTTAAGGAGTAAATTTCATATCCTTTTGTTTACTTTCAAAATGTTTACTATGTTTGATTTCTGAACGCCTTGTTTGATATTAAAATAATTTCAATGCCTCCTCAAAACTCAATGCTTGTTCTATGTTTGATGTCAGTATTACGAGGGCTAATAGAATGACACAAAATAAAGTAGAAAGCTGTTAGTTCAGTTCAAATTGATCCTCTCAGTAAAATTAAAATACTTAGAATTATACGCTATAGTCTGTGAGATGAATTTTTATAAAATATTTTTTAAAACAAAATTACTTGTATTCTCACCGTCTGACGTTGTTGTAACGAAGGCTTTGATATACGGACTGCAGCACAAGCTTTCAAGCTCATTGTCTTCTAAACTGAGTCTTAACATTATATTTATATCAAAACCGGCTAGACTCCTAACTTTTTAGCTCATATAGACCCTAAGCTTTCATTATTACGGGCTAGGCTCGAGGCTTTGATAAAATGATGCTACACAACATGCTTTGATGAGAACTGGCATCCTTACAAGTATTAATGCGTTACGACAGAGCAATACATCCAAACCTCTTAGGGGTTTGTTACCTTCTCTGTGTCTCAGGCTTCGTCCCTTGTGTTCTGCACTCTCTTATATCTCTGAACTCCACTGAATTCCTGCTATGCTGTATACGAGACTGTACTGTGTACTGTATACTGTATACGAGACTGTACTGTGTACTGTATACTGTAAACAAGACTGTACTGTGTACTGTATACGAGACTGTACTGTGTACTGTATACTGTAAACAAGACTGTTCAAGTTAATAAAATTTAATTCAGTTATATATAGATTTCTTGAATGGGATACTGATTCGAAGTATTTTGATAGTAAAAGTATGATAATATGTATTTCCAATTCACCCACTTTTGTAAGGCTGCAACTTTTTCTCCCCTCGATCGTTACCAGTGGTGTTTATCGTTGTCAGTGGTATCTAGGATTCATGACTCACGCCGCCTAGATGTCTAGTATCGGAATTTGGCATGGTTTACCTCTCACTAATTTGGTGCGAACAAAAGTAAAGTTTCTGATGTAAATATCTGAGTTTAATTTACTAGAAACATATACCTGACAGACTCAACTTCAAGGTATATTTTTTTAAACTGTGATACAAACTTACCAGGAGTCAAAAATAAAAATATTCAGACTAGAACGAGACTGACCTCAAATTCAGTAGTTTGATACTAACGTCAAATCTGTGAAATCTCTTCGGAACTGAAACTCATATTTTTTACGTTCCCTTTTTCATTACAAAGAATAGGAAGAAAATACTGCAAGCTGAAAAACAATAGAATGTAACACGAGACTTTTCTGTCAGTTTTCATTTGACAGTGATCTGTGTCTGACAATCAAGGTTTAAAATTTTCTTTCTTCATGAAAAGCTGTCGAAACAAAAGGGGATCGTGAGCACGGGCCTCGACTTTTTTATTGTTTTGGTTCACTGGCACGGAAACAAGTCTTTGTTTGACCATGTTTATGATGCTAGATTTTGCACGGAGACTCCACAATACTTGGTCAACTTGTCCCTTGAATGTTCCACCTTCTATGGCATAGCAAGAAAATGATGGTGTCTCTTTACTTTTCTCAATAAGAACGTACGGAGAATGAACGTGTGTAACTGTAAGAAGGCTGAGCTGTTTTACTTGTTGGGTTTTTGAAGAATTAAACGATCTGTGCATCCGTATCATTTCGTGCAGCGATAAAAAAAGTTTGTTTGGACGCAGAACTCTAGGCCACGCAATTTACTTAACGTTTTTTTACTAACACTCACAAAGTACATTTTTCACATGCTCTGTTTCTCTGCTGTCTCTGGCTGCACAGCTGATGAATCAAAGCGTCTCAAAACAAACATCAGAGTATTCTGTAGTGTGAAGGAATGTTATGATCGTGCGTCATGAATCATTCTCATCCTCAAGTGATGATTTTTCACTTCAAAATTTGAATACGCTAGTATCCACAGAATAATACATTGAATTCCTTTAAAAAAATCCTCCAGGGACTAACTAGAAAATTATCGCATACGTTAGTATTTTTTGTTAGGTATGAGACAAAAATTTGAGGTCGAAGTTTTACTTCGTAAGTTCCAGTTTTTGCCTGCAGATATAGGTTTTTAATGGTAAGTTGTCAGGAGGAAAGAATTGAGAGCGCTTATGGGTGCTTCTCTATAAGTTATTTCCCCCTGTACGGGTAATGCAGGCTTCTCACGCTACAGTTTGCGACTCAGAATTTGTTCCAATTTGTCTCTTTGTGCGGTAGTTGTGGAGGGTAAACACACCTGGAGAAGGTACTTAAAAGATTTGAGTTTTTGCATCTTACTTTTGCTGAGATCTTTACTTGTTTGCCTCACTATGTACGTTTCAATAGTAATAATTGAAGAAAGGATGAAATAATAAAAAATAAATAATGATAATAATATTAATTGTTATTAAAAAATAATAACAATTTGTTCAAGAAATTGTTTAGGATTTGATCATAAATTTGTTCAATTTAATATTTATGAACTTGAAAATACTATTCCGCAACTCTCACAAACTTTTCTTCCAGATTTTTAACAGCTCTGGAGAAAAACTTAATTGCGTTGATAAAAGAAATATGTTTATGATGTAATGATATTGTCACTCAATATATATTCTTGTAAGCATCACCTACATTCGGAATTAATATCTCGTCACATTGATCGATTTCAGAAACCGATTCGTAAGTCTATATTAATTCTTCAATGGGATTCAAAGATTGGCTAAGCGTTGAGTTTGTTATATGAAAGTGAGTCAGTTTCTAATTATATATAAATAAATATATATATATATATATATATATATATATATATATATATATATATATATATATATATATATATATATATATATGGCAGAAACTTTCAAGTTTATTCCTACAATGCCTAACCAAGAAATTGTACTATTTCTCTTTGGGATTTACTTTGAGAAGACAAAGCAGCAAAAGATAGGCTGCGACTCTCAACGAGGAGGCGGCAATTTGCCTAACAGGGCAAGAGAGACTCATTAGCTCCCAGAACGAGGTCTCTGGTCCTGTTAAGCGGCCGCACTCTTCTTATCAAACTGTGCTGTGGAGTTTGACTCGGAGGCACGAAGACGAAAGGAAGTCGTGTGGACTAATTCAGAGTCTTAGAATTGGAACCAACTTGGTACCAATTTATGGACTCTGAGATCTTTAAAGATCAGTACAATCGAAGCTTGAATTTATTTTTTTATCATTTTTATTCCGGTGTTGGAAAGTCGACGTAGAAATAAACATCAGGAGAGACGAAACTGCGCAGAAAATGGTTTAGAAGCCTCACAATATGGAACATGCTATGAGCATCGATTTTGTGCTTATACAATCTTTTTGTTGCTAAAATTGTTTTGAATCATTATTTTTCTGAAAATTTATTGTAGCTTCAAATCAGGTTTATGCACTGCTGTAAACTGATAACGACCAGATTGATGACATCATATTCTATACCGTCATATCATCATTATGATTTTTAAAAATTCTCATGGATATTACGTGTGTAAGAACAATTTTATAACGCATATTTTATCTAAAACGAATACAGTCCAACATGGCCACGGTTGTGAAGAAGATAATTATTTGAAGAAACCAAATGACGCTTGGTGATGCAATTTGGATGGAAAAGTTAAATAGCATAGCACTCGTACATCGTTGCATAGTCGTTGCTTTGGGTTAAAAGCATTACAAAGAATAACCATACATTTCATATTTATTGAGCGGTCGTAAACGCACATTTTAATCCATTAAATCATGCAGTAGAATTTTATTCTTCGATCCAGCATTATCAACAACACGTGCAAACATACTCATCAACATTCTGCATTTGACCTGACTATTTTCGCTCTCAAATCCCACTTGGGAAGTTGGCAATAAACTTTCACGATATGAAAAAACTCATTATGTAAATCCTATATTTTTTAGATTGCCTCGGGATTAGAGCAATTTTTTTCTAGGAACGAGCTACCTGGAACGAGTTGGCTTATTTTTGCTTTGTTAGATAAATGCTGCCACCATGATGAATAAGTATAAGAGTTCTGTCAACATTGAAACGGTGCTCACAATCTGGGATGAAAATGCTCTTCATTACACGTAATAAAAAAAAATTGCCTGAAATCTGTTTATGTTTTTCGCCTAAAAGGAGATAAGGTTTTAAGAATTTATTCAAAATTAGCTCTTAAATTAAAATTAAAATTCTTTGGTTCACTGGAGTACAAACGTTCTTTGAAATATACAAATCCAATGTAACTACAGTGCAGACATGTTTATTGGAGAAAGAAGGCTTCATGATTTCATTGTTTTTACAAAATAAAATGTTAAGTGCTTATGTACAAACAATGTTTAGTTTACATCCTCTAAATAGAAATCACTGATTGATTTAGTGAATAGGAAATTATATAAAAGGGAATTAAATTTGTTATACAGGGTAAGTAAAATTAAATGAATATATGAATATCATGGTGAAAGGAAGTATTATCTGAGATTAGGTGCCATATGACTACCGATAAAAGTTGTGATTTTGAAAACATTATATCGTTATAAAAATTTCAAAGCCTTTAAAAGAACCTTATTCTATCTCTCAAGGTGCTAATGAATGCTACCCTTGTAAAATTTATTAAATTTTAATTCCAGCTAAGAATAAAACTTTTAACCTCTTGATAGCGAAGCCAAACCAATAGTTTTATAGCTCCATAAAAAAGAACTCCCGAGAAGAAACCAGAAAGATAAATATTTGCAATGAATTAATTGAGTTTTTCTAAGGGATCTAATGAGTAATCAAGTTGTGTGAGGACAAGCATTATCCTGCTTAGGGAAGGTTCAGAAGAGCTTTTTTAAAACAGTATCGAATTTAAAACAGTGAAGTTCATTGTCGTAGAGATTAGTATTACTTTGATAACTTTCTAGTAAATAATTTTTGTAAAGCTTCTGATTACCAGGATCATTCTAATGGGCATTATTCGAGTCAATTAATGCAGCAGATCTATCAATAAAGATTTAGGGCAGCATTTAAGTATATTCAGTTATAAGCATGAGGGTTTCAGGAAACCATTCCTGATTAAAACTTATTATAAAGTAGTAAATTGATGCAATATTTGTAGTATATTTCTTCACAATTGGCATGGTTAGAAAATCCAGCAAGAAGTGAAAAGATTTACAATATAATGCAAATTGCGATCTTAACCTTACACTCATAAAGATTTTAGAATACGGAGGCTTTCAAACACATTCATAATGAGGAATTTTCTCTCCACTTTCTTTGCAACAGTGAATGAGTTAATTTTCATGATGACAATATCAATAAAAACTACTGCAAACTAGTACGTAGATTACAGTGCGCTGGTTTTGTTTGTAAACACATTCTCTTTAATTTGTTCTTTGACGACTCAGTCATAAATTATTCTGCATTTATTTTGATCGGATTTGTAATTTTAGTTTCAATAACCCTACAATCTTGCAGTATTTCTTTCTTCTTATCAGGACTGAGTGTTAGCAGGCCGTGAGGAATTTAGTCAACAGTGATATTTATGCCTTAATATTCAAGTGTTAAAGAAATCTAGCGTTATTTAGCTTGGATTTATTCCTTCAGCCTACGAGTGGGGTGGCCAAGCATAAAACATTAAAGTTCAGCCACGACATCGAACATGGGGCGACCGTCAACAAACAATGCCATTGCCAGCAGCTGCCGACATCCAAGCTGACCGTGAGAGCCTTAAGGTTATTTTCTCGCCCGAATATCCAGCCAAGTTATGAGCTTTTCAATTTGAAATATGAAAACTCTGTAAAATTCAAAATGAGGGAACAAAGGAAGGTGACACCGGGATGAAAGAAATTTATTTCAACCTGACAGGGAGCTCTATTCTATTATCCAATGAATGAATGAATGAATGAATGCCTAACCTTCAAACTGAGGGCCAATTTAAAAATGTGTAGCATACTCGTACCCTTGTTAGGCGTATATACCTTATGGTAGCAATGAAATTCATGTATTGAACAGTGACACTACATTTATTTCCTCCCTAACCAATGGTCACGCATGAAATATTTGGTGAACTATTCATGGTTGAAATTATATTACATATCATCATAAAATTAAATTAAATTTTCAGACAATCAACCTAGCTCTGATCAACGTTGATTAATACACTATTTACAATGACCTAATTTCTCCACAGGAATGGCGCTTGACATTTAATAACTCGTGATGAGCAATCTCGCACTCCACACCCATATACATATGTATGCTAAGTGGTGGTATAACCTTCATGCAGTTATGGCTTTAATCCGTCTATAAAGACAATGACAATCGGGAAGCATTTTGAAAGTCACTAAATAAACAGATGTCAGAAAGCCATCTTTGCATCCAACCTTCCTGTAACTCACTACTAGAGAAAGCTGTGCGCAGGTAGAATTATTGGTCCTTCAACAGAGTATGAAGAGCTTGAAGTTAAAGGTAATCATTTCATGAATGTATTTCTGAAGGAGTCTTTTCATGGAAACGTTCAGACGAATACAACACCACAACAAATTATTTCATTAGTTCTAAGAAGTTGTAGAAGGCAATTTCATTGTGGAATTGAACAATGCTGTAGTTTTTCGATTTCAAGATTAAAGAACTAACATTTTAGTCTCGTAAAGACTTTTTTCTGCATATCGGTGATATCTCTTCCAGTTTCTGATTTCTTACTTCTATTTACAGATCGGGGCTAGATCTCAATATGTATATAACACTCCACCGAGAAATCAGAGTTCTCAATATTTATTGGAAATAGAAAAAATTCTCGAGTGTTTGAGAATAATAACTACGAAGATGAATTCTGCGAATTATGCACCCATGCAATTCAGCAGGAAATGGACTGGGTTGTTAGCTATACAAACTGGCCTCACTCTCTGTTAAAGAATCTTCTCGATTCCATTGTCTTGAAGGTCTTTAATTTCAATCTGAGAGCAATAATACGGATCGGGTTTCGACTGCGCGATCCTTTGGACAGCCTCTTCAGCACTAGAGATTTCAAAGTTTGAATCGCTCTTGTTCAGATCTGCAGTAGAGCAGTTAAAAGAATGTGGTGGTGATTTTTATAGGAGAGAAGGTTTTAAGGAAACTTTCTGTTATTGCAGGCGTCTTTGTGAGCTTAAACTCGGTCCACCAAATGGCTACTGCTCGGAGCTGCTGATAGTTAATTTCCTGACCGCTCCATGTGAGACCAGAGTAATTTAGATAAAAATATTTCTCAAACAAAAATTGTAATTTTTGTCTTCATATCTTGTCGTGCACAAAATTATATACATATATTTAGTACAAGCGAGTATTGGGACAACTGTCATCCAACTAGTGTTAGTATTGTCATCCAACTAGTACTAGTATTGTCATCCAACTAGTGCTAGTATTGTCATCCAACTAGTACTAGTATTGTCATCCAACTAGTACTAGTATTGTCATCCAACTAGTGCTAGTATTGTCATCCAACTAGTGCTAGTATTGTCATCCAACTAGTGGTAGTATTGTCATCCAACTAGTACTAGTATTGTCATCCAACTAGTACTAGTATTGTCATCCAACTAGTGCTAGTATTGTCATCCAACTAGTGCTAGTATTGTCATCCAACTAGTGCTAGTATTGTCATCCAACTATGCTTCACTACCCAGAAATAGCTAGCTGCCTACTCAGTAAATAGGCACCATTTAAGAATAAGCGTACATTTACATACACTTGGCAGTTGTGTTTGACGTTAAAGCGATGAGTTTAAGAAGCATAATGGATAGTAGAGGAAAATTTTAGTATTCCTAGAAGCAGCTGTCATTGAAATTGGGGTAAATTTTGTTGGATTCACAACCTTGTAAATTACCTATCGTTGTCAAGGAATAATGCTTGGAAATAAATTTTTTCCATAACTTGGCAAATAAAATAACTCAACGTATGTTGGTTTTTAGACTTACTTCAATAATATGGTTCATGCAGAGAACAGTTTTCTTTTGCTCATTCAGTGCATTATTTATGACGCACCTAAAATACTGGTCAAATAAAAACTATTCAAATGAAGGTATTGTAACTAAGTGTGGCAGAGGAGACAGTGTATTATTTGTCTTCAACGGGACAATGGGCTCTTGCACAACACTGTTAAAACGCTAAATTGAGAATAAAATGAATTTGTTAGTTCATGTGAATTTTAAATCGAAGAGAAAATCATTGTAAACCAAACTTTACTCTTCTACATTTTTCTACCATATTCAAGTAGAGAAGTGCGTTTGCCGTTCAGAACAAAACTTTTAGTGTACTATTTTCGTTCATGTTTTAGCTTTTTTATACCATTTTGACGGTCCATAATATACATAAGATGCTAGTATTGAAAGGAAGGAGAGTAGACGAAAGGAAGGTGCAATTCTCACCTCTCACTCCAGCACAATAACGAACGATCACCGTCTATGGACGCCTCAACGCTTCGCCGCCTCACAAGTTTGCAAGAGGCGTGTGAGATCATAAAAAACAATGGCGTGCGGCGCCTGTTGTGATTTTGTTGCAAGCGAAGCAGCCGTGACTACTGAAAGGCACTGAAGTCTCAGTATTTCAGAGGAGCTCGTGGAAGGAGCGAAAGTAATGTCCTAAAAATGGTCGCTCCTTCAACGAAAAATGCAGAGCGCTGGTGGAACGATACAGGTTTTGCTATTTGCTGTTATTTTGCGTTGCTTTATATTCAAAAATTTCTACATAAACGTTAGGTGCATTAAGTTGTGTAGTAGACTGTATTTCAACTGGCATACGTCAAGCCAAACCAACGCACTAGAAATTTTGAATTAGGTCGTATTTTTTTGTATTTCTGCCGCTAATACGAATCAAGTAGAAACGCACGGAATTGTTGTACTGTTAAATGCAAATGGAGATTGTTATCTCACATATAGAAATTCATTTTAATCGTATGGAAATAAAGAGTTTTCAGAAATTATACTCATTAACTGTTCGGGTTTGCTGACGCAAAATTAGTCCTGAATGCCCATGAAAAGTGAAATAAATTATGCCGGGAAAACAGGTTGCACATAAGCTATTTGTACGTACCAATTTTTACAAAGAACGAGAATACTGATATTATTGTTACAGTGAATTTAGTCTGAGTTAATTCTGTTTGGTGTTCACCTCGTCCTGACGTTCTGCAAGAACAGAGCAGCTCGCGCTAATTCCGATACCCACTCCAGCCAAACTGCTACACTCAATCAAATAGAACAAGAGACGGACTAGAAATCCACAGGCATGCCGGTTTTCAGCAAGGACAGAACTGTCGCTGCAATTATTTTATTATCTAATAAGTTTATTCTACTCATTTTCAGTCATATTATACATCAGGGTGGTTCGACGCTGCAATTTTTTCTCGATGCACTGCTGGCAACTGTCATCTCTCAAGTGTCAAATTCAATTCTTCCCTCGTACAGTTTCGAAACAAATGCTTCTTTTTATTGTTTTACCTGTGCCTAAAAGCAATGAGTAAATTTCTAAAACCAAAGCTCCGTATACTCTCTTAGGAGGGTATCAAATCACTCTAATTTGGTATTCAATCCGTAGTCTAATTACAAATGTACCTAAAACGCTTACAGGAATGACAAACACACGACAAAACTGCATTATAAAAAAAACAAGTCAAGAGTAATTTGACTGTCATATATAATTTTTACACTCTGCATAAACAGCAAAAAGAAGTTTTAGTTTTTCTCTTGGAAAAACATTAGGCATTCAAACAAAAGAGATAATTCTGTTGTTCTTAAGAGCGCTTGCACTGCCTTCAACATCAACTAAGAAACTTTGTTGTCATGCTAGAGATAAAAATTTTGAGGCCATTTAGTTATCGTATCCAACTTTCAGCATAAAGTTTAAATCCTTGAAGTGCCTTTTGGAAGTTGTAAATGAAAGTCATCTCAGAATAGGCACTGAAAATGTCTGCCTAGTTTCCAATAGAGTTAGTCATATACAAAAGCCCGACAAAATTTTCAGCCGACACAATATTTAAATGAAGTTTGGTCTCATTTTGATCTCATTCCCAAATATCCCCTTGAATTGTTCCAGTCAATATTTTCCATGAAACTTCCTTATTTTCCATCTTTTGTCACCTGTGTTTGATTTGTTACTCAGGTCCTGACACAAGAGCTGGTCTTGTGTATCCAGGTAATGGTAAGATATTCTTAAGAGATTGCGCCTTCTTATGCACAGATATGGAGTCATAGTGCACACAATTTCGACATATATTTGTATCGTTAAAAGGAAAAAACAAAAAATTTTGCTTAGTTCTTTAGTTATACACTTAAGTTCATAGGTTCGCTCGTATTGTGGTTATCCTTCGCCCTTCATCTCCCACTGGACATTAATTTCTCCAATCCTCGCTGGGCTTACGAGGCCTGAATGACGTAGCTCTCGTAGGTTTTAATTGCCATTATGGTGGCCATTATTAACTGTCGTGCAGCATCATGAAAGTGTTCATGCAGGTGTTTTGGAAAGATGCTCAAAGTGTGGCCCAAAAATACGAGTTTTTAAATTCATGCGAAAATATATCTGCGAAGTTGATGAGACACCTCAACAAACTTATCTGCTTGATTCACGTAGCCGCTGCGTAAAGTCATCCAAATCCCTTTAGAATGAAGGTCTACATCTTCGAGACCGTACATGGGAACTAGATGGTAAGAGTCACTCCGTATGGAGGGCATAATACTTGTGCTTTGAGAAGAGATTGCAAGTGTGGGATTGCTTTGTGTGAGATTGCAAGTTTTTCTACTTGGTCTTGATTTCTTATTTTATAGTGAAATTCAGTTCAGCAGTTAAAATCTTTAAAAAAACATATTCTACTACTCAGCTGGAGTAGATTATTTCTGTTATCCAGTTACACAAGAAGAAAAAATGAATTGAACAGCACGTTCGTGTACTGACTTTAAGAAAGCAATTAGCGCTGTTTTTCCCACTTCATTGTAATATGCTTCAGTGATGACTTCATAGGGCGAGGAAATTAAGCAAGACTGGATACATATCAACATTTGAATAATAGCGGTTACAGTGTAAATAGGAATGCTTTTCCAATAAAGTCCTATCAAATCATTAAATTGACCATAAATACTCCACTCTCCTCATAATTAAAAAATCTTGATGCCTAAAAGTTTTTGCTACGTTTACTTTAAGGAAAATTCTATGTAATAAGACTCACATACATGAAGTAGGCGTTTGTGGTGTACCTCAGCTCACGAAAGACATGAGTTCTAAGCAGTACATGCGTATTGATGAATATTGGTGAGTTTCGTCAACAATTATATATGCATCATACATTTGTGAACAGAGAAAAGAAGTCAGTGCAACTTAATTCTTCAGAAGTGTGAAAATATCTTACAAAAAAATCATTGAAGGAGCAATGCATAAAGCCATGCATCAATGCATATGTCTTTTACGATTTTTCATCATTGGAAAGCAGCTCAAGGTGGACTGCTGAGGAACAAATATCTTCACGTTTATGTTTTTTAAGAGTGACTCAGTTTTCATCTCATACCGTATTTCTTTTACCTCATACAACCCAAACTCCAATACTGTATTATAACTTCACTTCTTGAAATTCTATTTGAGGGGAATACCGTCCAACTTGATGATATTGAATAAGAAATTTATTTTCAAATAACTACATGCCTCTTTCTTGTTTCCTTTTTGAAACTCCGACTACTTTTAATTTCAAACCTTACTCTTTCAAAATCTTTCAAAATGCGAAGTCGACTCAGTTTTTCTTCATCTTAAAATTGCCGAAGAAAAAATCCCATGTCAGACCGTTAGTCTCTCGAAAGCCTAGGGCTTTGTGCGAGGCATTCACCATATTTGAAGAAGGCGGCCCTTTGCTCTGGTTTAGATTGAAGTCTTCCCTCAAATTCACCCAGAAAAATAACATCGACGAACTTGAGTCAAGTATAGAGCTGAAAGAGCAACACGTACTTCACTTGATCTTTTTGAACAGCAGAGAGCACGTAAAAGACCTTGTACGAGACAAACATTTCATTTTTCTCGATGTTGGTTACAAGTTGCCGTGGATAGGAGCTTTTTTTCAAAGACATACAGATATTCTATATTTTATACGATCATATGTCTTTGTTATTTTTAATGGTACGATGGCCTGATGCTATCTGCGTCACCGTTCATTTTGCTCGAGGTCCAATTAACGAACGATTTATAGCTCATTCGTCATCAGTATTAAAAAGAATTGCAGCACAAGGTATTGCAAATGGTCGTTTGGCTTCAAAAACAATGCATTTAACGAGGGTACAATGAAAACTGTAACGTAAGTGACCCTGCATCCATCACTTACAACAAACCAAGTGAGTTACTTAATATACACATCTACATCGACACTATAAGAATATTGATTATTCTTGATTTTATTGGTACACGAACTTTTGTAAAAGTCCTGCCTCAATACAAAAGCCCAATAATGAAATTTGAAGTCATGGAGGCTCTGAAATAGATCTAGTTAACAACAAATAATCCACCTGACTAGAGGTTGAAGAATCGCTCCATGAGGACTACAGCTTACATTGCTCGACTAAATTTCAGATTCATGTCATCCGTTATGAGAAGTGCAACTTTATGACTTGAAATGAGCGTGACAGCAACGAGGCTGAGGATACTTGCAAGGATTTCGAGCGTAAATCCAGTTTGTTTAAGTGGCAACAACACTGAGTGCAATCTTCCATAATTTTAGCTCCTCTGATGCGACGAGTAAAAAGCTGGAGTCATTCGCTTAGGAAATTGGACAAGCTTTGAGCTGTGCAATCGTTTTGCTAAAAAGGAGAGTGGTTGTTGCTCTCTTTCATTTTCCATTTAAATTTGGACCAAGCAAAACGTCTGACATATAGTTGCACTCAGAAATAGTTCGTGCATTTCAGCGCTTGAGAGTGAAGCTAGTGCCAAGTGCAAACCTATTGAATGCAGAAAATTGTAAGCGTGTGATAAAGGAAAGGCTTTCAATTAGGCACGACAGAACCGTGTAATTAGGTTAGAATGCGCAGACGCTGCTCTTCATGGATCTATTTATTATTGGTCATTGCCACTCTCTCCTATTTGAAAAACGCGTGATACTTTTTGAGTCTGATGTAGAAATTACACTCACAGTTATCATGCAAACAGGCAAGTAAAGATACAAACACAAGAAAGCATAGTGCAATGAAAAGCAAAATATTTATTTTTTTATTCCAAGCGATAATTTGTATCTATTTAAATTTTGTTAGAAACTCAAGGTACAACGTCCACGTACGGGGTTCTAACTGACTAACAAAGTTCTGTTCATAAAGTTCTGTCGTTCAAACTTTGATGCAAATGCATTGAATTCAGTCCTACTAAAATTTCATGCTCGGAATACACCTGCAAAAATAATCAAAGAGCCCAAGAAAATGAAATTATGATAATACACAAACATTATTGGGCGCGGAGAATGTTCATGAGTAGAAATACAACTGGGATACAAAAACCTTGTTATCGCTTTTTAAAACATAAAACACGTTTTTTCCTTCAATAGGCCAATGGGTCAAAAAAACGTATGTATTTATATACTAATCATATCTCTGTATTAGCAAGTAACAATTGCAGATCCGGAAAAGTTTTGACGCTGATTCGAGGCATGCATTTTCGCTCTCTTCGAACAAAGGCTACTCGAATACACGGCGTTGCCAAATGATACAGCAAGTCTCTGTAAATCACACATCATTGTTAATATTATCTGATGTGCGTCCAGTGAGATGTAACCTAAATCATGGGGCTAGATCTGTGTTGTATTTGAGATGCATAAGAAAACAAAATACAATTTTTGAAAAGTATTTCATATGTAGACTTAATACCCCTCGGAGATGCTTAGTTTGCGCGCAGTTTCACTGTACTCTGGGACTCGATTCCCGGATGTAAACACCAATTCTATCTCTTCACTGACTTGAATATTTCCGCTAGTAGAAAAAAATGTAGTTATAACTTCTAAGAATCTCGCTAAGCTCTTATTCAAGAATTGAATGCACTGGCATATTCCCTTATTTGCATCGTTGCTGAAGTAAAATGCTCAGTTTTTACAGCAATGGAAAAATTTAGAATTGAACGTAATATTGAAATTCCATGTCAAACTTTTTTAACTCCAATCTGGAGCTAAGGAATGACAAAATGGGAAGAAAACTCTTGTTCCAATAGGGAATACTAGAACACACAGAAATATTAAGTCCTTCTTGTGTTAGATACAGTTGCAAGTTATGTTGGAAGGAATAAGTTTACTAAAAGAAGTCGAGCGATAAAATATCATAATCCCCTTCAATAAAAAATTGAAGTTGTTAATCTAGTTTGAGTTTCACTGTCTACATAAACGCTCAGTTTGTTATCCATTTCCTTGCCCGGTGTCTTACTTTCCTTTCTAAAAAAATTTGTATACCTAAAAGATAAGCTTTTTTTAACCTCCTATCATACAAAAGCAACCGAACTCAGAACCTTTACATACACAAGCGTGTGTTTCTCTTGTATATTTTCTTATGTTCTTCTCTTGGAAGAGCATACAAACTTTCAAGCTAAAATTGCGAATCATTACTCTTGCATTAATTGAAAGAGTAATTTTGCATTACTCTTAATGAATTCAGTTCATGTTTCTTCATCCTTCTATTTGCTCGCTGTTGACGTGCATTATTGGGGTCACGCACCACCAACAATACTTTTTGACCGATATGTTAAATCAGGCATGCAATTGATGCAAGATTATTCAATGTATTCAGTTAAATTATTTATATCCTATTGAATATGGAGAGCGTTGCGGTAGGAAAGATGCTACGAGTACTTTTGGGCTATTTTGGAATTGAGGATCAAAAATCAAAGCGAGTTAAGGAAATGATGAATACCAGGGTATGATAAAAATAAAATTGATCGTTAATATTTTATTTCTCCGGTCAGTATTTTGTATCTTTTTGTATTACTGACGAGAAAAAGAACAGATGGACTAGTTGAACTTAATTTGTGTGGGAGAAGTCAGTAGTAACAAGCTCAATGCAAACTAACTTAAGGAATATTGAATAAGTTAGGACTCAATATATAGAATCTTGTCATTATTTTTTAAATGAACGTTTTTCAGCATGTACACGGAACTCATGGAGATATTTCTGACACATTACTAGTGTGCCACGAACGCGACGACGCTGCCGAACATTCAGTTTACCTTTTTCGAATGCAGGAGGTGGTAAAAGTTAACAGCTACTGATAACTGTCCACTTCTGTTATCACGCTCATTCTTTCAAATAAACATTAATTGTTTTGTCATTTTCGTTAATTTAATTCTTTATTTTCAGAAATATGATCTGAGGAGAAATATCACGGATCGTGTGCTGGACTTGTGGGCCTCAGGGCTCATGAAGGGCTCCTCAGGATGACTAGGAGACGTGAGCTTCATTATTCCTGCACTCATTTGGCTGCAGGCGTACTAACAAGAACATCATTCAGGTTTACTACTCAAAAAATAATTTTAAAGGTTGTTGCTTATCCTTGGTGTAGTATATTGATGCTATGATTATTATATAGGGTGCGGCGACAAAACTTTTTTTTAAATTATAGCGCTTTGAAAAAAGGAAATTTTGCTGTTGCACCCTGCATGAATAAATTAGAGAGTGCTTTATGGAGGAGAATAATTTTTGCGTGGAAATATTTTCAACTCTGAAAACTAGTCTTCACCTTCCATTGGCTTCTGTTATGATTTTCCAGTTGATGATTTCTGATTAGTATTCATCTTCCTAAAATTTCATCGCAATAAATTTATTTTAGAGGGTTTCAAGTATTTTTGTGGTTCATAGAGACCATCGGAAAGAACTTTAAAATTTGTTTTCGATTCAGTCCAGTATATTAGACAGCTTGATTGGTCTATCTGTTGTCGTTAGATGGAAACGCATTATTTCTGATCGACAAACATTACATAATGCTTACCGAATACAAATATTCTTCATACAAGAGTCCTGAAGGCAATTATTTGTCTGTCAGTCTTGAAGTAAAGCAGATACTTGAGAAACTTTAATGCAGTATTATTTTTCAACATGGGTGACGTTAGACCAGGCATAGTTGAGTAGTTATTCGTGGCTCAACTGCTCATCACTACACTCTTGATTGAAGAGATTCTGGAAGAAATATCTGAAAATTCATGTTGTTTAACACGTAAATAGCATACATTTCATATCACATTAACATAAAATAGAAATAAAAAGAAAAAACATTGTGCATGTGAAAGAGAAAAAATAGTCGTTACTAATTTGAGGTACTAAAAACATAAAGAACGTAAATACAGAGCGCATATTGGAATTTTCATTTTAGAGTGTAATTGTACTCCAATGTTACTATCATCCGTTATGTATGAGAAGTGGCATGGTTACCTCGTTTTCAGGGTGTATTCGTGACGCAATTCATAGTTAGCTCTTTCATGGAAATTAAAGGGTGCCGCGCAAAGCAAAGTATAACTAGGTACATATCGTTACTTGAACTTCAGTTACAGTGAGACCACAAATAAGTAGAATATCCAGTCTCTATATTTCCCAACAAACACTCGTGTATGAATGATAGCTTTATAACTTCAGGTGCTGCGCCGTATAAATGAACAACTGGAAACGTAGAAAGATAAAATTCGCTGGATAGATTGAGAAGAACTCCTACAAAATGAAGACATTACGGTGAAGAACGCAGCGGGTGCGCGAGATACTAGTGGCTGCAATGCACTCTGATACTCTTCATTATCTTAACATCACGTCGCACTTAACATTCGTACCTGATGCTTTCCTGATAAGCAACAATGATAAGCAACAATACATTCGTACCTGATGCTTTCCTGATAAGCAACAATGATAAGCAACAATACAT